>VWYP01023743.1:0-66856 GCA_013400435.1 Pycnonotus jocosus | reverse complement strand
TTTTTTTTTTTTTAATTACCAGTATCTGTTGAAGAACACATCAAAGACATGAACTACCTGGGCCAAGTTGTGTTCAAACATCACTGAAGAATCACTGCCACAGCCAGCTAAAACAAATACTACCTCAGGCACAGCCCTTGGCTGTTTGGGCATCCCAGAGGAGCAGGGAAGATAAAGGAAGACTGAAAGTGCACAGTTCAGTGGCAGATTTTCCCAGGAGGTATTTCTGTCTTTCCTCCAAAGGATGTGATTTGCTATTTTATCTCACTACACTAGAACACACAGTAAGTCAGAAGCAGGGGACACCATCCTTACTTTTTCTGATGCTGTTGCAATCCTTGTTCCCTGCAGGTTTAGAGCAATGCAGCTCAAGACTCCTTCATGAGCTGGGATGTCCACAGGAGGCTTCTCTGTGTTAGCCAGATCCACAATCTGCACGTGCCCAGTGTGTGTTCCAGGAAATGCAAGAAGAGAGTTATTACTATTTGGACAAAGGACACAGAGACCTGAAAGACAAAAACAAACCAAAAAAGAACAATTGGATCATTTCCATAACCTAATCAACTTTTCAAATGTAAGTTTCTAAAATATTGATAATTTTAGGATAAGCAAACACCCTTGGAGTAAATCAGAATCTCATTTTAATGGCTAGTGCCATTACATTAATTGTCAGTCCCAAAACATCATCTGTCCATGAGTGCAGAGCACAGTTAAGCAGAGGAGTAGCAAAATTGTAACTTGCTTTCATCACTTTATTTCAATGTAATCCAGCTGTGCTTATCCAGAATCTGGGTGGTTGTGCAGATCAGCCCAGTCAGTCCATTGAATCAAAGCTATTTTCAGAAGAAGTTAAAAGGTCTCCTTAGCAGCTCAGGAAGGGTAAGAGTTTATCAGAGATAAACTCTGAGCTTCTGCTCCATCAGTGAAACCATTATTAATTTGTGTTTGAACTTGGTTCTTACAGCACTGGCACTTTTTTTTTTAATGTTTTGTGGCCCATTTAAGGTAAATCCCACCAATCCCCAGTGTTCTGCTGATACCAAGTGAATTCCTGAAATCTCAGTGCAAGAAAAAACCTCCTCCTCTTGCATCCCCTGCCTGTCAATCAGTCAGGCTGGGATTCCATGCCAGCAATTCCGTGTTTGCTCCAGGCAGGCATGAAAACCCTCAGAGATGAGGATTCCAATCCTGTATAATCTGGTGGAGAAAACCTCCTCCTCTCATCCAAGCTGCTCCTCTCCATCAAGCACTGCCTGCATCCCTTGTTCAAGAAGTGTTTGCTCCACCCTTCCTGACACTGCTCCAAGCCTCTGCCAGCCCTGCACACAGCCCCTCACTGGCTCCTTCTGCTCCTGCTGCCATCTCTGAATGAGCCCCAGCCCCTCCCCTTGGTTCAACAACAGCCACAGCCAGGCCTTGCCATTTAAAAAGAACAGCATCAGTTTGCTCATTAGGCTCTTTTAAAAAGGAGAGAAGTTTGCTCAACACCTCCAGCTCTGTTAGGAAGGAGAAATGATGCACTTTACTAGTTTGTGTTTGTAATTAACCTTCTAGCAAAAATACAGGTTCTTTACAGAAGAAAGCATACAGCTCTTATAAAAATCACAACCATGACATGAGCACAGGAAACAGCTTTTCTGGGCCACGCATTTATAAATTCTAATAACCATTCTACAAACACAAAAGCAGCTCCAAAGGACACAACTGCAGTGCAGTAAGTGTTTAATGACTTCTACAGAACTGACTGAGGCAGCAGAAGATAAATGGCAAGTCAAGAACACAATAAACTTGCTTCCATTCCCCAGCCAGCACATACAACTCACCTTTAGGGTTGTAGCAGGTTTCAAAGACGTGCAGCTGGTGGGGATTGTGTGTGAAGGTGAAAACTTTAATCATTGAGTCCAAGACAACCACAATTCTGAAACACAGCAGAAGTTCCTGTGACTCAGGGTGGGACACAAACATTCACTCAGACCTGCAAAGGTTGTCAAACTGATTCAACAGCCTTGTTCTTCCTGCCCTCCCCCACAGGAGACTCCCAGCCTTGCAGCAGCCAGGCAATGATAAGCACTGCAAAGCACTTTTATCCAGCCCCTCCACCCACGCACACACAGACTCCAGCTGTTCACAGCTGCTCTTGCTCCAGGGATCTGCTGGAATTTTCTTCATACTCCTCCATACCTAGAAAACCAGCAGGAGCCACAGGAGAATATTTCCCTACATTAGGGGACCAGGAAGTTTTGGAGGCTTTTCACAAAGGCTTCACATAGCAGTATACTTAAACTGTGGCCTGTTTACACCTAATACTCCGGCCCCAAAAACCTGTTTCACCTGCAATTGCTGGTATTACAGCTGGATCCTTTTCTTTTTACAAGCAGCTGGAAATGAGGAGGAGCACAAAGCCAAGCTGGGTGTTTGGACCCCTCTGCTGTACCCACCTGTCCCTTCGCAGCTTCACTGCTTTGACTTCTGTGGAAAACTCTATCTCAATGACAGTCTTCTTCTTCAGGTCATCCCAGATCATGACTAGAACAGTGCAGAGATTGCATCAGACCATCAAGGCATATTCAAAGATCCACAGCTCCCTTATAGCAACCTGCAGTTCCCCAGCAGTCTGATCAAGAGGTTCATCCAATGGTTAAGCAGCTGCAGACAGGCATCCTGCTAACCAGAAGGTATCAACCCCCTAATTCACACTATAACTTGTGCAGGAAGGAGCTGGTCAACTCCAACCACAAAAACTGACAATAAAGACACATTTTTCTAAAGAAAAGCAGCTTTTTTTGTTTGCTCTGAGGGTTATGAAAGCAGTTGAAAAGAGCAGTACATTTTCCTACAAAGCTTGCCAGGCAGGGAGCTTCCTGCTCCTTGCAGAGTTCACTGTGAGAAGGTCAGCAGGCCCTGCAGGTGGCAGCCTGTTAGCGCTGCACCAGCAGTGATGCAACTCACTGCACCACGGTGACTTAAACCTGCTGCAGCATCCCCTTCAGCTGACCTTCAGGACACCAGCTCACAGCCCTGGCTGTGGGACATCTCTTGGCCGTGTCACACAGGGGCCAGGGAGGCGTTTGCAGGGTCCGGCCCTCAGGCTCACCTTTGTTGGGTGGGTACTTGGGCTTTTTTCCTCCACCTACTAGTGCTAAATAGTTGCAACGGAACAGCATTTCCACATGGCCGACGCCACCTTCTAGAAACTCTGCAAGACAAATATTTTATTTAGAAGTGTCAGAACTGGTTAAATTGCCATCTAATTTTTACCACTCTTGTAAGAAAAGCTCATGTTATCCAGCACATTTCTCAGGCACCTGAGAAGAAGAGCATCTTCCTACCCTGGCTGCCCTTAAAAACCAGAGAGTGTGGATTCCTTGAAAGTTATTTATACTGCAGTGGTAAAGCCCTGGATTTCATACAAGCCCTTGTGGTTTCTTCAACAGCACTCCTGAGTGCCTTGTTTCCTTCTTGAACAGTTGTACTTGAACACTACTACCCCTTTCTGCACCAGATCCTCCTCTTGCCTCCACTAAAGCATTTAAAGCAAGACAGCAAATTCTGCTATAATCACTGTGACAAAAAGGTCTACAATATCTACAAGGGATAACCTGAAATAATTTAAGAATGTGTAAGGTGTTCTGAATCTGTGTAGAGCACTGAATCATTGCTTGGATGGGAATTTCTTGGAACTTCTGGATGTAAGACAGACAAGCTGGGGTTGCAACAAGATTTGGTTTCATATTGGGTTACAGAGAAAATCAAATGGAGAAGCTCCAGCTGGGAGTGTCTTGAGCAGGTTTAAACCTACACCAACAATGAACAGGATCCCTGTGTACCTACAGAGACAGTTCAGTGAGAGCTCTCAGAATCCACAGGGAAAAGACAACCTGACTCATCGGAAACTTTTCACTGCAGGAGTCCTGGAAGCATCTCCATCCAGAGCTACTGGCAGCGAGAGTTTTGACAAGGAACTCCACAGGACTTCAGGCTGAATCCTGACTCTTTGAGCACACTGTCACAAGTGACAGTCCCAAGGCATGCTGCTTATGGAAAAATTTACTGTTAGGAGCAGAAAATAATTTGTCAGCTTTGGCCATGTGAACAGTGACTAAAATCCTTACAGTGGTAGCAAGTGAAAGTGTGTCTGATTTCGTAGGAATTGCTAGTTTAAGTACATTTTTCCTCTCATTAAATCCCTTTTCTCACCACAGGCTGCAAGTGCTGGGAAACCTGTTTAGCAGCTCACTTCCTATATTTAGAGTTAGAATGACATGGCTCAGTTTCAGTTTCCCATATTTTGACTCAGTTTTGTTTGCTTTCTGATAAAACTCCACTGTTAACACAGTTCATCTACTGGCACAGGAGCAGCTTTATCACATTAAGATCCTCCCAAATTTTTAAAGCATACATAGAAGGTCAGATTTAGAGCACTAGAGGTCTGAGCTCTCAGTGCTCTTGCAGACAATACTCTTGAGTATGAGCAACGTTACACTGAGATCTCCAGGAAAAAGCCTGGAGTTTTACTGCCACACTGGATCGTCCAGATCAGCACACAAGAACAGAACAACTTCTGATGGCTGCAGGGAGTAACTCCTCCTGCTGGTAAACACCCAGGAAACCCCACTTCTACTCAGGCTACAAACATTAGCAACAGCAAACACAACTCTGCCAGAAGCTGAGACAAATTCCTCATCAGCCAATTGTGCAAATTAACAGCACAGAGACTTTTGACCGGGCAATGGCACGAGTGGAGCTGCCTTTCCTGAGGCTTGATTCAAAGCCTTCCAGGGATGGCAAAGTGAAAGCTGAGCAAAAATCAGTCAGGAAAAAATGAGAAGGCTGAGCTTCCAACACAGAGCAGCATGGTGTAATAAGTCAGTGTTTTACCTTGTTTCTCTTTTTCTTTAAGTGGATCTGCATTATAAACTCGGAATCCATTTTCCATTCCACATGCAAAGCATCCTGTGGTAAAAAGCACATACATATATACACATATATAGTAATTGCCAGATACACTCAAGAAAGAAGCAAGAGCCAGAGGGTTAGGAAAGCATTACTCAACAACTGCATGGTTATACTCAAGCTGAAGAGCACTCACAGGCTCTCCTAGTGATGGCAAGTGAAAATCTTCCAGAGAAGTTGTCCTCTATGCTGGCCTGGTGAAAATGTTTTAGTATTGGTTTTAGGCAGGAAAGAGAACAAGAGAAGGAAAGGAAACCAATTTCCAATGCATCTGGATCCTGTGCCCTGCACTAGAGTGGAGGAAAACAGCATTTGAATGTTTATGGTCCAACAGTTATGAAGGGAGCTCCCTCCTTTCTTCATAAATCCAAATTCACCTCATTATTACGACTCTGCTGTAGATGTTTCCAGAGCACAGTGCTCATCAAACAGCTTTTCCAACTGTGCTAACGAGAGCCGATTGCTGTACCATGCCAATAATTATATGTCACTAGTTGAAGTCTAACCCAGGACATAAGCACAAGCCAGATTAAAACTCTTTGGAAAATAATAGTAGTTACTTTTTCATATGGAAGTATGCATGTACTTCTTTAGTGAAATCCATTAAACTGCCAGTCCCTCGTTCTGCTCCTTGCCTTGCTAACAGGTGAACACAGACATTGGTACAAAGAAATGCCACTGTGAAGTCAGAGCAATGACAAGGCACCAAGAAGCTGCTGTCACTGGCAGCACATGATGGCAGGTTGGTTGCTCACAATTTGTGTGTACTGTACCAAAAATCAATTTAAAGATCTCTGAAGTACTGGACTGGAACATAAGTTCCATTTACTCTGGGTCTATTCTTATGCACTGCAAGGATTTGAACCCCTCAAATAAAAGCTGAGGAGCTCTGTCTAAACATAACCCTTCCAAAACTCGATACTCCAACAATGACAGGGCATGTGGGGGAAGACAACAAAACACAAAACCTATGCCCTTAACCTGAAAGACTCCCAGGTTAAACTTCACCCTCTCCAAGATACTATAATAAATTAAGTGCACAAAGTTCTTGTTTACATACACAAACACACAAAGGGCTAATGTGAATGTAATAATTGTAGCAGGATTAGCAACCATATTGCAGTAGGCTTTGATATGAAGCCTGTTCAGTCTCTCCTCCCCTCTCAGTGCTGGTTTGCTCTGGCAGCCAGGTCCCGCTGCTGTGATCTCGCAGCACTGGGAGAGCATTCCTGGGACAGCCAGGGAGCAAACTGCAATGGAAACCTTCCCCTCTGCATCAAGCACTGCTGTACAGGATCAGAACTGATCTGCTCCTCACAGCTCATCCATAGAATTATTTTTTCTAATCCCGTGTTGTATTTCCAGGAAAGCCAAAGGGAAAGGATGCTGAAGCTGCTCCGTAGTAAGAAAGTGCTGTCAGATTTGAGTTGTGTTGATCCCAGCAGCTCCTAACAGCCCAAATGGAGCATTCCTGATGTAATCAAACACACACTTTACACTTCCTGCAGCGCCACTACAGCTTTCTGCAGGACCAACCTCATGAGTAAGACGTGGGCTGCTTTAATGCCTTGGGAATATCCACATTTTTAACTGAAGACATCACACCAGAACGTGGGGATGTCAGTAACGATGAAATTCCCCATGTGCTTGATCACTGCCCACAGAGATATGAAGCTCTCAGGCACAGCAACCCCTGAGTCAAACAAGAGAAAAAAACCTACAGGAAAATTCCTGTCCCTCCTTCAGTTCCAGGTTACAGGAGCAGCTTTGAAGCTTGGTGATTCCCTTCTGACTGACTTCTGTTACCAGTGGAATCACAAATTTGATGCCTACAGCTTGTAAGCCGTTCTATGTGACAGAGCTGGAAGGGACTGACAGAGGAGGGAACACTTCCTTAGGTTCACTTCCTTCCACAAGAAGAGAATTCCTCATTTCAAGAAGGGACAGATGAGCTGAAAAGCCACCAGCAAAAGATAACTCAGATACTTTTTTTAAAAAATGTAATGATTACAGAGCTGACCCTGACCCACAGCCGTGCTTGTTCCTACAGTAAAAGTGCTTTTTGTCACCAGTGCCAGTGAGGCCAGGTTGAGTTTTGTTCCTTCAAATCTGTAGAAAAAGGAAGGGTTAAATTCATGACCAGCCTAGAAGACGCCACAGGCCGAAGGGGACACATTGGCACAGAGAAACTGTTAGGATGTTTTGCCTCTTCATTTCTGAAAAGCACTTTAGTGTCCTTCTCAAAGCATTAGAAAAGGATCTGAAATCAGGAGCTCAGAAGTCTCGAAATTGAGAAGCTAAAATCAGAATATTCTGACTTCAAACAGCTGACAACTACCATTTCCTTGTGTTACATTGTTTCTGTATTTTTAATTTAAAGCCTAAAACTAGCAAAGGCATCTGATATAAAACCAGCATCACTCAAATCAGAGCAAGCGAGGCCCAGGACAGAATGACCACAGCTGCTTTATCACTTGCCAGTCAGGGAGGTTCAGCCCCAGAGAGATTTCTTTGATGATCCCTCCTGTTCCCCCATCCTTGTGGGATCGGCCAGTCTTAAATTACTAAGAAATTAGGTTATTGTGACAGTACATGCAGACACCCACACTTGTGAGCTTCAGCACTCCAGTGACTCACGTTCTATACCCAGCAGAAGCAAGAAGGAAGCAGGGAGCTTTCCCTCCTCTCTGCTCTCCTTCAGGTGACCAAACATCACCTGCCCTTCAGCACTTTTATGAGCACTTAAACTCATAAAAGGCCACTGTGTTATCTGCAGTGCAGCGTCACCATTCCCAACAGGAACAGCTCCAGGAGCTGCCAAACAGAAGCCAATTGTGTTTTTTCTCCATGCTTTTTTGTCATCACTCTATTGTCTGGCCAGGTGAGGTAGGATGGGACATGAATACTGCCAGCTCACAGATTCCCAAGACAAATTCCTTAAGGTGTTTTGGAAGTGATATTATTCAGAGAAAGGGCTTATCTTGCATTTATTGCTAGAGAACTTAAGGAAGCCTTTGCAACAAACAAGTTTTACACTAAAATTATGATCTAAAGGCATTTTGCATTGAAAGGTAAACTTTTCTTCTTACACAGCTCTAGAGGCCAAACATCAAACATCACTGCTCCATTACAGACCCAGCAGAACTGAAATTAAACTCATCCTCAAAGATCTTTTTCCATCTCCGTTGCAGAGGCAAGATGAAAATAAGCACAGAGCTGCTGAGAAACAAACTATCCTATTCTTTTCAAGTCTGTGGGATAGCAGGAAGAGAGCTGCCCAGATGCTCTCGCCTCATTAGCTGCTTCATGTGCTATTGCCAACAGGTCATCAGAGACATTTGACTAAAATCAACAGAATAATTCGTGTTTACACACGACTTCAACAGCGTCAGCAACAGGTACAGGAGCTGCAGTCTACAACGACAGAGGCTGCCTGAGTGTCTTAAGCAAGAGTATTATTTGTTAAGGCAAGAGGATGTTACAAAATGATGAGCTTCTATTCCTTATTCCACAAAAATGACACTTACTCATAAGCCTGGTGCTATTTTTGTATTGCCAAAGCAGGATGAGGCACACTCACCCCCTTTCTGGAGCAGGCCTTCCCCTCTAACAAAGGGAAAAGATAAGCCAAGGATGCAAGGGAGCTGTTGTATCAGTGCTTGCCTGCCACTGTGATTAGTAGTCCTAATCACAATTTTTGAAACACAAACCAGGTAAAAACAAAGAAAAAAGCAGTTACACCTCTCATTTTGAATGTGGAGTAGTACTTACACTGAGAAAGGGTTGAACTGTGAGCAGTCCCCAAAGAAGCTCCTGAAGCACAGGCTTTGAGGAGCCTGATGGAGCCACACAAGGTGAGCAGCCAAGTGCAGCAAGTCCCAACAACCCTGGTCCTGTTTCTTCTCTCCCCCCACCCACTACTCATTCAACTCTCTGAAGCGCCGGGCGCACACACGCCCGCACCAGCGCTAAAACAACGGGAGAACCACTAAATCCTCCCGCTGCCAGCGGCCTTCCCGGCTCCTTCCAGCAGCTGCAGCCGCCACACCTCGAGCATCCCCTAAGGCGCGGCAGCCTCGGGACGCAGGCGGGACCCCGCAGTGATGGGTCGGGAGCCGCGGCAGCCCCAGGCCCAGCCCAGCCCAGCCCGGGCTCTGCACCACCGCCCCTCCGCAGCACCACCCGGCTCCCCGGGCCCGCAGCCTCACCGTGGTCCTGGTTGAAGCCGGCGTAGAGCAGCCCGTTGCCGTGCGGGTTGGCCGGGAGCAGGTTCATGGCTCCGGCTCGGCCCCTTCGCCCCCGCCCCTCACACCATGGCGGCGCCCGCCCGCCTCAGCCCCGCCGCGGGAGCCCGAACCGAGCCGGGCCCGCCCGAGTCGGGTCCAGTCCAGCGAGCCCGCCGGAGCCGAGGCGGACCGAGCCCGGCCGGGCCGAGCTGAGCCGAACCCGCCCGAGCCGGGCTGAGCGCAGCCGAGTGCGGCCGAGTCCCGCCGGGCCGAGGCAGACAGGCCGGTGGCTGCTTCCGGCCCTGCCAGGCACCGCTGCCGAGCGCAGAGCACATCCAGCCCCCCGCGGGAAGAGCGCCGAGTAGTGGAGCTCCGCGGGAATGGCGGCGCCAAGGCCGGGGATGGATGGGGATTGACCGGGACTGACCGCCGGGACTGACCGGGACTGACCGCTGGAATGACCGAGACTGACCGCCCGCGCTCACCGGGACGAACTGGGACTGAGCGCGACTGAGCGCCGGACCGGAGGGGAGGATGGGTGGTCCGGGCACCTCCCAGCTCCAAAGGAGTATCTGGTAAAAACTTTCACATCAAACTAGTAAAAACACAGGAGCTGCCGTTGGAACACGCTAAAATAGGGATTCCCTGACTTGACAAAACCCCAAACTAACCCAATCCGCAAACCCAACCACCAACACCACAAAGACGTCTTGAAAATGTGGAAGTTCTTGGGACCCAAGGCCCTGAGCACCCAAACTGGATTTAAACAGTAATTTTACTTCAAGCAAAATGATGGACCCGACAGCCCGGTGAGGCCCCTTCCGACCCGGATTATTCCCTGAGTGTACGATGAACTGGAGCCCAGACTGTGTGTGCTCACACCAATGCCAGCTATTCCCCATCCCTCCTGTGCGTTCACCTCATTTTCCGTGCTCGCTCTGTGCTTTCCGCTGCTGTCGCATCTCGGATTCGTGACCAGCTGTGTTGGGAGGTGACCTCAGCTTTTCAGTGCTCAACAGCTGAGTGCAGCGTCGAGCTCTGCACAGACCAGCTGCTCTAGTATCCTTTGGGTACTCATATATATATATAAAATAGAATAATCACATTGCATCTTTGTGAGATTTTGTTTCCTCAGGCAGCCAAGAGACTGGGTAATGTGAAATAACAAACCCTTTGGTTTATAAAAAAGCTTCTCCTGCCCAGCTAGGGCCCCAGGCTTTACTTAATCCATGTGGGATTGCTGCAGGCGTTACCAGGAGCGAGGAGTGCTACTCCAGCCTCTCCTTACCTTGTGTTTATCGTGGCTGGCAGGAGGAACAGACACTCTGGCCTCAGGGACAGTCACATACCCGGGGAAATGCTCCCTCCAGCCAGGTATTCCTCTGCATGTCACTGAAAGGGACCAGACCGGTGATTGAGGAGGCCAAGGGTATAATTGCCAGTGGTCCAAGAGGAACATCTCAGACTCTGAGTGGCATCTCACAGCAGTGAGGACACTGAGAGGAAACTGGGATGAAGCTGCACCGAAGGATTGTTATTACTGAGGAGGAGGAGTCAATCCCTTCACACAGGGAAGACCTGGCTTGAGTTATTCTTCCACATTTCAGGTAACAATTTTGTAGACAGGTGTTGTGTCAGAAGCCTTTTATGATACTTAAAGGCTGAGTTCATGTTCCTGATATCTAATTCAGGTGTATTGTTCTTCAAATCCTTCTAAAGGAATATAAAGCCAACCCTCCCCAGTTAAAGAAACCATTTCCAAAGCATCTGAAGAAAGGATTTCTTTTCCAGAAACATTCAATTTATTTATTTCTGAAACAGTGTTCTTCAAGTCGTGTTTCTTTTACCATGGTGTCTGTGGCATTTTTCTGCTAGAACTTTCTCAGAGAGTGGTATGAAACATAATTTATTCTTACAGGAAAGTATTTAACTTACAAATTAATTCCTCAAAGTATTAAAAAACAGACAAAACATTTATCAAAATAATTACATACACTAATGAGACAAAACTTTGTTGTGCATGTACATAATAATTATAGATCCATTTTTAGCTTAGTGAAATTTGTCCTTAAAAGTTGCTGAGGGAACTTCACAAGGAATCCAAGTGCACAATTGTGGCACTACAGAATTTGTCACACCATTGATAGAATTTAACAATGATAAATACGTTGTTAAGTATATTTAATATATTTTATTTTAATGAACACATTTTAGTTCTGTTTAATATATTTTCATTGTGTTTAATGCTTTTTAAGTACCTCCGAGAGCAGCATCCCCTCACACTGTGAACAATCCCTTATAACACCAGGAACAGCCCGTCTTTGCACCGGGAACAGCATCCCCTCACAGCGGGAACACTGGTCCCCGTTACACCGGGAACAGTCCCTCATAACACCGGGAACAGCCCGTCTTCGCACCGGGAACAGCATCCCCTCACAGCGGGAACACTGTTACCGGGAACAGTCCCTCATAACACCGGGAACAGCATCCCCTCACAGCGGGAACAGCGTCCTCTCACAGCGGGAACTGCCCCCCATCCTGGCGGGAACAGCCGCTCCTCACACCGGGACCAGCCCCTTTTCACACCGGGAACAGCCCCTCATCACTGCAGGACCAGCTCCCCCTCACACCGGGAGCAGCCCTCCATCACTGCAGGAACAAGCCCCCCCTCACATCGGGAACGGCCCCCCAACACGGCAGGAACTGCTCCCGCACACCGGGAAAGCCTCCGCCACCTCACACCGGGATCAGCCACCCCTCACACCGGAACAGCCCTCTATTACTGCAGGAGCAAGCCCCCCTCACATCGGGACAGCCTCCCCCTCTCACACCGGGACCAGCCGCCCCTCACACCGGGAGTAGCCCTCCCTCACACCGGGAACAGCCCTCCATTACTGCAGGAGCAAGCCCCCCTCACATCGGGACAGCCTCCCCGCCCTCTCACCGGGAGCAGCCGCCCCTCACTGCAGGAGCAGCCGCCCCTCACACCGGGACCCGGGGGTGCCGCCCACCCGCGCTGTGCCCGCAGGTCCCGTCCCGCAGCCCGGCCGGGATCTCCCCTCTCCCCACGGCACTGTCCCGCACTGGCAGGAATTCCCGCTGGGAATCGTGGGCTCCAGCCGGGCTCCCTGTCCGGCTCATCCTCCTCCCCGCACCCCGTCCGGCCGATTAGCGGGCTTGATAACATCCTTTTGGGCTGAAGCTTTGGATTTCACACCAAATGCCCCCGATACAGCGCCTGTGGCCATTCCTGGGGCTGCCTTCAGCTTCCCTCTAGTGGATTGGCCTAAAACGGCGGCGATCCCGGAGCTTTGGAGCGGCTCCAAACTACAAATACCAGCAGCTCCAGCACCGCTGAGAGGCCCCAGGACCCACCTCCCCTAGAATTAATCTCTCCAGTTTATTCTAGCAAATATTTATAAAGAATTTTATTTTTCGTGTATAGCTATAAAATCCCACGGCAAGCAAAGCATTTTTAAACATTCTCTCTGGCTGAGCTATTTGTTTTGCTGCCTTTTTTTTTTTCCCCCCCATTTTTTTCTGTGGTGGGTGGCCCTTCCTACCTCATCGCAGAGTGACAGTGGCAGAAGGACCCAGACCTTTAATCCTGTTTCGCAGCAGGTTTAGCAGAGGAGTGGCTGCAGCAGCCTGGGAATGACCATGGAGAAGATCCTGAAGGCAGAGCTGAACACCAACATTCTGAAGGCACTGGGGAGCTCTGGGGGAGGATGCATCAGCCAAGGCCAAACGTATGAGACTGACAGAGGACGGATATTTGTGAAAATCAACCACAAACCTCAGGTCAATGCCAGCAGATCTTATGATTGCATAGAAATAGCTTTTTATTTTAAAAGCAGCTGATCGTTAATAATACATAATTATTCCAGTTCTCAGTATTCTTTTTAAAGCTGTGTCTATTTTATATCCAGAATTACTGTAGCAGGTTTGGTTAGTGTGAAATGCAGTTTAATGCAATGTGATAACCCTAAACAGCAGGAATGAGCTGTAATTCCTGTAAAAAGGAGGCCAAGCACAAAGCTGTTATTGTGGTACTTAGAGTTTGGAAAAGCCCAGAGCTGACTTTGCATTCACTGCATTCTATTTCATGTTCCAGTTGGGAGGATCGATAATGGGAGGGTACAAACAGGGGCCAGTGCTAAAACTCACGTATTATCTTTAAAGCTACAGAAGGTTCAAATATCCCCACTGCTTTTTGCATTTCTAAAAGTAAAACTCTTGCAGCTTCTCAAGCCAAACTCTTGACTTACCTATTACTAAATGCATACTCAATTGCTTTTTCTAACACCACAGTGCATCAGAAATTTGCTTTATCAATGTCAAATTATCCTAAACTGCTGTGAAGAGCAACACCTTTACTTCAAAAATGCAGAGCATATGCTGAATATTTGTGCTGTCATCTCCATCCAGTGTCCTGTGGGGAAAGAAGAATCAGTTTAAGGGCTCAATGTTACCCCATTTAGCAGTGGCCTCATTATCCTCTGAGATGCTGTTGCATCCAGGTAGTTTGCTGTCTTCATAAGCAGCTGGAAATCAGGGTGAAATGTGACATATCCTACAGCCCTGGAATGAATTTAGGAAGAAAAAAAGAAGTTAGGGTTAAGGCCCTGAAGTCTTCATGTATGTACTGAAGTCTTGCTGCAGCTCTCTTCTTTTATCAAGAGGATTTAACTCCTTGCCACTTTGTCAAAAGTCTGGGTTTTTTTCCAAAGTACTCATTGTAAACATCCATAGTTTAGCCCAAGGATATTCTTATTCCTTGACAGGCTAGAAAAATGTTTGAAGGGGAAATGGCAAGTTTGGAAGCGATTCAGAAAACCAAGATTGTGAAAGTGCCTCAGCCCATCAAAGTGATGGACCTGCCTGGAGGAGGAGCCATGTTTGCCATGGAGTACTTAAAGATGAAGCACCTCAACAAGTATGTCCATGCATCCCTTTTTGCTATGTTTTGGGGCACTTTTTTTTTTTTTTTTTTAATGGAAACTTCATGAGCAGAGTTACCTTATTCTCTCAGAGGCAGAACTTCTCTCTGTTGAGACCTGTGTTTCTCTGTGTACATACTAAAAATATATATGTGGATGGATGTATCTTGTCCACATTTTGCTTTTCCTGCTCTAGAAATGGCTGTGACTACTCACTTGTGTGCTGCTCCACGTGTGCTGAGATGCTGCTGCAGTGAATGTAATCACAGCTGAGTTTGACTCATCATTCTTTCACAAGATTTTTCGTCATTGTTTCTTTTCCCAGCCCAACAGGTTTCTTTAACCTCTCAGGCTGCTTAGGTCTTTGAAACCTCTGCTTCTCTAAGTAGAATCTTCCATTATGTTTAAGTGCAGATGACATGAATTTGCATTTCATCTGTCTGCCAACCTGAACATGGAATTCAGGAGTTGTGTGTTGCTGAAAACAGATTTTCAGGAACACTGCTGTGTTCCAGGCCTCCACAGTGTCATGCCTATAGCTCTTCTGGCAGCTGCTTGTCCAACTCGTCTATTTTATTTGGGACAATAATGGCAATTCTACAGCCTCCACATGCAGTTTATTCTAATCCATCCCACCGTTCCTAGAAAGAATTTCTCAATGTCTAACCTTAGTCCTTCTGGTTGCAATTTTGAATCCATCATTTTCTACCCATTCTGGGCATGAATAAGAAATTAGTTTCCATCCTTGAAACTCCTTAACACAGATTGAGATACCTGTGGAATATTTAACTGTTTTTTCATTGCCTTCAGCATTAGGAAGCCTTGATTCAATCCCTGCCTAGGGCTTCTTTTCAGACTTACCCTTTCAACTGCTGCTCAGCTGATTTGGAAGGGTAAAGCCCAACAGGAGATAGTGTGTTCTGTCCTCTGCTGATAGTGGGGATGATAAGGAGCAGAACACGATCCTCCTGCCCTTTCTGCTCCTGTTTATACCACCTTGTGTTCTCTTTACCTTTCTTGCAAGAGCATTTCGTGTGTTTGCTGTATTATCTGTGTCTTCAGAGCTGTTATCAAGCCATTTGTTCCCTATTAGGTGCTTGTGAAATTGATTAAGGTTTTGTGTTTGCCAAAAATAGCCTTGGTCATATTTAATTGAGGGTTTTTTTTCCGTGTAATATTTGTTCTCTCTTGTTTCAGTTCTATTTTGGTTTATTTAATCCCACAGATACTCTTCAAAGCTGGGAGAGCAGATAGCAGAGCTTCATCTTTATAACCAGAGACTTGGAGAGAAGCTGAAGGCTGAGGGAAGCACAATTGGTAAAGCATTGATGTAACATACTAAACCAAAAAGGGAGCAATTCCTTTGGCTGTGGTGCAGCACTGCTTTCAACTTTCCTAAGTCAAACTGAAAATTTGGACTCTTCTTCAGTGTCAGGGAAACCTTTCAGCCTCATGCACTCTTTTAAAATGTTCTTGAGCTTATAGAAATCCCATTTTTTGCTCACTGTTGGTTTAGATAATTAACTGATTACAGAATATTGTCCCTTAGTAAATGCAGAATTAAGCTCCCCTTTAAAAACGTTGGGGATGACATTTTTGAACTCAAATAAGTAGCAAAATATTCAAAAATTGTTGATCCTCAAAGTGAATTAAAGCATAAATGAAAAAAAAATCAGCTATATGAAGAATTATTTTTTGATTTGTTGCTATTAAAATCTGAAGTACCAGTCTGTATCTATGTTGTTCCCATGACTTCAGAGGTGGACTAGGTCTGACTCTTAGTGGTAGACAAATTATAATCCCTTATTTTTGAGTGAAGGCCAAATTACTGGCAGGTCCCAAATAATTATGAATCAAACCCAAGCCATATTTAATGGCAACATGTCCAAGTGCCAGAACAGCAGATTGTGACTCTGTATTTGGGTTCCTTTCCTGACTGTCCAACTCCTTCATCTAAAGCAAACTCACTGACTGTGACTGACTATGCCTCCATTTCCATTCAGCATCTTCAAGCCCAAAAGATTTCTTTCCAGCTTTAGAAAGGGTTGTGACCATGAAATAAATGTAACTTATTGCTTAAAGTTATTTTTCTGCCTTAAGTTCTGTGCTTGCAAACTTCACCATGTAAAGATCTCAAATCCCCTAACTTTTATTTTGCTCTATAGGGAAAGGAGCTGGTCACTCTGAGGCCCAGTTTGTGGATCAGTTTGGATTCCACATAGCCACTTGCTGTGGTTATATCCCACAGGTATGGTCTGTTACACAGCTCTGAAAGCCAACAGGCACTTGTAGAGGTCTGTAAACTCCTCATACCTGAGCTTGCTCCATTAGTCTGCAGCTTTCTGACCTCAGCTTTGCTTTCCCTTATCCATCCTTTTTCCCTGGTACTGTGCATGTGGCCAGCAGGCACGGTGGATTAAGTGAGGATTTGGAATGATGTGGTGGTTCTTTAGCTTGGTGATACTTAAAAAAAATCAGTGTCCATTCACATGCCATGTCTTGGTTTTATTAATCCCTACTGTATGGATCTCTCCACTGCTTTTGGAGAGCCTCATCATGTAACATCTCACGAGACACTGGAAAGGGCTCTTGGAGATAATTCCACCCTTTTCTGGCTCTGCATGTGTCAGGATTTAATTCTATGACTTAACTGAATGAACCTCCAGTATCTCAGACTCTTTGCTAGGTACAACTTTTCACCAAATTAGAACTTGTTACCCAGTAAAAATGAATTAATACTTCTGCATATCTAGAAAGATTTGAAAAATGACATTGAACAACTGAAATGATCTCACCAGAAACGCTCCCTCTAAAATACATTTTAAAAAAATGGGAATGAATTACAATAGCCAGAACCTCAACTTATATTAAAGAAAGCTCCACCAAAGTGTAGTGGAGAGCAGCGCTCCCAAAACAAAACATCTGATGTTGCTGTGCATTGGTCACATTGACATTGTCCAGGCCATTGTCCATAAACCATTCAGCACTGAATGTTTTAACTGGATCTCTGTTATTAACACTGAATGAATGTGTGTTAAAACTGTGTGTGACAGACTTGTGCTGTATTTTCCAGGTGAATGAGTGGCACAGTGACTGGCCGTCCTTCTTTATCCGTCACCGACTCCAGGCTCAGCTGGATTTGATTGAAAAAGATTATGGCGACAGAGAAGCCAGAGAACTCTGGTCACAGCTAAAGGTATGAACCCTGTTTTAAATCTATTTTCTAAAATTTCAGAAAATGTGTATCAGTGGGATTGTAAAGGTGTTTTATAAGGGATTTACCCACCTTGGAATAAAGAGCAGGATTTGGATGACCTTCACAGTGGGTCCAGCAACACTGTCAGCTGAACAGAATTGCTGTTACTCTTTCAATTTTTATAGATAGTGGAAAAAACCTGTAATTCAGCATTAACATTTATTTCTGAGAATACAGTTAATAATAATAGTAATATGGTAAATTCTAAGAGCTTGGTGTTATGAAGTGGGTAGAATTCTACTGCCTGGACAGATCTGTATTTTACCTGGCTCAGGGTTATAGCTGAGGCTGGTTCAGGCCATGTTCCATGCAGCACTCAGGGATTATTTCCTCTCTTCTATTCATTGGTCCAAATGCTTACTGCAGTCCGTTTTTGCCATTGAAACTTTTTAGTTTAAATGAAATTATATTATATTTCTCATGACAGCTAACATGTATCCATGTCTAGAAACAATACATCAGTACCAGGTGTTGATACTAGACTGTGAATTAAATGCTTTGCTAAGGTCTGCCAAGAACAATCCAGAACATTTATCCCTGGCTTGTTCTTGTTGCCATCAATGTCCAAAGTGCTCCATGAGGGCTGAACACAGGCAGCATTTGGCCAGCTCAGGCTTTTAACGTGCTACAGTACTTAATTTTATTTATTGTTTTCTTCAAAACTCTTTAATTGTTACATGTCTGTTTATGCTTTTTCAGCCAAAGATTCCTGAAATGTTCTGTGATGTAGAAATTGTTCCTGCTCTCCTGCACGGGGACCTGTGGGCGGGGAATGTGGCTGAGGACGACTCTGGGCCGATTATATTTGACCCTGCCTGCTTCTATGGCCATTCTGAATTTGAACTGGCCATTGCTGGAATGTTTGGGGGGTTCAGCAGCTCTTTTTTCTCTGCCTATCACAGTAAAATACCCAAAGCTCCAGGATTTGAGAAGCGGAACAAGTTGTATCAGCTCTTTAATTACATAAACCACTGGAACCATTTTGGGACAGGGTACAGGGGCTCTACCCTAAACATGATGAGGAAACTTCTTAAGTAACCAGGTACATTTGAGAAATTCTGACACAGTCCTTTAGGAATGTGCAGCCCCTGCTCGTTCCAAGTAGCACAAACTCGGAATTGATGATAAAACATCTGATATGGAAAAGGCTTGGTGCACTTTTGAACCTCACTGACTAAGAGCAATTGTGTAATCTTTGACTTGGGCACTAATTACCCTGCACAGATTCCTCCCTGCTGAAGGAAAGGGCTGCACTGTTTATCAGGGCTCCACTGGCTTGGAAAGCAGCACAACAGGCAGCCTGCCCTTGCTCTCTCACCTTGTAGCTGCTGTGCTCCCACAGTTGTTCCACAGCAGCAGCATCTTCCCAGTCCTGCTGCTGCTCCATCAGCAGTTTGTTATGGAGAGCTGCAGTTGTGGGACAGTGGTGCTGGAAGTAAGAGCAAGTTCTTATGTCTGCCCTTGTTAGTTCTGGTTTCTGTTTTCTGTCTGTTGCCAGCCCTTTTCCCAGGAATATTTCCATGGTCTTCTGTTTCCCTTTCCTTTCCTTTTGCATGTCAGATGTCCTAATCCAAAACTTCAGTCAGATTCTGTGAATCTGAAAACATTCTCTTTTTAATTTAATGAGCAGACAAGGCCCTTTAGCTGCATTTGGCAACCCTATGTAATTAATAATATTTCTAATATTTATTTTAATTTTATATAATTTACTCACATTTGTTCTCTTGCTCTAAGAGCTGAAATTCCAGTGGTATTTTCTGGAAGGATGTCTGGTTCCTTGGTAATTAACTGTACAGTCAGAAGTGGGTTGTTACCACTCAAAGTTAATAATAGCATTTCATCATTTTAGTGTGATATTTCAGTGTGTTGTACTACAATAGTGACATATTACACTACAATATTTAAATAACTTTGTAAAAAGATAACAAAGTGTGGGAGAGAGGCTCCATGGTTGGGTGAGAAGAAGCACCTATGGCTGCTGGGTTGGTTGGTGTTTGATGTATTTTCAATTTTAGAAAATGAGTGGAGTGGGCAAAGCTGGTCTGTTGTGCCACCACTGGGTTATAGAAGGAACAGTGTCAAATCTGATGGATTTCTAAGGGGTTTTATTGTTCCTTACTGCTTTATTTTTATAGAAAACACTGGCAGTGGGGATTTGGGGAGAGAAGTGTTCAGCAGAGATATTGGTGTACAATCTGAGCTACAGTGAATTGGTGACTCTGGGGAGTTTTAATGGAAAAAAAGGGGCAAGGAGAGTAAAAGTCAGTGTGGTCCCACAAATATTAATGACAAGATTTGGGTAAGAATGACCTGAGTATTCAGGCTTCAGATGGTTGGCATGACTGATACTAAAATATTCCGCTCAAATATTTTTAGGCTTGTTTCAACTTTAAATGGTAGTGCTATAAAGATTTAATAAAGTTTAAAATTTGGTGTTGTAATTGGTTTAAAACAATGCATTTTGCTCTCTGTAAATATGATACAAATAGTGAAAACCTTTTACTTCCTTTGAAATGGGAATCTGTCACAGTTGGTTATAAAATTTAACAGAACTAAAACAGTGGAAAGGTGGAACAGTAGAGTTAGAACACGGTTGGGATTGTAGCTGATGGCTGGAAGATTTAGACCTGAGGAAAGAGCAAAGTGCATGTACACTGGTGTTCATGGATGTCAACAAACTGACCTGTATCACACTGGGAAGTACTTGTGAACTCAAACTTCTTCTCTAATAAAACACTTGCCTTGCAGAAAGCTGGTGTTTGCTGTGTTTTGTGACTGTGGTTTGAATGAATTTGGGCCTGAAGAGAAAATATTTGGGTGCGGATGGAACTGCTGGATGTCAGGAAAGAGCAGCAACCTGTTCTGACATCCTGGGTGGATTGAAGTGCCTCCTTGAATTTCCTGTATAAGCAGTGGAACTGCAGTTGTAGCTTGCAGGGTTTAAATGTTTTTTCCAGAACTTCGTGAGGTTTAGATAATGTTTTGTGATATTGACCATGTAATGCAGTGGTTTGGTGTGGGTCGGGTGAGGAATGGAGGTCATGAATAATGACATCATCCAGCTGTCTCGCACACACCTTCTGCAGCCGAGGTTGTCCCCATCCTTGTCCTTTTCCCCTGAGGTCTCCGTGCCCAGGTCCCCATCCCTGCTCCCTTCCCTGGGTGTCCCTATCTCCCTCCTCACCCAGTCCTTGGGTGCCCATGCCTGTGTCCCCATCCTTGTCCCATCCCCAGGACCCCATAGCTGGGTGTCCTCAGGGTGGATGTCCCTGTCTCTAGCCTAGATGTCCCCATCCCTGGTGGGTGTCTCTGGGGTGGATGTCCTCATCCTCCGTGGATGTCCCTGTCCCCGATGAGTGTCCCCATCCCCAGGTCTTCTTGTCTCCGCTGGGCGTTTCCAGGCTGGATGTCCCCATCCTCAGCAGGTGTTCCTGTTTCCGGTGGGTGTCCCTAGGGTGTGTGTCCCCAGGGCGTGTCTGTCCGTCCCTCAGCTCCCCGTTCCCCGCGGAGGGGCCGGGCCCGCGCTCGGAGGCGCCGCCGGCGCCTTTGGTCCCTCCTGGCGGCCCGTAGCAGGGNGGTCGCTTGTCCTGGGTGGTCGCACCACACCGGGCCGGAGGGGCGAGGGCGGCGGCTTTGGGAGCCCCGCGGTGCGGACCGGCGGCGGAGGCCGGTAAGGACCGGGCGGGGCTGCGGGAGGGGCTGCGAGAGGGGCGCGGTGGCCGCATGGCGGGGCCGGGCGGGGTGTGAGGGGCGGTGAGACCGGCCCTGCCCGCACCCTGAGGGGCGGTGGAACTGAACCTTCCCTCTGTCACTGCCAGCACCGGGCCCGCCGGCATGGACGGAGCGGGGCGGGAGCCGGAGGAGGGCGAAGAGCGGGAGCCGGGTGCCATCAGCGACAGGAACATCCTGGACAGCTTCACCGAGAGCAGGGAGGTCACGGAGCTCATCGGGAACCTGAGGGAAGTGTTCGGGGAGCTGGTGACAAGAGAAATGGCCGTGGAACGGTTCATAGGTAAGCACGGCAGCCAAAGGGAGTGGTCCTGCTATTGCTTGATACAAACATTTTATTATGTATCATTCATTCTATTGTTGCTGTTTACCAAAAGAGAGACCAAACCGCTAAGTTTTGGGCCTGCGATAATGCTGGAACTTTATCAACAGATCGTTCAAATTTGGGTTTCTTGCTTATTCTGTTTTCCATATAGATATTCCTTTATTAGCTGGTATTTAACTACTGTAAATGAAAACTTAGGTCTTAGATCCCAGAAATCTGAATTCTGACTAATGTTGGGCCTCCAGTTTCCTATTTACATTCAGGCCATACTTTAGTTAAAAGTTTGTATGTCTGTTAAATAAAGCAACTTTTTAACCTGATTACTTGTCAAACCACACCCATTTTGTGCTTTAAAATATCAATTTCCTATTTTTACTTTTTCATTTCATGAGAAATGTGCGGAGTGGCTTCATACAGACCATGTAAGTTTTTCCAAGTGGTGGTAACTTGGTTTGTCTAAGGAAAGCTGTCCTGCCCCTGGGCCTCAGCTGAACCTGGAAAGGCCGTAGTGAGCTGCATGTGGCAGTGTCCTGGGTCACCAGCCTATTCCAAGGCACATCTGTGTGTTGGGACAATATCCTGATGAGGTGATTTGCAGAAATTCATTCAGTGCTTTGTGTAATTGCAAACTGAATTTAGCAGACTGGCATTTTGCAAGTATTTTTGCGAAGGATGGCAAAATGGCAAAACTCGTGGTCAAAATATTGACCCAGCAGCTTTTTTTTTGACAATAAGAAATGAGGGGGAGCAAACAACAAAGCAGAAACCCCCAAATCTGGAGATCTGACCCTGCAGAAGTTTCTCAGTAGCATCATTGTGGTTGACTGAACTGATTCTTCCATCTAAATGATGGAGATGCTCAGACAGAAGTCCCAGGAGCTCACGTTGGTGAGGCTGTTCAGCTTCACAGAGGAAATGCCAGATTTCAGTGGGACAGGAAAAACCATTGCAGGAAAAATCCCCTTGCTGTGCTTCTCTGTGTGTCACATCATGTGGAGTGTTTCTGTGCATTTAAATTGTATTTATGAGCTTTGTGCCTGTATGTCATTGCCCAGTAAATACAGGCTCAGTATACTTAAAAAAGATACTCTGTGTGTGGTTCAATACTGGGTTATAATATTTATATATTATTGGGTTATAATATTTATTTATAATAATATAATATTGGGTTATAATATGATATATTATTGGGTTGTAATATTATATAACAGTGTGCTCAGGTGTCATTGATCCTTCTTTGACAAAATGTCCCAAATCTGCCAAGAGGCTCAATTTGTGGGTTAGAATACTGAAACTTAGGGAATACCTTTTATCTGGGAGTAGATAAACACAGTAATCACCTGTTCCAGAGGATTTTAGTTAAAGTTTCCAAAGCATTCAGAAAAACTCATGATGCTCATTTTTTGATGAACCATTAGAAACAGAGGTTTGGGAAACAGTTCAATCTGCAACTACAATTTTGTAGGAAAATATAGGAAGATCTTTTTTGAAAAGTTTTAGAGTATCTGGTTTAGGTTCATTATCTTCAGCTTTTGTATTTGGGGTTTTATTTTATCTTTGCCAGGCTGTGACCCAGGAAAAGAATTTGCTCTTCAATTCCACTTCTATGGAAAGCTGTTGCTTTGGTGTTGGAATTCGTGTTCACTGCTGTTTGTATGCAGCTTAAGGCATCATTAATTAGGGTGGGAAGTCAGTGATGATTAGGAGCTCAAGTTTCCCTCTTGGTGGCATTCTGGTGTCTCAGTGGAATTGCACAAGGATGCTATTGGATGGTCTGGTGTCTGAAAGTGGTTGTGCAGTGTCATCCACTGGTCAACTGCAGCACTGTTGGCTTTGAGTCATGTCTTAAATGTAAATGTTGATGTGTTAAGCAGAGAAGAAGGACTGAGAGTAAAATTATTTGCAAGAAAAACAAATGCAGAAAAGGGGAGGTTAAGGAGGTTTTAGTTTTCTAATTTAAAAGCTGTTTTCTGACCAAATAGCTAAAATGAGCCAGGCAATCTCTAGTGCCACACTGGATCACTTAATGATCTCCTTGGGAATCTAGCTTTCATTTCTGTAGCTGCTTTTTGCTGATTTTGGGTTTAAATTAAAAAGCTTTTGTGTCTGAAAGCTCTGGCAAGTTGTTCTTTTTTTTTTTTTTTTCAATATTCAGTTTCAATTTGTCCTTTCTCCAGTCAGTATCCAAAAGGAGAAGACCGTGTTACTGGCAGCAAAATAGAGTGAGGGATGTGAACAGTTTTGAGGAGCACAGTGGTAAGAGCTGCAGTTGGTGTTTGTTGAGGTTAAAATTTGTAAGGATTCTTTGTTCTTGGCTGGGTAATTCCCTGTATTCTATCTCTGAGGATCGTGAGGAGCACCCTCATTGCAGAGTGTTACTTGTGGGAGGTTTGTCCAAGGAAATTGGAGACACTCCTGAGAGTGAGCTGATGGTTCAGTGAAGGTAAATGAGTGCAGTGTAAGGGGGACAGACTGTGCTTGTACTGTTAATTGGAACTATAGACTGCTCTGGGTTGGAAGGAACCTTAAAGATCATCTCATTCCACCCTCCCTGCCATGAGCAGGGACACCTTCCACTAGACCAGGTTGCCCCAAGCTCCATCCTCTCTATGGTTCTCTAACTTAGTAACCTCACTTACAGGTGGTGGCAGCTCAAGGATGCAGAAATCTTCACCTTAAACTGTTCAGAATCAGAGGGTATCTCACAGATAAGGCTCTGGACAAGCCTTGGAGTAGTTTATTACAGATATATTTTCATTTTCAGGTATAATGGACAAGTACCAGGAGCAGCCTCACCTTTTGGATCACCACTTAGGTAAGGAATGTCATCCTTAAATAATTTTTGTGTCTATACTTAAAAATCTGTTACTCTGGAAGATCTGGGTTTGCATCACAAGATTGCTGTGGCTGATAGTACTTCCATTTTATAGTTGTTGTCTCCCTCTGTTCAATAAGAAGTACAAAAATCTCTGTGAACTGCTGTAGTCTCACTGATTTTTCTCTCCTTTAACCAGAGGGGATGATGAATTCCTTGTTGGAGATAGTACGGGACAGTGGATCTCCTCCCCCACTAGTTCACCTGGCTTTTAAATTTCTCTACATCATTACAAAGGTAAAAAAATCCTAAATTTAATATTCTGTAACTCGAATTTGTAAGTTATAAATATTTTCTTTGTTGTTTTCAGAAATATTAAAATAAATAAGTGTCTAATGCAATTAAATGTTTTAAACTGTACTGTTTAAAATATTTAGATGAGTTGAATGTTTAGATTATTTAAAATACTTAGTTAAAATATTTAGATTAGTTAAAATAAAAGATTAGTTCTCTTGTTTCCCATTTTCATGATAGCTTATGCTGTTTAATGATCCAGATTAGTAAAAATCGAGGTCTGAATGCAAAAGAAATTGCAGACATGGAGATACTGAGTGATAAAACATGGGTTATAACATTGAAAAGTAAAGTGTGATGAACAATTAGATGGATGTAGAATTTACATTTGAGCACAAGAAAATATTTTTGGGCTGTAAGGGCTGAGCCCTGGCATAGGTGGCTCAGTATCCATCCCTGGGATACTGGACACCCCATGGACGTGGTCCTGGGCACCCTGCTTTGCCAGAAAGGTTGGACTAGACAATCTCCAAATGTCCCTTGTTTTAATCATCATTTAATGAATTCTTAATCACTTTGTAAAAACACAAATATCACAAAGTATTGAAGACTTTAATTTGCATGATCATTCTCTTTATGAAGATCCTAATCAAGAAATTCCTCTAAGGTTCTTTCATTTCCCTTTGGTGCTGGATGGGTGACTGAATTCTGGAACTTTCTGCTTTAGGTGAGAGGGTACAAACGTTTCCTGCCACTGTTCCCTCATGAAGTCCGGGACCTGCAGCCTGTTTTGGATATGCTTGCAAAGCAGAACCCAAGAGACACTGAGGTGAGGACTTGCTGTACTTTTTGTCTAACTTCTATGTCTCCAGTGGAAAAAGCTGAAGCAAAAAATTTGGGAAAAAGTATATAAAGCAGTGACAGACCCTGTCTGGTGTTAACACCTGGATTTGGTGTGAAAACCAACATCTTGTCACAGGAGAAATGCCCTTCCCAAGGAGAGGTCTTGATTTTCTTGTGTGGGATTTGTTCCAAGGATTTAGAAGCAGTGGTAGTGGCGAGTAGAACCTTTAATCACTCATGTAAGGAGTGATTGTAACAAGAGTAAGAAGAAAGGCAGTGAAAGGCATTAAACCTCTAAAAGGAAGAACTGAAAAATCATCCAGTCTGACTCCAGAATATTGTAGTTTATGTTCTTATATTTTTAAATAAGGATAAAGAAGAACTCCAGAGAGCTGCTTAAGATAGATGAATTTTAAGAGAGATCATTATCAGTTGTAAGTAACAAAAATTATGGATTTGAAGACAATGATTGTATTGCTGCTCTAAATTAAAGTTTTTTTTAATAAACATCAATTCTGACACTTTGCTGCTGTAGGTGTACAGCTTCAAAGCTTGAAAAACTTCCTCCTTCTCAAGTTGTTTCAGGAAACCCATGAAAGCAATGCATAAGAAATTATGGAGAAGAACATACTTCTGTTACATTTGTGTGTAGAGGCACAGACAGGCAGAGGGAAGGAAAAATCAGGAAAATGGGAGGGTGCAGTTTTCCTTTGGGAAGCAAACAAGGATGCCTAGATTTCTGATTGCAGGGAGGGTCCATTAATTTTGTTACAGTTTTGCTGTTTAGGGTTGCCTGTAGTTCTGTCTCCTCTGGAGTTTCAGGGCACTCACATTGGGAGTTTTCTCTTGCCCATCTTTGAAAATTCCTTGGAGCCAGGGTGTAGTTTGTGCTCTCAGCAGTTCATATTGTAGACATTAAACCCCCTTTGTTCTACCTTTCCTTTCCAGACTTGGGAAACTCGCTACATGCTCTTGTTGTGGCTGTCCATGATCTGCCTGATTCCTTTTGACCTGGCCCGTTTTGATGGAAACCTCGTTTCTGTGGAAGGGCAGGCTCGGCAGCCAACCATGGATCGCATCCTGGACATAGCAAAGGTGAGGAAAACACATCCTGTGATGCTTTCAGACCTGGGAGGTTTGGCTCAATCATTCAGTGTGTGATAAATATTAATATATTCTCTATATTCCTCAGTGATATTCTTTTCTGCATATTATTTAAGCCCATATTTTTGTGTCTAATCTGTAAAGAATTCTTTTGTACTTCTGGATCTTCAGTCTATTGTTTGCTGCTTTAGAGCCAGGTGAGACTGGAACTTGTTTCCCCGATGTAATAAACCATGTTATCTGGGGTGAAACCCTGCCTTTGAATATGTTAGAGGCTTTCAACACTTCACTTCACAACACTTTCAATGCCAGAGAGCTTCTTCTGAAAGCCAAATCTGAGGATTTCTAGAGGAAATCAGCATTTGCTCAGTGAGCAACTTTGGAAGCTGTGTCTGTGTGAAGATTTTTAAATCAGAACATGAAGTTCTAGTGGGTGTCAGCCCAGGTGACTGACTTGTCCTGCCTTTGAAATAAAAATAAACCACCTCCCCTTCCCCATAGGTACCCCAACAGCTCAGGTTTTGACACTTGCAACACTAGAGGGCTTTAATAATAATAAACCTGTTTTCAAAGGCACACAAAGGGAGACTCTGCCTCAGATACAGTTTGTTAAATGGGAAAAGGAACTTTCTACTATCTTTAAGCTCAGTTGTAACCATAATAATGACATAACGTGTGTAATCATCATATTTGTCATGTAAGTATTCAGTTGTGTATTATGTGCAGAGTTATTACATAGTTGGTTTTCTATCTCCATTTATAAATTTTTTTACAGTCAGTTTTCCTTTCCCTTTAGTGTTACCTGGTTGTCAGTGACAAGGCTCGAGATGCAGCTGCTGTGCTGGTGTCCAAGTAAGTCTCTTTTGTGCATCTTGGCAGAAAGGCTCCCATTCCTCCTGCTGTTTCTTAATCTGACATGACAGTGTTGGGAGGGCTGGAAGTTGCCAGCTGTCTGTGGAATATTGCTGTTGCTTGAATAGGATGCAGTAGTGTTGGGAATACTGCTTCCTCTGCACATGAAAATAAATTATGAAGTCCATGAGCAGGGATAGTACACAAACGTTTCTTGTTTCAGTATCTATTCCAGTCCACATTCTGGATATTCTAGTGGAAGAGCCCTTTAGTCAGCTCAGGTTGTGACAGATTTGGGTTTTTTCCCCTTTTTAAAGCGGTGAAAGCCCCGACTCTGCACTGCAGCCTGTGCTCAGCAGGGGGCGCTGCCCGCGCAGCTTTGGCGCTGTCGCTGGAGAGACAGCGGGGCATGGGGACAGAGGGACACGGGGATGGGGACGGTGGCACACGGGAATGAGAGGCACAGTGGGACATGCGGACAGAAGGACCTGGGGGCATGGGGACAGAGGGACATGGAGTTGGGGACAATGGGACATGGGGTCAATGGAACATAGGGAGAGTGGAACATAAAGACAGCAGGACCTAGGGACATGGACAACGGGATGGGGACAGTGGGGCATGGAAACAGAAGCACCTGGGGCCCTGGGAACATGGGGACAATGGGACATGAGGATGAGGGGGCACAGTGGGACATGGGGACACAAGGACATTGGGAGATGGGGGCAGTGGGTGTGGGAGGGTCACAGCCTTGACACCTGCATTCATGTTCTCTGGGTTAAGATGCACTAAATTTATGGGATTAATCAAAACAGTTGTTAAATATAACATTTAGTAGAGCAGACCATGTCTTGTCTTTTTAGGAGGTAACTGTCTGTGTGTGTACTTTAAATTTATTCTGAGCTTCAGTCACAGGACTCAAGGCTTTAGAAATTTATATTTAGTGAGTTAATGCTACAGGTCTGAATCTGATGGCACATCAAACAATTTTTTGCTTTAGAATGTACCATGTCATGCAGAAAATTAGTGAAGAACTTGAGACCAGACTCACATTTCTCTGGTGACTCATCTTGTGCTTTTCTGGTTTATTCTGAAATGTATCAGAGCAAAATTCAAGAGACTGCATGAATTATTCATGCAGTCTTGAAAAAGTCTTGCCTGTTACATGCTTATTTTAACAAGGTTTGTCTCCTTACCCTTCCCTGTGAGGTGGGGAGGCACAGGTTGCCCAGAGCAGCTGTGGCTGCCCCATCCCTGGCAGTGTCCAAGGCCAGGCTGGACAGGATAGTGGAAGGTGTCCCTGCCCGTGGCAGGGGGTAGAACTGGATGAGCTTTAGGGTCCTTTTCAACCCAAACCATTCTATGATCGTTCTGTGATCCTAATTAATTTTTGTAGTCACTTTGGAATCAATAATTAGATATTGCTGTTTATGGATTTGTGTGGGTAATCTGCCTTGTCACAGGTTGACAGACCCAGAGGATTTGAGATGACAGTGTGACACAGAGTGAATTATTATTGAACATTCATATAGGCCTTCTTCAGTTCCTAAAATCCCAGGAACTACCCAAATTAACCAAGAGTAATAGGTTCTTGAAGGTACACTCAGTGTTTGGAAGCCTTCTCAAGTAAGGATGGCAGTAATTTTAAAAGATTCTTTCATCACGTTGTGCTTAATTGAATTTGCACTTCAGTTGTACTCCATAGTGTCTGTAAAACTAAAATTTGAGTGGAGTCCTATGCAGGCACCTTGTTAGTTATCTTATCTTCTCTTCACATCTGTTTATTGGCTGAATTAGTTTTAATTAGAAATATATGTTCACAACAAACATTGTGATAGAATACATGAAGCTGGTGCTAGTTCCAACTGTGCAGTAATGGTACTGTATGGTGGACTTAGAATTACTTAGTTTATTATGAAAACACCATTTTCAAAATAGCCTGGTGATTCAAACACTTCACCAGAAAGTAGAAATTGGCTCCAAGGCCTTTTCCTGTTCTCACATCCCCAAAGCCAGAATCATTCTGACATGAGGTCTCTGTGCCATTTCCCTGCAGCTGGACTGTTACTTGGGTGGGCAGGAGCACAAGGGTTCTGGCCAGATGGAGAGATAAGATACAGCAGTCTGACTCTGTAGCACACTCTGGGGAAGAAGAGAAACTCTGAGCCCTGCTTTGTGCTCCAAAGAGTTTATGAATTTCAAATGAAGTTTAGAAACATTAGGATTCAAGACCTGTTTTCCAAAGTGAGCTGCTTCTCACAGGGCAAAGGAGCTGGAGTATATTTCAGGAATTCTCTTTTCTGCCTGCTCAGTGAGTGGTTGCAGTAGGAGGAGATGAGGCTGATCCTTATCCTGCTCTTAGTCTGGAGGTTGGGGCACTCCTTTGGGAAAGATGGATTTAAACTCCTTGGGGCTGAGGAAGGGTCTAGGAACCAGCTCAGCCACTTCACAGGTCACTTCTCTCTCGTGTGCCCTTGGGCCAAAGGCAGCTTCATCCTTCAACCCAAAACAACCCTCCTGCAGCTCACTGTTCTGCCTCTGAGCACACAGGGACTGGCTGGGAAGGCAGTCCATCCCATCAGCTCACTGTTGAGGTGTTCTCTGTATTTAATTTATTTAATACCCCATCAGCCAGCTCTCAGTGCTGTTCCCCTGTTATCTGCAGGTGTAGGAAGGATCGAGGTCCTGGCTCTGGGGCACATCCTCTTTGAATTCCATGAGTTGTGCTGGGTGGGCTGGTGTTTCCATGGGTGAGTTCAGAACAAATGCAGTCTGAATCCCTGCTGGAACAGGACCTGGTTTGTAGATGCCAGGACACTGAAGTGATGCCCTGACTGCAGCTTGGCTGCTCAGGGGAGGGCTGAGAGTAGGTTTATGATAGTTTAGCTATGAGAAACATCTTTTCCCTTTTTTAAGACGGCTAAAAACACATCTCTTGACCCATCTAGTGTGTTAAATAACAGGTGCTTGACCTTTTCAAATATCTGAAACCCCAAATGTAGCCCTACTGGTTGCTCATTCTGGGCCTGGCTGCTTGACAGACATTGCAGAAGGGACCCAGTGCTGATTTCCACTGTTTTTCAGATTTGCAGAATGGCTGTTTTTGGTGAGACAGGTGAAGAGTCCTCCTATTTGCTTCAGCTTTTCATTAATTTGAATGGAAACAATTTCTTAAAAGCTTTGGAAATTAGGTTGCTTTACAATTAAGATAAGAAATTTCTAGAACCCAAGTTTTTAGCTGGCTTAGTGAAAGTGAAATTCCAGATCAGAGCCTTGATCAGAAGCAGTTGGGCTAAACATAGGATGGTTTAGAGTGTTCCCATCCTCTGTGATTTGGGGAAATACACATTGAAGAATTGTTTCCAGGAACTACAACCAGTTTGGATAGGAAGAAAAATAGTTTTTCATTGGGAGTCATAAAGTCAATGGCTGCAATGTTTTCTTTTTTTTTCTCTGGCAGGTTTATTGTCCGCCCTGATGTCAGGCAAAGCAGGATGGCAGATTTCCTGGACTGGGTGCTCTCCATGTTATCCAAATCCTCCTCCCAGACCATGGAAGGCACTGTCATTGTGAATGGCATGCTCCAGGCCCTGGTAAATATTGGTTTTCCCTTAAAATATGGACAGTTGTGTTTATGGTCATCCTATACTGCTAAAGGAGGCCTTTGATAGCAAATGCACAGAGGGGTTCCTGGTAATGAAAAAAGGAGAATTTCCTCCACAGCAGTTTAGACAATATAACTTAGACATTATAACTATGCATGTATATTTTCTTTTTTTGTCATCCCCAAATAAAAGTGAAGTTGCCTATGCAGATACTCATCAATGATAACTCTCAAAATAGCCATCATTTCAGTAGGTTTGGGTTTGTTTGCTAATCTGAGTGAATTTTTTGTTTAATGCCCTTTCCTTGTGATTTGATAATGGTGTGTGACTCAGAAGAGTTGAATTCTTAGTTTGCGTTTTAAAATTGACATACTGCGCATGGGAAGAGGATCTGCAGTACCCGAACTGCTGTTCCAGGGCAGTGCTCCTCCTGTACATCCTAAGAAGGGCCATTTATAAAAACCTTGTTGTAGTTTTACACCCTTAAGAGTGCTGGGGTGTGTTTTGAAATCCTAGGCTAACAGTTCTAGTGTGTGTGACAGTTTTGATGTCCGAATGTATTTGGGCAGAATGGAGGCGTTGGTGTGGGTGGAGGAGTTGTTGTTCCTTCTTGGTTTGGTTGTTGACCAAGGCAGTGCAGGTGAAGACAGATCACAAGCCCTTGTGCAGCCTTTGCAGTTGCACAGGTTTGAGGATTTGCTGGTGTTTGTACAAGTTTTGATAATTTGCATAAATTTGCTGCTCTTTTTAAGCAGTTGCTAGGAGGACTTGTGTGCAGCGTGGTACTAAACATCAAAGCAAAGGTCTGGAGCAAGTGTGTGGTGTGTGGGGTTTTTTTTTGGTTGTTTCTTCTTCCTCTCCAGCTCTTCCAAATCAGAAGGGAGAAGAAATGATCTATATTTAGAATAACTGAGGACCTGCTGCTTAAGCAGGAGGAAGCGTTATTTGTGTGCATTGCAGCGTTTCAAAAGGCAGAATGATGTTTCATCATTTTATTGTCAGATCTGGAAAGGGAGCCTGCCTGTTTGCCATTCCCGGGGCATGATGAGACCTGCAGGATGTATAATGCATTAATGTTTTGTCATAATTCCTTTGAGTTTGGCTTTGGCTCCATCCACCTGTTCATTAGTGCGCACTAAGCGAAACAGGTGAATACTCAACAAGTAGAATCGAAACCAGAATGTGATACAATAGACCTGGGAGCAGAGCCTGCTGCTTTGCTTTTCTGTGATTTTTTTTTTTCCCCTCTCCACAGCTCATGACTCCTGTTCCAGTTGGTAGATATGAGCAGATTTGTGAAGCCTTTTCTCGCATTTAGTCTTCAATTTCTCTTTTCAGTCACTGCAATGAATTGTATCATTAGGGAGTAAAGGTTTTCAGAATGGTTTGTGTGCAGGTATGTGTGTGTGTAGTGCTTAAGGGGAGCAGGAAATGTTTATTTCAAGAGTTAGATGTTATAAATATGATATTTATACATATAATTACATCTATTTCTACATTTTAATAATAAGAATTTTGTCTCATACTTGTAGCAACACTACGTTGTCAAAAATGTCAGCTGAAAATAAGTGGTCAAAATGAGTAAACACTTCTCTTTAACATGCAAGATTCTAACTTTATATAATATATAATATATTGTATTTATTCTGTAAATAAATACAATATATTTTAATATAAGTAATCACTAAACATGTAAAGCAGAGCACATGCTCGTGAGGGGCAACTAAAAGTTGTGACAACAAGCTTCAGAATTTTTTGCCCTTGGATTCCTCCAGCACTTTGTTACTTTAAGAGTCAAACTGCAGCTGCTTGGCCATCTCTCTGAACAAGCAGGGGAAAAAAGACCATTTCTCAATTTCTGGTCAATACAGCAATGTGGGTTTTGGGATTGTGACAGGTTTTGGGAGTGATGTAACCACCAGAGTGGGGATAAGAAGTCTCTCCACATCGGAGCCGAGTGGGGCTGCCCCAAACAGGTTGGGTTTTGGTTGGGTTAGGATTTTGTGCCACTCGTGGTCTGCATTTACTGAGCGGCTCCCAGCAAGGCCGGCATGGAAAAAATGCTTGAAAAAGACACGAAACTCCTGCATTTCAATGAAGTGAAACTGCAAGTCAGGGACGCAGTGAGTCGTTGGCCGTGGCTGCACTTTGATCTGCCTCCTCGTGGCCCTGAGCCTGGCTGATCAGGTGTGTGCTGCTGTTTCATCTCACTCAGCGTTCTGTGCAGAACGAGTCCGGCTGTTCCACGGCTCCTGTCGGAACACGCACCCGGCGTTGCATATTGTAATTGCACTGGGGCTTTGGCTCTCTGCTGCTTTCCACCTGTCCTCAGTAACTCACCATTTCCCAATGGGGGGCACCAGCAGGCACCTCTGCTGACACATTTCAGATTCAGTGTTTCAAGCTGCTCTCCTTTGTTGTAACCTATGTTGCGTTGTGGCATTTATTTCACTTTGTATTCCTGTTCTTCCACATTTGAATGACTGAAAATGTTGGATTATTAAGAAATTGCTACTTTTTTGTAACATTTGTTTACTTGAAGGAAACTTCGAACCTGTTTCAAGAATCTGCATTTTAAATTCTCTTGGTCTGGAGGTTTGCTTTTAAACCTGCCATTATATCAAACAGCTTTTTAGTTATCGCTGCAGGGCTCAGCACTCCCAGTTCTTGCGTGACAGAGATGTCATCATGTTGAGGTAGCCTTGGGCATTGAAACTTATTAAACCTTATTTGTTTTATAAGTGATTCAGTATACAAGTGTGAGTAATAATTAAAAAAAATAAAACGCCCTACACAGTGATCTGATGAAACTCGAGAGTCTTAAGAACGAGGCATTTCCCTGAGCTGTCTCTAATGCAAAGGTTATTTAGCAATAGCTACATGCTTATGTAAATTTGGCTCCAGGGAAGAAAGAACTCTCTAACTCCATTCTTTCAGACCCAGAGGCACAAAAATAGAATATTTCCAAATAGAATGTTTCCCAAGTCTCTGTATTTTTGGCATTCTCAAAGAATTGGCTGTATTAAGATTGTCTATTGGCGTTATTTTTTTAAAAAAGGGGTTTTTGCGTAGTGATTTGGTGATAAAGGTGTAGAAGAAGCAGTGTTGGTGAGAGATACAAATGTTCTTGTCTGCAGGTACTGAGGGCACTGACTCCTTTCTACTCATGCCATTTCTCTCCTGAATGTTGTGGAGTATTTCTTCTAATGTGGCATTGTCTGATACTGCTGGGTTTTTCTCTTCTCACCAGAAGTTTTGTGATTCATTTGAGGTTCAGAAGTTCTGTTATCATAAAGCTGTTTCTTTTTCTTGTGTAGCATGTAGTACTATCTCAAGCTGCTATTTTTTTTTTTCTGAGTGTTTAAAATCCATGGGTTTTGGTAATCTCAAGATGGAAAGGAGATACTCCGTCAGCTCTCCATGTGTTAGTCTAAACATTTCAGATGTTCAGCTGATAAATAACAGGGATCACATGAAAGCTGCCATCACTGAGTTGGTGTCTGTCAGCGTTCGTGTCATGTTGATGCTCAACACCCAAACACGTGCAGCCCACAGCAGGAATGCTGCTTGTGTGGAGGCACAGTAAGAGCAAGGCCTTTAACTAACCCATTTTACCATCAGCTGCACGTAGAATGCATTAAATATTCCCTGCTTCCAAGTGAAGTGGGGTTCTGCCAGCATGTTCTCTGCCTGCACCTGGCCGGGAGGCAGGGATGGCCGCTGGCATTCCCGGGCTGTTGTGTGGCTACCAGGGGGTGCTCCAGAGCAGTGCAAGGAATCATTTCCTGCTCTTCCCAGAGAGGCTGGAATTATCCTCCCAGTCCTCCTCTTGGTTACGACCAGAGGGTAGATCCAGACTCGTGTCTCCTGCTCGGCAGGAAGATCCACTCACTCCCCACCAGGCAGGCCACCCCTCGTGGTGATTTGTGTAGCTTGGGGAACAAGTCCTGGAGATGATCCCGACTGATAGATCTGCTGCAGGTCGGGCCCAAAGTGGGTTATGCAGACAATTGGCAGGTGTGGTGTCTCTGCTGGGATTATTAAGAAACTGGGCTTTGTTTGCCTTGCCCTGTGCTGTTTCTAAAGCAGAACCAGACTTGACAGTCGTCACTGCTTGCACACCACTGATTTTCTCTAATTTGTAGGTGGCTTAATTATTTATAAGAGAGGGAGTCACATACTTTTCAACAGTTGAGCAGGTTGGGTGGGTTGGTGTGTGCTCTGTGTCCTGGTTAGGCGAGGAGCCCGTGGCGTAACTGCGACTGCCGGGATGCTCCGCCAGGCAGGCTCCTCGTGCTCACACTGCTGACACCAGAACGCCTGTGCAGGTGGCAAACCAAGCTGATTAATTGCTTTGTTTGTATCAGATTTTTGGAAATGGTGTGCCTTGGATATTTTTCTTCCTTCGAGGCAGGAAGTTTAAGCTGGGTCCTGTAATGCTGATTTGCCCTTTTTTCCTGCTTTTTTTTCCCTCGTGATTTTCATTTATGAACATCATGAACATTTCTTTTTTAGTATGGACCCTGTAAGCTCCAGGTTTACAGTATTTTTCTGAAGGAGTAACTTTGCTGTACATGCCTGACTGTTTGTAGGTTGTGCTGGAAGAAATTATTTTTTCTGCTTTCCCAAAAGCCAGCATTGGTTAAAGTGCTCTTTTATTTCATTTGGAAAAAATATACCTATTACAGTCAAAAATTTTAGAGATTTGGACTTGGGGATACTTTTGCATGCTTTGACTTATAAATAAATAGTGAACTCTTCTCTTCTTGTCCTCTCCACACTCAGATAAAAACCTCAGACACTGGATTTCCTGCTGTGTTAAATACCTGAAGAGGAGTTCTCCACAGTTTGGCTGTTACCTATTTACTTCTATAAAATTTATTTTCAAAACAGCTATTAAACTTCTCTGACACAGAGAAATACCCAACATACCACTTGAAGAAATGCCAGGAACCTGCTCCAAGGTTGTCTCTGACCTCAGTGGGTGCAGAAAGAACCTTCTTTCCTTTCAGACATTTGGCATTTTCAGCTGTGTTTATTCCTAAACCATTGGGTAACATATTTCATTGATCAAAAGTCGTGTAAATATTATGGCCCTTTAAAAAAAGTTTAGTTATTAATTCAAATTAATAATCATTGATTAATTAGCTATGGTGTCCTTTGGGCAATTTTCACTTCCCCTAAAAACTTGTATTGATAAAATAAGATCCCTTAATCCACGTATCAGTTGATTTTCAGCTGTTGCCACAATGATTTTATTACAAAATGTGTATTATAAATCCCCACAGTAGGAGTAGATGTTCTGTGTTGAAAATGGTTTGTTATTTAGGTTTTAGTGAAACTGCTCTAGGGAGAACATATCTGTTTCAGTTTTTTTTGTTCAGAAAATGATAGAAAGGGTTGTGAAATGGAATCTGATGAGATTGCTGTTCTAAACCGATTCATAGGTGTGTGAAGAAAAGCATTAAAAAAACCACTGTGCAATATTTGAATTTTTTCTCAATTCCTGCTTGTATGTGTTGGTTGATTCCTTCCCACATCTCTCTCAGAGGTGGCACCACCCAATTATGTTGTTCTGAGGAGTCAGGACTTAATTCAGACTTGGACTCAAGGGTGTGAAAACATGTGGAGAAGCCTGGAGAAAGATGCCAGAATTTAGGAACTGCACACTGAAAATGGGTTGGTGTTTTGAGGATTCTCTTCCACCTCCCCAGCAGTGTGCAGAGAGTACACATCCAAAGGTGTTTGTCCAGGAGCATTCCCAGGGATCTGTTAAAAAGCTGGTTCTTTACATTATCACTGCTTGAGGAATTACACTGTGCTTTGTTTGAATATGCTTGAATATTATAATAATAATGATAATTTAGAAGGCAGCCTGTGTGTGCCTTAAAAACAGTGTTTGCTGTTAAGTCAGGAGAAAGGAGAAGGAATTGAGAGGATGCAGGAAAGGAATTGTGAAGATGCAGGGAAGGAATTCCTGTGGATGCAGGGATGCTGCCGTGTCTCCAGCATCCACAGCAAAGTGTGTGGAGAACCCAGTGATGGGGTTTTAAAACACAGCACGGGAACAAAGTGATGAAATGTTGTAGGTGTGTTAAAGCTGCATTTTTCGACAATGATAGAGAAATTTTAGAGATGCTCTAGATTCGTTGTACCTAAGATTTGCAGGTCCTCTGACATATTTTTAGGGGTTTTAGTTCAAACAGGGTTTTGTTGTATGTCAGTGAGAAACTTTTGTATTGTTTTCAACACTGACTTCATACATTGCTAAAAGCTGTGCCAATTTATCCATTTAAAGTGATATATATTTGTGTTGGCTGGGCCTGAACTCATTCTATTGCATTGCTGCTTTGTAAATGTCATTTTTAAGGGAGCCCTCATACTTGCCTGTGTTAGAATCTCAAATACTTGGATATATAGTATCAAATTCCCATATATAGCTTGTGGTGGAGCTGATCAGCAGCGCCAATTTGGGATCCTGAAATGCAATTTAGTAACAAAGCAAAACAGGCTGGGTACACAGCCCCGAGGTGTTTTTCTTGCCTGTGTTGCTGGCAGCCACGCCTGCAGCGCGGGAGGCATGTGTGTGTGTTTGGTATGTGTGAGAAAGTACCTCTTTTTAGGGGAACTCTGTTCTTCTTTAACTCCCAGGCATATTTATTGAGGAAGAATTTGCTTCTGGTGAGTGCCAGAGTGAGGACAAACAAGTGCTTGGCCAGAGTTTGGATACGTGAGCAGCTGAGGAAGCTTTTAATGTGTAACCTGTCAGGTGTTAATAGTCCCTTTGTCTCACTGCAGTGCTGGGGCTTAATCTCACTGGGATATTTCACTGCAGATAAAGTTCCCTGGGCACAGGAATTGCAGTTGGCCTGCTCTAGGTGTATTTGCAGGTGTCTGTAGGTGGTTTAGTCTCTCACAAGCTGTGGTTGCACCACACTGAGCTCCTGTGACCCAGCACTGAGCCCGATGGGTCAAGGATCTGAGCTGGCCCAAAACTGGTGCCCTTTTTCTTTTGTCATTTTTATTCTGGAATTTTTTTTCCCCCCATTTTCTCTTGAGTGTATTTTGGCCACCTCAGTCCCCTGAGCAGTTACCAAGAACTGCACCTTGAGACACTTCTTTTACAATATTTAAATCAGCAAACACTGCACATTATTGTAAGAACATTAAAATATTTTAGAGCTAAATGCTTGATATATTGTGTTATAGAATCTCTGTATTCTCATGTCTGTGTTCCCTATTTTAATTTCAGGCACAGCTGTTTAAACATGGCAAGAGAGAAGACTGTTTACCATATGGTAAGTTTGTAACAGCCTGGGTTCATTTTTTCAAGCCATTGCAGTAGAAAAGGGAAAAGAAGATTAACCTGGTGACAAGTGGTGCTGTAAAGAATGAAATCCAGAGGGCAGTGATAAAGCAGGGAAAAGGAGGGGAGCAAAAGCAGAAATGACAGTGAGGGAGGAGCAGATGGCACCAGGGAATGTTGTATTGGAACAGCACATCAGAGGATTTGGCAGGTGATCCTGTAATACAGGAGCTGAACACAGAATGTATGAACTGTTAGATGTGGAAAATATTTGTTTGAAATTCAGTTGAGCATAAATGGCTTTTGTACATATTACTGCTGGAAGTTTTGTACAGACTCTTCAAGTTTTAGTGTAAGCACAGGATTTCAGGAAACTCAAGTTTTAAGATCCAACTGTGTACAGGATGCACCTGGAATCATGTTGGGATAATGCTGGAATAAGAGAAGTTTTTTAGTGAAAAGAGATTATACTGACTGCAATTAGGGATAGACAGGAAGCCAGAAAGAGAATATGGAGGTTTTGGAATAGTGTAGCTGCATTTTGGAATTATGTTTGTCTTGGGGTGAATCTTGAAATATGATCAGAACTGACTGCAGGGTGATCTTGGGCCTTATTGATAGCAGTAAAGGGAGGCAAGGAAAGATGGTGGCTAATTCCAAAACACCTCAAAAGACCTCTCAGTTTTGTGGAGCTTATCCAAGTACCAAAAATGGGGTTTGTGCCATTCACAGGAACCAAGCAGGGATATAAACTCACTTTAGAGCGTTTGAGATTTCATTCATGGAATTATTTTGGCTCTGAGAAGAAGCTTTTTAGTTCTGATGCTGGAAAATCTCATACTCCCAGTTCCTAAGGCTGAAAAGCAACACTTCCTTAAAAATACCTGAGAGATGGGTAGTGATGGAGATAAGATAGTGAAGACAAACAGCGTGGAATGACACAGGTGCAAATACTGGGAATGCCATTGCACAGGAATAGCAGAATCCACTGGGGAAGCTGCCAGAGAAGCAGAAGAAGAAACAGGCTGGGAAAATTACAAGAAATGACAGAATGTAGAAAATACCACTGTATAACACAATCATCTTAATGAGTATGAGAGGAGCATGTTGAGCTCACACTAACCCTGCTGGTAAAATCAGAAGCTTTGGCTCATGGCATAGAAAGAATAGTAAGCAGTTATGAGTTTGGTAATAAGAGAAAAATCAGGGGCATATCAATGAGTGAATTTACCCTAGAAAATCTAGAATGCTCACAGCTGAGAAGCAGATACTCAGATGGGAACTGTTCAGGATAAGAAAATGTGAGAGACAAAAAATATCTTACGATTTTTAATTATAACAGATCTGAGGATGAAATGGGGAAAAAAATAGGCAAATGTCAAAGCAAGATCCTGTTTGAAGTCACTCGTGACATAGAAGTTGAATTAAAAACAAACACTAGCCCTAGAGTAATTTACATGGGTCTGTAGATATTTTGGTGATCAAGAGCTGGCAGGACTTGGAAGAGGCCTTTATTTATGTATTCTTAATTTATTTTCTGTCTGTGAATGATGATGTTTCTGCAGCCTCTTCCTCCTAAACTATCAGTCTCTTGGGCTTTTCTAACTGCAAAAAAATCCAGGTTGCTGGAAGGTATTGAAGTAATAATAATAATGCCTTGTTGTCTGCATGAATTGTTTCATTCATATTTTGGTCCATCAAGATGCATCACCAGTCCTTTTAAAGACTTGAGGAGATTTCTAAGTCATGTCTTACAGCGTCTCAGACTTTGAAATAATTGTGTTTTCTTTGATCTCTTTGTGTTTTGAAACCCCTGACAAGAGACTGGGGAAGGAGGGAAGGAGGTTGCAGAGTGTTTGGCTCCATCTGTGCAGTGCTGTTGGAAGCAGGGTGGCTCTTTCAGAGCTTGAGTCATTAGTCCCTATTAGCTAATGGTCAACTTCTGAAGAATTATTTTCACCCTAATGAAGCTGCAAAAGGGCTTTTTTATTTGTAACAGCCATGGCTTCCTTGTGAAAATTTTGAATCCTGGAACTTTATCCTCATTAACCCAAGATTCTCCTTTCTCTGTGTTTTTTTTTTACTTGCTGGACAAATAGCTTTGTTACCTTTGATGTGCCCAAATGAGAGGTTTTGTGGCTGATTGTTTACATGTCCACAGTGTTTCTCATGTCTAAATATTTCTGGACATCCATCATCATAAAAATTTCAGTGTCAGGATTTGGTGCCACCTGAAAATACTAAATGGGGAAAGGGAAAGCTTCCTCAGTGTGCAGGAAATTTTCTCAGTAAATGAATTACATTTTCTAGCTTCTGGTTTTGTTAGACCACTGAAAGTTCTTAGACCCTGAAAGATCCTTGGATGTGTTGCTTGCAGTGGGACTCAGAGGCATAAGCACTGAGAATGTAGATTATAATTTTCATAATCAAAAGTAATCCTTAAAGCCATCTCCCCTGGTTGGGCAGTGAAGGGTATTACCACTATTTGACCAGTATTTGACTACTTCAAAGTCGATAACTATGCATTTGTATTTCAGTAATACCTTTAAAAATAGAAATCTCTTAAAAAACGTTAAAAACTTTAAAATGTTCATACCAAGGTGTTTCTAACAGCAGTTTTTCTGGTGTGTTTGTTTTCTTTTACAGCTGCTACGGTTCTTGAGTGTCTTGATAACTGCAAGCTGTCAGAGAGCAATCAGATGGTTCTGCGCAAGCTGGGCATGAAACTGGTCCAGAGGCTTGGGCTGACATTTGTGAAACCAAAGGTAGCAAAGTGGAGGTCAGTTTAAAGCTGAAAAGTTTTAAAAAAAAAGGAAAATCCAAAAGCACAAACCCCACTACAAATATATAAATCCATACATTTGCCTTCTGCCCCTCTTAACCTTCCCTTAAAGAAAAAGAAATCCCTGTGGGAATGAGCATATTCTTCATTTGCATTATTTGGAAAAAGGAGGTTTCTGCTCCTGTATTTATTTTCCTGTATTTTTTTTTCAATTTTGGTACATAAGTGAGTGCTGGGACAAGCCAGCTCTGACTTTGCACATTGCACAAGCAGAAGCCTGTTCCTATATAATGCATAACTCACTAAATATGGGAAGACAACGACCTTTGTTCCTGAAGCTGATTTAGTACAATTTTGTAAGAGTGAACATAACTTTTTCCATTACCTGCTCCTACCCTGATTCGATAGAAAGTTCACAGGGGAAAAAGTGGTTTGCAATCCCTCTCTGGTTTTGCATATTAGTCAGGTTTTGGTGTCTGGTTTTACGTACTGCCAGAGGGCAAACTCTTTTTGAGATTTCTCGCACTGATATTTTCAAATTGCAGGCTCCCTTGGTGACTATTTTTATTGTATTTATTTTACCGGCTTTTGAGAACATCCTTAGGCATAGAAAATTCTTTTTAGGTGGAGAATGTACCTTGCCCGATGGCAAAAGTCAGTTTAGCATGTAAAGTCTATCTTTTGTAAGAATGCATCTGCACCACGGGCTAAATATTCGAGTACAGCTTGGTCAGAAAGTACTAAGCTGGCTTTGAGATTTAAAAAGCAATGTTTAATAAGCTGATTTTATTAATTTTTTTTTTTTTTTTTTTAGTATTTGGAGAGACTTTTTGGGCATGGGAATTTTGTCTCTCTTTGTTGTTAGCAGTGGAAAATAGGTTATAGTGAAACAGGAAAGGGAGGGATAATGAAAAGGAACCATTTGAATAGTCTGGCTCTTCTCACCTTGGAAAATAGACAACTGGGTCAGGAGCAAGGAGAATGGGATATTTCTCCCTTTCCTTTAAAGCAGCCACTAAATAACTGCAGAGCTGTGTCCTGGGAGGTGGAGGAATGTGGCAGACAGATTTAGTGGCAGTGTGTCCCTAGAGTGGGAGTTAAATCAGAGAAGTCACTGAAGTGTGTGTTTGCTGTGCAGGTACCAGCGTGGCTGTCGGTCTCTGGCTGCCAACCTGCAGGCTCAGGGTGTTGCTGTGCAGAACCAAAAGAGAGAAGTTGCTGCTGCTGAAGCTGATGATGATGATGAGGAATATGACATTCCAGGAGAGATTGAAAATGTTGTAGGTGTGTTAAAAGCTGGAGAGGAATTGTTGCAATGCTGCAAAATTAAACATAGGTTGGATCTGCTTGGGGCTAAAAAAGTAATGTGGGTATCTGTGCTAGTGTGAAAGACTCTAAAACTTCTGTTTTAAACTTCAGTCTGTGCAGCTGATAAAAATATTTTGTCAAACGGTTTAGATTTCAGCATCTCAATCAGAAACTCAATACTGGAGCATTTGTTGTGGAGCTGGCCATGGACGTATGAGCATACTGGAATATGTTTTATCAGTTTTGTCCAGTTATATAAAAGAGATGCCCTGAACCTTTCACAAATGGAAGGGTGAATTAAAATTTGTAATGAAGCACACAACAAAAAATATGTCACATGAAAGCTAAAGAATGATGGTTTGATTTTTAGACTGTGGTGGTATCAAAGGAACAGCATTTGTTTCTTAATATACAGTTGTACAGTGTGTCCTCTGCTAACTGCCTGGTGGATATTCTGTAAATAAATAGGCAAAAATTGCATCAGAAGACTTTTATAACTGAATAATTTAATGAACCTCTGCAAAAAGCACCATGACCTCCATTTTGAATCTTTTACAGCACTTAAAATTTCAATCTCTTTTCATAAACAGTTCTGACATATTTCTTGTTTTTTAATTTCAAATCGTACTTGTGTGACAAGTAGAATAAATCTAGATACAAAGATTTTTATACAAAGAGGCGAATTAGTTTTGACCATCTTGAGAAATCTTTCTGTTGTTAAATAATAATAATCTGTTTGGTTTTTTTTAAATAAAATTATTTGCAGAACAATTGTTGGTTGGCCTAAAAGACAAAGACACCATTGTCAGATGGTCTGCAGCCAAAGGGTAAGTTTGTTATGGTGACCCTGCTAAATTGTAAACAATGTAGAAATACAGTGTAATTCATGATTGATAATTTGGTTGTATTTCCAATATTTACTGTTACTGCAAATGGTTTTAGCACAGCCTGTGGTGGGTGGGTGCACAGACACATTTGGCTCTTCTAAAGAAAAATTGGGCTGGTTTTCAGAGAACTTCAGATGTGTTTGGAAATAGATGTTCTGGATATGACAAAATTTGAAGGGTGCAAAGAAACATTTCTTGAAAATGCTTTTTTTCTCTTTTAAAATGTATTTCTGTGGGAGGTTCACTGCTGTGTAGGTTTTTTTTTAAAGTTTGAGATTGTTGTTTAAGGGTGTCAGTCTTAGGGCAGTGGGGTGGCATCTTGAAGTCAGGAAGATTCCAGTAACTAATTTTTTTCCTATAATTTACCAATCAGCTGTAGTACTAGTGATCCATTGTATGCTTCTTTTCTTCTTCTTCTTCTTCTGTAGAATTGGTAGAATAACTGGAAGACTTCCAAAAGAATTAGCAGATGATGTGATTGGGTCTCTGTTGGACTGTTTCAGGTAAAAATCTTATTTCACACTATACACGCAGCTAAAAGATGTCTGCTTGTGGAATGGGGGGACAACAGTTAGGAAAAAAGGTTGAAAAACATGTAAATTTTCTTGCTGTCCTTCTCTCAGATTTCAAAATCTTTAAAGGCACAGATGGGCTAAGGGTATTCAATAAATAAATTATTTCTGATCCATCCTCTTGACCCCATACTAAGGCAATATGCAAGGACTGAAGTTGAACTTAGGAAAGATTAAAAAATGCTTATTAACTTCCTACTTTAGAGATTCCTGATGTGCCCAAGACTCATGTCTTGAGTTTAGTGTCCATCCTTAGAAACTCAGTAGAACTGGAAATGATGTTCTGAGGTTCACCTCAGAGGTGAGGTGAGCAATCTGTGTGTGAGGGGAAGCTGAAACACGTAGGGAGAGTGAGGAATAAATAGGATATAATAGAGATTTAATTATTAGAGATTTATTTAGTGTCCATCCTTAGAAACTCAGTAGAACTGGAAATGATGTTCTGAGGTGAGGTGAACAATCTCTGTATGAGGGGAAGCTGAAACATGTAGGGAGAGTGAGGAATAAATAGGATATAATAGAGATTTATGCACTTGGGAATGGTGTGGATGTGGTTGCCCTCTAGGTTTTGTGTTGCTAGAAGCAAACTCAAGCATCAAGTGGCAGGCTTAGAATAAAGACAGAGTGGTGTTATTCACACAGTTAAACTGTAAAAACTTCTTGGACCTTGTGGATACTGAGAATATTTACCTGAATAAAAAGTCTTCTTGTTTGCAAGCTTTTCCATGATCTGCCAGAGTTTGGAAGTGTTTTGGAGAGTGTTGCAATGTGCTGCTTCTTAGACTTTGGCTAAGGAATCTGCTGTTGGCTGTGTCAGAGAGGATTTAGGGCTGATGGAAAGTCTGGCTGGGGCACACAGAGCTGTGGGATGTTTTTTTGGTGCACTTTAGTGTTGGATGTCATGGCTTTGCATTTGTGTAGAGCATATAAAGGACAAAATCATTAAACAAGTGTCGTGCTTTTGTTTAATACCAAATTGCTCATCACATCTGCATTGAGTACCTGAAATCTAAACAAGTGATTTAGAGCCAGCCAATACCAAAAAGAGTTTTTTTTATTGGCAAGAAATGCTGGTCATGTGCAGTTTGTCACTCAGATGTCCCTAGTGTTAAAAAGCATTTTCACATTGGTTGTGAGTACAAATAAAGGATGCCAGCTCAAAGGATAACAACATTAGAAAAAAAAAGGAGGTATAAAGTCTGAAAGACTTGCAAGGAAAGTATCCACTTAGATGATCCCTCCACTGTGTTACTGTGATTAATTTAAGAGGTGCTGCTGATCTCAATTATCCCCGGAGCTTCAAAGACCTGTACTCACTGTGTTTTCTTTCCTTGTTTTTCAAGTCCTAGGGATGAGTAATTCACCTAGTAATTGAGTGACCTGCTTTCTTCAGAAACACCTGGGAACAAACGTAGGCAAGGACAGAGAGAACCTCTCTTGGATTCTTTGCACTGAATATCTAGTGACCAAAACAAGAATCAGTCAGGGGCTCGTCAGAGGCACTCTGTTACACCTCTTGGGATAAGATGAAAGGATTTGTTATATGTAGACATATCAAAAGACAAGAGTCAGGGAAGAAATAAGTGATGATTTTTGACAGTGTAGTGAGATTGTCAGCACAGCTCCACTGGGGTATGAGCCTTGTGTTGTTCAACATACACATATAGAATCCTGGAAAAAAGCAATGAGGGGCTGAGGAAACCAGCTGGTGTTTAAAGTTGATTTAATGTAGTGAGAGCTAAAAGTGACAGAAAGAAAAGTGTTACAGGAGCCCAAGTGAAGTAATACAACAGTAATTGTCACATAAAATATAATGTCTAATGCATGCAAACTGATGTACTTGGGGCAAAATGCTGCTCACTGTCAAACCCCTGGAAGCCACTGATCTGTCAGAGAGTGTCGGGGGAGTGCTCAGCAGCTGGCAGGGAAAACAAGACAAATGTCATGTTGGAAATTATTAGGAAAGGAAGAGATAAAACTAAATCACTGAAAAGTGGTGTAGCTGATGGAGCTTTTTACAAGTGAGGAGGGCAAGTGGAGGGGTGTGATTTGCTGTGTGTCCTTTGTAAACAGGGCAGGAAGAGGGAGAGCAAGCAGCTGTTGACAATTCACTCTCTCCCTGGTGCCAGAGCAGGGGAGCAGCAGGAAGGGCATTTCCACACAATTATAATTAACCAGTGGAAGTCATTGCCACGGGATGTTATGGGAGCCAAAAGTGTAAAGGGAGTTCAAAAAGGGATTATACAAATTAATGGAAGAGAGTCCCTTCAGAGGTTATTAAATAATGAATCTGGCTCCAGCCTCTGGTTGAGCTGTCTCCGTGCTGCCGATTGCTAAAGCCAGGAGGGCACGAAGGGGATGGGTGCTTCTTCCTGCTTTTCTTTGGCTGAGCACCTGCTCTCAGGCCATGTCAGAGATGGTGTTGGGAGAGAAGAAGCTTTCATACAACCTAGCCTGCCTGTCTAGCATTTTATTCTCAGATCCCTACTCCTAGTGTAATAGAAAATGAATTCTGTTCAGATTTAATCCTGGAGCATGCCACTTTTCCTCTTTTCACTCCATCATCTGCCAGCCCACTAAAAATGATTTACCATTTGGGGTTTTTTTGCCGTGTTCACTGCAAGTTTCTCTGGTTTGTTTTCTAAAGGTGGCTAAAACCCACTATTTTGCTACTTCATAAACTCTTGTGATGAGTTTGCCAGGAATTGCCACTTGAACCTCTTTTCCAAGTTTCAGGGCTGCATTTGACACTAACTCATTAGTTATTTTGGATATGTTCTGTAAGTCTGCATCTTTTGCCCATATACTAGGAAGTTATTTTCCTTTTCTCTGTGAGTTTCAGGTATTGAATTTTTTGTATTGAGTTACATTTGTAGTCATAAATGAGTTTTTTGCTTATTTAATCATATTTATAGCAGTATATATGTTGCTTAAATGGGAAGGAGAACATGTTCAACTTGTCATTCTTCTATTTTACAAGTCCAGTGGCATCAATAACATGCTGGTTTGGATTAGGGGTCTTTTGTAATGTTAGGAATTCACCCTAAGAGATGAAACCTTGAGAGGGAGGGCCAGTTTTAACCAAACTTCTTGTCCTGACATTAGTTTCCAGGAAACAGACAATGCATGGCACGGTGGGTGCCTGGCCCTGGCTGAGCTGGGCAGGAGAGGATTGCTGCTCCCTTCCCGAATTTCAGATGGTGAGTGGGACCTGCTGAATGTAAGTTCATGAAATAACAATTTATGTTATTAGGCAGCAAATGTGTGGCAGTAGAATGGGATTTGCTGATGTGTGTGTGCTGGGTGATGACTGAAGTACTGAGTTCTGCAGTAAAACATTTGCCTATGGGGGTATTTAAGTACTTCTGTCTAAAGCATTGGCTTGGGTGTGCCCTTTTTTTAAACTTAATAAATATTTCTTTCCAAAATGGAATTAATTTCTTGGGGTTTTCTTCTTTCTTCTTCCCTCCCATGTTTCTTTGTACAGTTGTATAAAACAATTCTGCATGTCTCCATATTGTGTCAGTGTCATTATTTAAGCAGAATATATTAAATAATTGATGACTAACTTGCACTTTAAAGCCAGTAGCTTCTGCTGTTTGTTTATGGTTAGATTTCAAAGGCCAGTTTCATGTAATTTATACATGAACTGTTTATGTTTTAAATGGGTTTTTGAAATAGCAGGATGGAAAGAAAAAGAACAGGGCAGAGGAATTGTTTCTTTGTGTATTCTATAGTTACCAACATATATTGAATTACAGAGATATTAATGTCATTTTGGTCAATGCCATACACAGTGGGAATGACAAAAGCACAATGTAGCAGTCAACATCCACCCTTGGGTGCTTTTACAGCAGTGTCTTGTTCTAGATGGTTCTTTGGATCCCATCTGGTGCTCCTGTGTTGAACAGAGAAGTTGAACACTAAATTTAAAAAAAATGTTTCAAAGCTGGTGTTTCACACTAGTAAGTCAGGGTGCTAAATCTTTTCTAGTTTGAAGATGTGCTGTAAAATATGACATTTAATACAATTTATTACTCTGTCTCCATGGAAACAGTTCATGTCCATTATAGGGTGTGCTGCATATGAGAAAGTTTCTACACTGAGCCTTCAGTTGGTTTCCCTTTTTTCATTACTTTTGCCCTTGCATGCTAAAGGCGAAACAGTTAAAAACCTTCCAGGTTACAGCTGGGGAATCATGAAAGGGAAATCCTCCAAAGGTAAATCTGTACTTCAGTTGTGACAGAAATAAAACTGTACACCTCTGTCAGGATAATCTCATGTCATAGATTTTATTTAATTTGAAGCAGGCAGATCAGGTAGACTTTACCACTAGAGCTGGCTTTTATAAATAATATTTGTATGGAGATGGGAGAGAATAAATCCTTGAATTCTATGGAAGAAACACCAAAGAGTTTCTCTTTGTTCACTTTTAAAAAATTCAAATTACCAAGTAAAGAGATACATGAGATTTTGTTTTAAACTGTGGATAATAGTAATTGAAGCTTTCTGCTTTCAGAGGTGAATGAGGCAGATAGCTTAAGGTAGCGTGAAGAGTGGTAGTGGTGACACATGACTCTGTAATTTCATGTTTGGAAATTAGGGATTTAGCAGCATCTGACCCTAAGATTGAAGCTTTAATCTTGGGCTGGAGAGCAGCTCTTTCTCTTTGTTCAATCATGTGCTGATGTAGAGCTCAGTACCTCACACTGACTTTCTGCCCTGCTGTTGTCATTTCACTTAACTGGGCTTTTTCTGTTACTGCATTGCCTTTTTTCAAACTCACATTGGTATTCTTGCCTTTTGATAATGTGAGAGGAGCTTTTCTCTATGAAAAAATTAAGTTATAGATCAATATATTTCTTTTTGGTTCCTTACCTCAGAAACTGAAGATCTGTCATTTACTGTTTAATTACGAAACTTGTCACAGTGCTCTGAGTTGTTGGCTCAAAGCAGCACAGCACAAAACATGAGTTTGAAAAATTCTGGGAATTCTGCATTGTATTCAATGCAGCTTCACTTCCTTGAGTAGGTTTACACCTATTAGTGATGTTCAGGCAGGTGAAGATGTCCTTCACCTGAGTAATGATCAGTGAGAAGTGTGTACCTGTGGTTTTATGTGAATAGTGCTTGTTCTGGGTTTGTTCTCCTTACACCGTGCAAATTTACACAGGGATCATCAGCCTTATTTCAGCTGAACTTTTGTAGCAGTTTGGACAGGCTGGACAGCAGCTTTAAGGCAGAGGGAATTCTGAGCTTCATTATTTGCAATTAAAGTATGGATGAACTAATCTGTGTAATGAATTTCCATCGCTGAAGAAAGCTCCCTTTTTTGGGAATTGTTTGGAATTGATTTGGTCCCAAAATTCTGCTTGCCAGTTGAGAATTTAGCTAGCAATTTCTTGCTAGCTGTTGTTCTTCAATATAGACAGTGTAGGAAATGTATTTGTGTTCATTAATGACTTTCCATATATTTTAAGTACAGATTACAAGATTTATTTGAAAAATTGCCAGTTTATATACACAGATATAGAAGCAGGAAATAGTTTATAGCTGTATGTAAAAGGACACAAACTGATAGTGAGTGATACACATGTACTGAAACAAGACCTTCTCCAGGAGAGTTTGCCTGAGGTGAAATAAATTATATAAATAACTTTTTAGGCCTGGAGTTTGAAGGCTGCCCAGTGTCTGTCTAACCTCAGCAAAGCAGGCACCTGGATTGCTTAGTTCTTCATATTTTCAGTGTTGTTTTCATAGTGATTCATTTAAAGTTAAGCATAAACTGCATTTATTAAACCTGTGCAGGCTTTCTTTGGTTTGACTTGAAGCTTGTTCTGAGTCAGTGCGAGAAGAGGTCGCTTGCACAGGGTTTGGGGCAGTTTATTTAAAGTGGCATCTGCCTCTGAGTAACGAAATTTGGTCCATTGTTCTGTCTTAGGGTACAATGGCAAAGTGCATCCATACACAGAGCAGTTTTTACAGGATGTTCTAAAAAGCCAGTTTTAATCTTAAGCTTATTTAAACTACTGCACAGTGACATTCAAAAGGAAAAAAAAGACAAACCCCCCCCCATTAGATGAAGTTAAGGCTGAAAAAAGACTATGACAGTATGTTATTGGGCAATATTGTTTCTAGAGCTTAAACATCTTTTAAGAAAAGAAATTGTAAAAGTTATTTTACATCATACAATTGCAAAAACCCCTTGAAGATTCATCTAATTTACTTTGGCTTTAGTAATGAATGCAAAAATTCACTCATCAAAACCTGAGCTTGTACAAGGCAAAGTTCAATTACTTAAAAATATTAATATAAAATTATGAACATTATTTACAATGGAGAGATTGAATGTATCTTGTCATGGGCCAAGCCCAATGAGTGAGGGTTTGTAAAAACTTCACGATGATGCTGGTTAACCAGAACCTCACTGGAAAGGAGGAGGATTAGGACACTCTTGTTCTCTTCCTTAAAGTGAAGACCCTGCTGCAGTCATTGGGCCTGACCCTCTTAGCACCTTGCTGGGATTTCACGGACTCTTTTTGGTTTGTCCTTTTCTGTCCTTTCCCTTTTGGATTGCACGGGGCATCCTGAGTGTCGGGAGCAGCTCCGGCAGCCTCCGTGGGCGCAGCGTGGCCGTCCTGTGTGCCGTGCCCCTCTCCATCCCGCCGTGCCGTGCCAGGGCTGTATGCAGCCAGCTGGCACAGAGCCACGGCCGCCGTCTGCTTCTGCTCGTCACAGCCCTCCATCAGCCCCAAGTCCCCAGCCTCACCACGCTGTGCCACCAAGGATTTGTCGCTGCTGCTGCTGCTGCTGGGGGTCTTGGGGACGCACGGCTCTGTGCCGGAGCTCTCCTTGTCGGCGTTTGGAGAAGCGGCAGCAGCGCTGCTGTCATGGGATGGGCTGTGGAAGGACGGTTTCATGCTGGCTGTGTTACAGGAGTCCTTTACTGAGAGGTTCAGGGGCATGTCCTGCATTTCCAGGAAGCTCTGCCTGTCTGTTTTGGATGGGGTTTTGTAGATGTGCTCGTGAGAAGGTCCTGTGCTTGTATCAGCCTTTTTTGAAAGATTGAGGGGAGCTATCCCCGTGTCTTCTTCCATGTTGGACAGCGAGCCTGCGTTGTTCTGGCCGTCGGTCTGTGTGTGTGAGTCTTCATCAGTGACATTGATGCTGAAAGAAATGAGGACAAAAGAGGTTTCAATTGCTCAAATTCACTATCAATTGCTCTTTTAAACTGGGGCTGAGGAAGTGGGCAGGAAGAGGAAAAAATCTAGACTTCTAGGCTAGAAGTGCAACAAGTCTTCATTTTCTCCTTTAAATCCGCCAAGTCACCATACCCACCACTGTAACAGAAGTAATTCCCTGAGGTACTCAAACACATTGGAAAGTACACAAGCACAGTGGAAATTTCTGATACATTTAAGGAGAATGAATGGTCTGCTCACTGTAGCACCTGTGTGCTTTGCACACATATGAACTCACTGCTATAAATTTAAATATATCTAACAGGCATTGCATGAAATGTGCCCTGGTAAACCTGCCAAGAATTTGCCAAGTGTTCTTTTACCTGTTAGGTGAATCCCCTCTCTCCTGCTGGGCCTGCACGCCTTGAAGGGAGGACGGTTGGTCAGTGCCTTTTCTCACAGGTCTGAAGGCTGTGAAGTTTTCTTCTGACTGGTCATACTTGCCCAGGGATGTGGACGATGACTTGTTGGAGAGGTCAAACAAACCCTCACACGTGTGACTTGTCTGGGTGAAGTTGGTGGGGCTGGGTCTCCCAGGGGAGCCTGTTGCTGCACTTCCTGCGAGAGGGCTCATTTTGGCATTCTCTCTTTCATTTTGGTCCTCCTTAGGGTTACCTTTGGCGTGCAATAACGTCATTTCTTTTTCGTAATCTGCTTGTTTTTTATGTGAACTTAGAGGGTATTGTTGGGAAGGGCTTAAAGAAGCTGGGTACAGCAAGGTAGTTTCTTCCATCAGATGAGAGCTTTGATCCCTGTTAATACCAGCTACATGTGAAAATCTGTAAAATGGAGGATCTGTTGGCCTACAAAATCCATATGGTATCGGTGGAGTGGAGTGGTATTGTTGGAACAATCGATAGTGTTCATATGCTGATGGATTTAGGGGTTTTGGAAGTGGCCCAGGGTGGGGAAGAAAGTGTCTTTGATCTTGTGTTCCGTAGACAGAGAGAGCAGAGCTTTCACACTCTGAGTTACCTGGGAGCAGGTAAGGTGTGTAGATAGCAAGCCGGTGCTCATAGAAATGAGGTGAGTACTCAGGAATCATTGGTTGCATGTAAGGTGGAATGGAACCAAAGCCTTTTGTGGGAGCAACTTTGTGTGGAAATTCTGGGAGGAAAGAACCTGCCTTCCACGGGTGAGCTGGTGCGTGAAACGCAGACTTGGTGTGAAAAGGAGAACTTTTGTTAGAGAGGGAGAGGATTTCAGATGCCTCAGTGATTTCTGGGCCTTTGCTGTCTCGGTGTTCTCCAACAGGAACGAAGGCCGAGGGCCTCGCCATGCCCTCCATCAGGGGCTGCACGCTGATGGCACCTTCTGCTGCAGAGCTGGCAGGGCTTAATTCCTTCGGAATCGCAGGTTTTTGTCCTTGAATTGCTGCGTTTGTTGCCTGGTTTTGTAACTCAACATTTTCCTTGGCATCTTCTTTTGTAAACGGATATTGAGGCTTTGAATCGAGGCTTGCCAGTCCATTTGTGACAGATTTAGAAGAAGTTGGTTTGACGGTAGATTCGAGCTGATTGATCTGTTTGGGCTCCAGGGAGCTGCTCTTTGGACACTTGATGACTCGATCCTGCTCTGACACCAAAGTGATGGAGTTTTTGCAGAGGCCATACTTCATGTGGTTAAAGAGGTGGGATTTCTCATTGCAAGTGAAGGGGCACTGGAAGCACTTGTACTTGAATGGCTTTCCTGGTGGTCTTGGGATGTAATGAGGCTTCTTGGGTTTACGTTCTTTGAGGAGACTCATTTTTTTTTCTGCTTTAAACAATTAAACGTAATGGCTCTTTATAAAAACTTTTCTTGTGGTTGGCTTCCCTCAGTTTTAGCCTCGTGATGTTTCCGGTTTTTCAGGTTTCTAGAATCCTTCTTCTTCCCAGGTGAGGAGAAGCAGCCAGCTCCTACGGCGTCTCAGGGAAGAGAGTGCCGGAAAACAAGGCTTTTGCCACTGGTGGTGCAGGAACTGAAATAACAAAGTTTAAAATGAGCTGTAGTGGAACATTGGAACTAAACACAAATTAGTGCCTTCTCTTAAGAGCATTCCCCTCAAACTGCATGTGTTGTGTTATTTGGGTTTTTTAAATAGAATAAAAAAGCTGGATTTCAGACTGGAGTTAGATGGGCATTGACCTTTGGCATCCTCCCGCACCCAAGCACAGTCACACAAGTGGCCTAATTTCCAGCAGCAGCACTTGTCACCTGCCTATGCTGCCGGCTCAGGGGAGTTCTCTTTGAAAGCTGGAGGAACATTCATTGAGAAGATGAAAGTAGAAATCCAGGCGGAGCTGTTGAGAGAGGAGTGGAGTGGGTGGGATGGGAAGAGGCAGGTCCCAGCAGGGGCTGGATGTGGGGCGAGCCTGTCGGGCCGGTCCGGGAGAACAAGGAGGGAATTTCCTGCTGTGGTGACACGAGGGTGGAGTGGATGGGTCGCTCTTGGGTGGCTGACAGGGCTCTTTCTGAGACTGACCAACCCCTCTCTTCGCTGCCGTGGCGTTTCCCAACAGCCCAGTCTCAATGGGTACCTCAAAAGTGCCCAATCTCTCGAAGGATAAAACCACACCGATTTTCTTCCTCTTCCTAATTCAATTAAGAGAAATGAGCACTGCAGTGCCTGACTAATGGAATCCTCTGCCTGATAAACACAACTCCCATCCTCCTCCTCCTCACAGATTGTACATGGTTAACATGGGCACCCGAGTATATTAACTCAGGGGGAAAAAAGTGTCTGACAGTAATTGATTTATAGGGGAAGGATCTGTCTGCCTTTCTTTGGAAAAACGAAGGTTGTGGATACTTTATCCAGCCCAGTGATTTGCTGGGTAGATAAGTCAGGAGGGCTTGTACTGGCTTGTTCCATTATGTTCACTGATTCTGAAGGCGTGAGAAACTCTCGGAGTCAAGTTCTCATGATTTTATAGGATGTGTTATGGCAGAGATCTAAAAACTGATGATTTCATCATGAACTACAAGCATCATTATCAAAATGATGACTGTTGCAAAACCACGTACTGTATCTATTGTGTTACCTGAAACTACAGGAATACTAATTGGAAGAGTGACGAGATCGCTCCATTTTTTTTTTAAAAAAAAGCTTTTTACATAGAAGTTTGAATTAGTAGTATTAAAATACTAAGTTTATGAAAAGAACTGCTGGTAATTATGTGCTGTGGGATTTTAGTTCAAGTAGAGATGTTTTGCATTTCTTAAATCAGAGATTATTGAACAGAAAATGACAGGCAACACATGATGAAAACTGAAGGGAAAGCTACAGAATTGCTGCTTGGCTCATCAGGTATAGTAATTCTAGCAAATTGTATTAAATGTTGTTTCTGATGTCATAGAAATATTAATTTTGTTAAAATAGTTATTGTGAAGGCACCCTTAAAAATGCAAAGCTGCTCTGCAAGTAAAAAAAAAAATAATCAAGCTTTTTCCTAAAATTAACAAGGGCTTAAATGTGCTTCAGATTAATGAAAAAAGGAATTTCTAGAGAAGTAGCTTTTTGTTTTTCAGGTTTTAATGAGGTTGTTTGAGTTGGATACTGATACTGTAAGAGCAACAAGGGAAAATGCATCAGCATGTTAAAGCCTCATCGTTGGAGTGTGGCTGAAATGGCAGTCCAATAAATTAAAAAAATTCATATATGGTATTTTAAAACATTTTAAATAACATTAGCTAGAAATCCTTTGAAATATTAAAAATAATATTTTTACATTAAAAAATAAATGAAATATTGAGACATGAAAGGAGAGGTGGAGATAGGGAACTGGGCTTTTCTTTCTGCCATAAGTGAGCTTGTTGCACTTTTTTTTTAATTAATGAGGTATAACTAGCATGGAAAGTTTGTCATGGACTTGGTCAAGTCAGTTTGTACCTGTTATTCTTTGTATCTTCTTGGAAGTGCTTGTACTAATTATTCTTGAAAAAAAAAAAGATACTGTTGTCAAAACTCCATTGCTTTCTTAGGTGAAGCATTTATGATAACGTCCGAATCTGCATTCAGGTGCAGCATTTATAATAAAGGGATGGTAATTAGATTTCCTTGTTCTTCCAGCTTTCCTTTGCTTCATAATGAAAATTCCTGTGTGTCCTGTCCTCCCCCCTCTGACTTTGTACTTGGTATTTAACTTTGATTCAAGTTATTCCTGTTGGACAGAGTATTAACTATCATTTCTTAAGAAGATAAAATGTGTTGTTGCAGTTTTAATGTTCAAAATTTCAAGCCTTGGAGCTCCTCTACCATGGGTACAGCAGGAGAGCATTCCAACAGCTTTTTATTTCTTTCTATTTAATTTATTTTGATGGCTCCAGAACCTGCTGCTCTGACTTGTGAGGTGCAGAGAGCAGCTCATTTTAAATGGTATTCACCTTTCCTAAACTTAGGTCAGTGCCAGCCAGGTGAATGTTTTCTTTCTCTCTTTTACTATTTAAACCTTTTTTTTTCCTCTTGGTTTACAAGTGCCAATAATAAAATATTTCTAAAGTTAGCAAGTAGGATAATTCCCCCTTTGGTCTCTAAGACACAGGAGTATCTGGCAGAGGGACATATTTTATTATTAAAAAACATTAAAACTATTTTATCACACAGTCAAAAAGGACATTAATGTTTAAAATAGGTGTCACCAATTAAAACTGTCCCTATATAAATAATGTTACTTACAGCTGTACAATGTATGTTTTGTGCTGCCAAAGTTAGAATTTAGTATTAGGAAGAAAATATCAAATTAAGTAGTTGCTTTTTCCTTTAACTTCAATGCCATCACTTGTGATATCCTTTAAAAATGGGGGAAAATATCTTCAATAGCAGGATAATTTTTATGTAACTTTTTTTTTGGTTGAGAATTTATTTCCTGTAGACCTGCTTGTAGAAATGCAGATGGTTATATATTATTATAATTCCCTAGTTTTGAAATGCAGTAGCATTATTTATTTATATTTTTGTTGAAAACAACTTATTCAGATAATCTTGATTAAACTCGAGGTTATCTTAGTTGTTTGTTTTTGTCACTCGTAACCTCCTCATGGCTTTCGAACCTGTCGCCCTTTCCAGCCTGACACTGACTGCTCCAAGTTTCCTTCCTTCTATTTTTAAGAGCAGATTGTTGCTCCCTCCTCGCCTTTAACCTGTTGGCAGGTTCAGAAAACAGGAATGTAGTTGAACATTGTGTGTAAATATATAAACAAAAAATGTCCGTGGGGATAAGTGTATACACACATATGCACATGTGTATTCATACACACACAGAGATATGTGCATATATATCTGTCCAGGTTGGTTTTTTTTAAGATTTTAAGTAGTTTAAATTGTTTAAGATGCCCAGTTGATCAAAGAGGAAATTTCAAAATGTCTTTTATTACAAGCAGGGACAGTAATTACATTTCTTTTTAGGACACTGCTTCAGCAAAGTACGTAACAGCTGCTCATGCCCACCCCATTATTATTGCAGGCTCCTTCTGGTGATGTGGATCTCTCTGACCAGGAGGACTCACTGGGGTGGAACATTTTGAAGGACATGCTATAATTAAAATATTGTGATGTGGCATTATTGCATAACCCAAGGACATGCCATTGTCACCTACCCAGGGTGTTGCAAGAACAAGATTTGTGAGTTTTATTCTAGCTGAGATTTTTCCAGCGATTAACCACCCCTCCCTTCTAAACTTCCAGGTCCTTGAAACTGAAAGATAAATTTTAACGCAGCCTTTGGTTAATTAGGAGGAAACAGGGGTGAGAGGAGTGGGCTGGGAGGGCAGTGTGTGTGTGTGTGAGGTACAGACCCACGGGAAATGCTCTGTGTGTGTGTGTCCGTGTGCGTCCGAGCGTGCGAGAGGAAGCTCAGAAACAGAGATTAAATGACTCGCTCGGGCAGCGTGGATAAGAAATAAAAATCTTTCCACACACCAAGTTAATAAATCAATGTCTTAATACACTTTAATTGACTAGAAAATAGAAAATGATCCGATTTTCTGCTAAAATTCCAGAAGCTGGAAATAATAATGACTCAAAGCTGGAGCACATTATTTTCATATAAGCTTTTCAGATGAACCTGACACGACTCTAGGAAGCAGAGCTGACAGAGCAAACACAGCAATTTTAAGCAATACATATTTTTGTATATCTTCAATATATTAACTCCCTGAATTAAAAAAAAAAAAGGTGCTGAAAACCCTTTGCACCAACGAGAGTTAATTGTTGTAAAAACTTGCAAGAGTCAGGTTTTCTCTCAGACTGAAATATTCCCCTCTCCTGTTGAAACTTTCTGCCGAAAGCCGAGACTGGTGCCGTGAGTGCACCTGCTGGAGTAACCCTGGCTGCTGGGCCAGCTGGGAACTGAGCAGCTCAGATTTACTCCTTAAATCCGAGCAGGTTTTACTTAAAGAAATGCTTTAAAGCCGTGTACTCACCGGGCACTGGGGTGTCCGAGGGCTGCCGGGCGGGCGCTGAGCTGGAGCTGTCACTGCTGGGAGAGCAGTACCTGTTCTCTGCCTGAGCCCTGAGTGAAACTGCAGGAGGCTGTTCCAGGGGAGGGACCTGAGCGTGTAGGAGTTGAGCCCTCGGGGTGTAGAGATGCACCTGATATTACTCCAGCCTGCAGCTACGATTCATTTGTTTGCGTCCACCGCTCTCATTGAGCATTACCTCAGCATCTCGGCTATCGGAGAGAGCTCCCGTCGCTCCGTGCCCTCCAACAACCAAGTTTTGCTCTCAGCTCTGCTGGCTGCTCCCCTGGCAGGCAGTTTGCAGTGTGGGGTCAGAAATGGCTTGGTTAACACTGAGGATGTTTAAGTTTTATACAAGTGACTCGTGGGCAACAGAACTGACTGTATGCAGGGGGTAACAAAGCTTAAAAAGATCATTTTTGCTCATTTATTAGAGACTGATTTTTTTATTGAATGCGTTTGTAGCGTTAATATTCTAGCTCTTTTTGTTTTTTCCTCCCCCTTTTCATTTTTATTTAAATTTTTGTCCTTCATGAGTCTCCTTTCTGAAGGCGGGACTGAACTGACTCCAAGCTTGCTTGCCACAGGAACCTGCCAAAGCTTGTCTATAATCGACAGCCAAATGTACAGGTCCTGGAAAGGGAAAGGAGTCACTGCAGGAAGGATTGATTGTCACGGCTGTGTGTTTGCTCAGGACCTGGGAACTCCAGCAGTGAAATGGGAAAATCAACTGCTCACCCACTGATAAGTGTTGGGACTGGCTTTTAGTTGCGTTTTTTGTGAGGGTTTGTAAATGACAAATTCCTTGGTGCATGTGCCAGTCACCTGGTGACATGGCTGAGCTGTTCTGGGAAATTATTTCCTCTCACATACAGGCTGGCAGAAGGAAAACATTTTGATTCTTGTAGCTCTGTCTAAAGCCCACTCCTGTTAATGCATAAGCAAAGGGGCTTTTGGCTACTAATTCCAGTGTTACAGAGATGTTGAAACTTCTGTTCTAAACTGAACATGAGAACCCTCTTGTTTCATCCCCTGCTGTGTAGATAAGACAGCTGCAGATCTCTGAAACTTTCAAATGAGTGATGGATTTTATAGTTGGCAAAAATAAGATTTTTTGGAGTGAAAATTTTTGAGGAAATTGTCACTATAAAACCTGTTCGGGAAGTGGATAAAAGTCGTTTGAAAATCAGTCTTTAAAGCGGTGTCTCAAAAATCGTTTTAAAGGTGTTGCCTTTGGTTTGGTGGAATTATTTACAGACATCTACTTCCCTGTGTGGGTATGCAAGTCACCATGCTTCCTCTTGCTGGGCTGGTGTAACTTTTTGGAAAAAAAAATTCAAATTATAAGCAGTCACTAATTTTAAGGTAAAAGAGTGGCTCTTGTGGTATGTTTTATTTTTCCCCTTAATTATTTTTTTAATATTATGTTTCTATAGTGCAGCGTAGCAGTATAAAAGGTGTAATATTACTGTCACATTACTCTAGCTCTTTGTAAATCCTTTGGATTAAGATGGGAAAATTCTTCCATTTAGTTGTACAATATTTTGAATAAAAATTTGTGTATTAGAGATTTCTACGGGGAAAAGGGAGAAAGACCTTTCAGTATTCAAAACCTGGAATCTTGAAATACTGTCTGTGTCTAGAAACGTCTCTGGAAGAAAATTTCAATTTGTGGCATCTAGAAGAAGGTGCTGGACTCCCTCAATAGAGCCAATTGAACTGGGATAACAGATGGTCAGAACTGGAACTTTGATTTTATTTTCCCCCCTCCTCCCCATCGCCTGACCTTGTATTTGGAGGGGAGATGTGATGTGTAAACCCACAGAAAAGGTTTTAAAATCAGCTTCTTCCTGGGAGCTGCTGTTACCAGTCAGGTCAGTGAAATCAGCTGCAAGCCAAGTAGAACTGGAAGAAAAAGAACAGCTCATATAAATTCTCTTTTGCTTGGGGCTTGGATGATATTAAAAATCCACATCTGGGGGAGAAGATTTTTTGGTGGACCCCAGAACAGGACCATGAGAATTCCTTTTTGTGCAGACCTGTAGAAATAGTAAGTCATGATTCGGTGATGTTGTTTCCACACTTATTTTTAACTCATTTGATCACATCCTGAGTGTCCTATCAGTGACCCTAGAGCTCTGTTGGTAGCACCTTTTTCATTCACCTGAGCACAGGTCAGATTAATTAAGAGCACCAGGACTGACATAGTAAAATTTGGATTTATTGGTAAGTTTTTGCCAAGTTGCTTTTTTTTTTTCCTAATGTGGTTATTTTTGTATCTCTGTGGGGCTGAAGCTTTGTGTAATCTTCTTTGGTGTAGAATACACTTCTTTATTCTGGTTTCTTTTTCAAATTCAGTATTAAGGAAGTGTTGTTTAGCTGTAGCTGAATTTCATGGATTTAATTACTGTAGCATTTTTCTGTCATTCTCTAAATGTTACAAACATCTTTGTATGTCCTTTTATATGAATTTTTTGGTTCAGCTTTAGCACTAAACAGAAAACAAAATGTCAGTTGCAGAAACTCTGCATCCAAATTGGGTAATTTTACCCTGATCTGGATACACCTCTCATCCCAGTTCTGTTTTCCCCTTCAGAATTCCATTTCCTGGATGTATCAGTGTGGGCCAGGTGTTGCTCCAGTCAGTTATCACCTCCACCTTAATCAGAGAGTTCTTGTCCTTCTGCTCTGGTGCCAGGACTGGCCCTGCTGGTTACACTCAGGACTCCAATGAGATGGCCACTGGTTTTCTATCACCAGGAATTTTTCCAGGTCTTTGCAGAGGTGCTTTACCAATGTGTGAGCTCATTAGTTACTCCAGGAGAGCAGCATGATCACAGGTAAATGTGGATGTGATGGACATGGAGCTGGTGAAGCTCAGCTTCCCACATACATGAACTGCAGTGTTCACCTGTGACATCTCACTTGTGTCTGGATATGTGACTTTGAGCTAAGAAAGTGCTTTTTTTCTTTCTGGGATCACTTGAACTGAAGTTATTGAAGGATTTGGCTCTCAGGATCAGCATTTTGGGGCTGGGTTGTTCCACACCATTCCCAGAAGGGGGCAAATGGATGTGAACATAATTGCTGTAACTCACATCGTGCCCCGAAACATGACGTGATTCTCCTACAATATTCTCATAATTATCTTTTTCTATCCCATATGAATAGTTATTAGCCTTAATGCTTTTTGAATAACACCTTTGAAAAGTGCCTTTGTTTTTCATAACAATCCAGTCCCTGACTCCGGAGATACGTCTGGGCAGATTACTGTGCTGGTTTTTGGGAGCCACTTGTTCAGGATTACTGGAGCAAATTACTTGTATGGGAAAGGAATAAAAGCTCAGCAGTTAATAGCAACTGCAGATCCCATTTTTAGATATTTCTTGTGGCCTGTGCTGTTTGGTCTGGAGCTAGGATGAGCTTTCTTTGCGTTGCCATTCTCGCCCTTGGGCAGTGAAACATCTTGGGGGAAGTGGGAAACAGCAGGAATTGGGACTGTAGGCAAAGGGATGAACTGTTTATAATCAGGGTTTTTAATGGTCACTCTTCTCCCTGTCAGTCATTCTTACAGGGATGCAAAATGCACCTTCAGCTGCTGATTGATTGCTCTGGTTACAATTCTCTTTCCAAATATATTCTTTTAAAAGTGATTTTTGTGCTGAATATTTTTTTCCTTTTCTGCTTTGGTTTCAAAACTTACACCAGAGATTCTGAGCCAGTTTTCTTGCCTCCATGATAGCTTTTCTGACAGAATCCAGCAGCAGGACCTGAGTTGTGCCATGTGCAGTTCCAGCGCATATAAATTCACTGTTCTTTCAGCCACACCTGATGTGGGGCTGCTGTGATGCTGCTGTCACCAGAGAGCAGGGAGGCGTAGAACAAATACTGTCAGACTCAACATATTATTAGCTTTCACTTATTTTCTGAAACATGTCAAACTTTGTAAAGATTTATATGATTAATATATGGTGTTTACTATTTCAATAAATTTTTAAAGTGAGGAATGTAAATCAGCAAATACAACCTGATATTTTATTTTATTTCATTGAAAAATACTGATGCTGCAGTTCATGAGCTGCAGCTTGGTTGTTACAGTTTTGCATTCAAAGTTACATAGTATATTACATATACTATGTCAGTATTTAGGTGTAAAATTTCAGTGGTTATTAGAAGGGATCATACAGCTTACTTTGCATGTGGGAGAAACTTTTTTAGCAAAATAGCCTGAAGTTAACTGAAATCTCATGATCTGATGATGGATTTGTGTGTGATTCTACATTTGGAATTGCAGCACCCCAGATTGAAATATTCCTCACTCTACAGCGTAGGCTAGAACCAAAAACTTACATTTCAATGTGGTTTCAGTATGATTTCACAGCTTTTGTTTTGTGCCATATTTGTGGTTTTGTAGGCTTCAGACTATTATTTATAGGGGTTTTTTCTATTTAATTGGGTGGGGATAAATACTAAACAAACAAGAGAATCCTAGTTTACTTGAATTTCTGGTTTGCTTGTGAAAGGACGTTATTAAAATTTCTCTTGATGACAGCACAGTATAAACTTTCTAGCTAATAAGGTGTGTCATGTAGAGGAACATGAACCTTCCTGGGCGTTCTTAACGTCCTGGTGGTGAGCTGAAGAATGTTCTGGTGTCACCCTCAAGGGCTTGCTGAGCTCTGAGTAGCCCCAGCTAGGGACAGGCTCTCAAATATAATCCATGGCAGTGTTTCACCAGGAAATCATGCTCACTGTGCATGATGTGATCCTGTTTCTGCTATAAAATCATTTGCATCACTGAAGAGTAAGGAAAGGAAGCCAGGGAGAGCAGATTGGAAGAGCCCTCTGGTTACACTTCCAGTGAATTTGTGCTTATTTTGGGAGGATTCCAGCCAGCAAGATGTTACTTTTAATCTTCCTGCTTTCTGAAATACCCTTACCCATTCATGGGGAAGAGACTGGGATGGTCCAACAGTCCCTTGGCTCCTTTTTAAACTGTGGCAACAATGAAAGCAGCATTTGAACAGAAGGGAATAATGCTGAGTGGATCCAGGGATAATGGAAGATTCAGGAGTCTGGATCTGGTGGATCAATACAACTGATCTGAGTCTGGAATTTGGGGTTTTTTTTAATGTCAGAATAAATGAAAAGTAGTAATAAAGAGTGAAAAATGTGCAGAACCAGACTTAACTTCTACTGTTCATAAGTAAGCTTCAGAATAAAAAGAGCATCAAAAAACTGTAAGAAGGAAGTAGAGAGTGTTGAAGGTCTGTTAGTGAGGGACCCAGGGCACATTTGAGAGGAGACCTGGCAGGTTTTAATATCATGGGATTCCATGACAAAATCATGAGGCTTTTTACATTGTCACACACAACTCTACCACTATCCAAAAAGATCCTGACTTAGGGACATATTTTTGAACTGTTTCTGCTGAATGGTAAGCTCATGGCTTAAATAGGAAAGACTGGTTCTCTCAGTTGATGTTTGCTCTCTGTTTTAAAGATATGCCATTGTCAAGTGTATTTTTGGTGAAAAGTTTGTATGAAATGAAGTCTCTGGTGCTGTCAGAGGGTTTCAAATGGACTCAGACAGCGTCAATAGCAGATGGTACAGCTTTGAAGGAGTGTCTGTGTACGTGTGACTGCTGTGTCTGTGATTTTAAAATTCCCTCAGCTTCTGGTGCAGATACCTTGTTGATTTTCTATTGTCAATTTTTTTCTTGTTAATTTGGTTAGAATGAATATGTGCTCTGAGGCAGTACCCAGTTGTCTGTTCCTGGAACAGAGATGGCTTGATCATGTGCTATTATGGAGAAAAGATTGGATTCCTCTGTATTTTGTCTTTTTATCTGAGAGTAGAGGGAATGGTGCTTACTGATAATTATATATAACTAGATATACTTTAAAAAAAAAACCCCAAAGCCTCCTTTGTGTAGAAAAACTCTACACACAGTGGACAAAGGGGGCATTATTGCTCACTGTGCCATTCATGGAAAAAAAAAAATCCAAACCAAAAGTGAACCCAGTCCTGCTTTCCAGTGCATTTTAGAAGGAGGTTTAAATGAGACCAGGATTTGAATAGTCTTATGCATTATGTAGCTTCCTAAGCTTGTTTATATTCTCTGTTTTGAAGGATTACCTTCTGTGTTTTCATACTCCAGAGTAAGTTGTTATGAATTTGCAGCAGCCAGGAGCTAGAGGAGAGGGATGAAGAACCAAGAAGTCAGGCTTCTGCAGTGTGTTGGTCTGTTCTGTAGTAGTGGTTAATTGTGAGGCTTTTGGCAAAATTCCAGGTGCTTTTCATCAGAGATACAGGAAGAAGTGAAAGAAAGAAAAAAAAAAAAAGTCTACCTGTCTTAGGTGGACTCTTTAGAAATGAGAACACCCAAACCTGAAAGGCTGGTTATGGAGGAATTCCTTCTCTCTAACACGCAGGTGAACTTTAAAAGTGATGCACGGGCTTGAAAAGGGCCTTCTAAAAAAGTTTTAATGCCTATGTCACCGTAATAGTTTTCAAATTAGCAAGGAAGCATTATAAATAGTGCAGATTTTTTTTTTTTTTTTTCACTAGCCAGCAGGTATGAGCAGGAAGAAATGCTGTGTCTGGAGCTTCAACAGGAAAGGTCCCTCCCTCAGCGCCACTGGGAGATGGGGTAAACACTGAGCAGGGAATAAATGACAATGAATTGCTTCTGGCTTTTTCACCATGGGGTTTATCTCAGTATTGCACAACTTTAGCCTTAAGGCTGGGCTTTCTTGGGTGATATTTCTTTTCTGACATGCAGTATTATGAGTTTACAGAATTTTTATACTCCTTTAGAGTAAGTAATTCACTTGCTCAGTAGGATTTCTCCACAAGCCTGTTCCTTCATGTCCTTAACTGCAGTTTGCTGCTGGTTCAGTCAGAGGCAGAGCTGTCAGCTCTACACCTGTGTGAAGGTCTCTGCTCTGGCCTTGGCTGTCAGTGGGTAGGAGAGTCCCCAAAAGAAGAGCTCTCTGTTTCAGAGCTGTCCTGGCTCAGCTGCTGCTCTGAGTGCATTCAGGCAGGGGGCTTGGAGCTTTTAGGGCTGTGTTATGTGAGGATGTTGGGATGGACTGGCTGGAACCCAGATCTGTGTGCTTCCTGCTTGGCCCCTGGCCACCCTCCAGAGCCCACACTCCTGTCAGTGCTGGGGCACTGCTGCAAGGCTGCCTTTGGCCCATGGCAGAGGGACCTGGCAAGCAGAGCCACTGTCCAGCTCCTGGACACTGCATGTAAGAACCAGGACTGGTATCAACCAGTCTTTGGGGCAACATCCAGCTGAACCACCACCCCCTTCTGTCAGTCTGACAGGCAGCCTTTGCATTCCACACTTTCCACCCTCAGCAGCCAGGCAGACAACAACCTCCAGTGCTGCCCTGCTGTGATTCATCCCTGGAGCAGGTCTGTCCTGTGGGCTGGCTGAGATAGCTCCATGGAAAAACCACCACGTGACCAGATAATTAAAGACTCCTTTAATTCATTACGTAGTGAGAGGCTGAAGGGAGGTTACAGCCAGCCAGACACGGCCCTTCACGGGCACAGGGTGCTGCTCTGGGTTTGTGGAGCTCCCTCTGCCCAGCCATGGGTGGGTTCAGCACTGGGGGCACCAGGAGCTTACAGCAGCTTCAGAGATTCTCGCTCCTCACATCCCTTCTGGACCTGCAGGAGCTGTGCTGCTCTTCCTCCTTCCCTGGCAGACTCCTAATGAGGTCAGCCCTGGGGGCAGGAATGGCAGAGGAGAGGTCACCTGTGGGTGGTTTTCAGGCACTTGCCCTTGGGGATGTGATGTCGGAGCATCCACAGGAACACAGAGAACTTTCCACAGCCAAAACAGCCCAGGCATTTCCTGGTCCCCACTGGAGGCTTCATCCTCTCCATGAAAGAGCCCTTTAAGGGCACATTCTGGAGTCAACAACTTATCTAGAAAATGAGAACAATTCAGAGATGATTGGCAGAATTTATACAAGTACTTATTTCTGGTAGTGAGCCTAACCTGAACTTTCTGGTGTTTGCATCTGTGTTGATTATATAAAAAATGAGAACAATTCAGAGATGATTGGCAGAATTTTAAACAAGAACTTACTTCTGGTAGTGAGCCTAACCTGAACTTTCTGGTGTTTGCATCTGTGTTGATCCAGTAAATATTAGTACAAGAGCCCTAACAAAGTTCTAATTAGGAGCTGGCTCTTTTCAGAGTAGGAAATGTAGGAGTGAGTGGTCTCAAACCTGATTTTCTGTACATGGGGGAGCTAGAGTTGTGTTTTTAGGAAGCAACACACTGCAGATGTCTCCACCAGATTTTTTAAGCCTGAGGCTCAGAAAGAGGCTGAACCTTCACTTCTGCACTGAGTTGGTTTTCATTGAAGAAAAATCTGAAGAACAAAATTGCTCTTCTTTGTGTTGAATAAATAACTAAGTTGAAGCTTCGTCATTCATTAATTGCAGTGTTTGTAGCTGCTCCTGCTGTGACACTGTGCACAATGCAAATGTCCACTTTGTAGTACTTTTTCTTATAGAATTCTAAAATAGAAGGGTTTGCAAGATATTTTTTATGAATTGAAACAACTTCTCTGCCTAAGCAGTCCCCATAAAAACATAATGCTTGTCAAAGATAACATGGACTTAATGTGTTTTAAGTTGCATATATTAGTTTGAAACTAAATTTAGACAATTCTTATGTAACCCCAGATCCAATGAAAATCTGTTTTAAATTAAATAAGGTCTACTTGACATTTTGCAATTTTCTTGTGGAGACAAGGCTTAGAGCTGAAGAACAGGTTTTTGTTGTTTTTTTGACTGCTGTATTTTATATGATAAACATTGCACTAAATTAAAAAAAAATACTGTATGGAGTTAAAGTGACAAAAGGCTCTGGATGGCACAGGTTATAGTTGATGTTGGTGTAAATTATATTTTAAAAGGAATAATGTAAAGGATCTTTCACTTAAATACATTGAACCCTTCAGTATCCAATGTCTCCCAAAACCTCCTTCACCAGACTTTTATCATCTCTCACCTGTGCTGAGCACCTGACTGTGTCAAATCTGTGTTCAAAAAGCAGAATATCTCTGCACCCTGTCTCCAGCATGAGGGAAAAAACCCAACCCAACCCTGTTGTTTGCAATGCCAGAAGTTGTTTCTTTATTTTCCAAGGCTTGAGCACAGGGCTGTGCTGCAACTGCAGTGACGCTCTTGGGCATGGCAGGGTGGGGTGAAGCCGCTGCTTATTGATACCTTCAGGCTACAGGTAAAGGTGGCTGCGTTTTCTTGAGCATTCACAGACCTGCACAGGTGGATTTTGTTTTAATAATCAGCTTCAGGGTGGGCACTATTTATCCTCTGGTTTTGGTGGGATGCTTTTT
>VWYP01023742.1:53420-79575 GCA_013400435.1 Pycnonotus jocosus | reverse complement strand
GCGCCTCGGCCGGGCGGGGCCCAGGTGTGCCCGCCCCGCCCCGCGGACCCCACGCGTGCCCGGCCTGGGCGGCTCGCTCTTCTCAACGCGCCTTGGCCCGCCGCGGAGCCTGCCTTGGGTCTCGGGCTGCGTGACGCTGGAATGCAGGTGTTCCTGGAGCAGCCACAGTTCTCGTCCTGTGAAAGTTTTGGATCTCTTGCCCATGTCGGCAAGAGCCGCTTGGGACCCCCAGTCATAGGAATAGTCAACTTGCAGGTTCATCGAGTACGCGTCCTTGGAAAGGGAAAAGGGACAGGGTTGCACAATAGTTTTCCAGATTAGAAGAATTATTTTATACAAAACCAGGTTCAAATTACTTCTTCCCCACCCCCTGCCCCCAATAAGTTTTACTGTGAAATAGTCTGATTTAATTGAGTTGCTGGAGCATCTAGAGGCCACTTTTGCACGTACACGCATCAAATGAAAAGACGTATGTTGCACAACACTTAGAGTTCAGTGGCTGAAATGGCTAAGCATTTCTAACCCCTGTAGTGAGATTTCTGGGGAGGTTACCTACAGCTATACAAGCCGTCAGCACAAAAACTTATTATGAAGCACCAAGCCCACTTAAAGCACTCATATTTCTTGAGGAACCAGAAAGAATCAGAGACAATTCTCAAGTCTGATCTTTGCTTGTGTGTCACCAGCACAGTAATGGCACTGTCTACTATAGCTACTGGCAATATCAGCTGCACCACAGGTATGGTTATTAATAAAGTTTTTGGCATCAATGAGAGCAGGTCCCTTGTTGTCATGGCTAGTGAGATGCTTTTTCTTTAGGATGAAGTTGTCACCACACAGACCTTGGTTTCTCACTTAGCATTGTAATTTTGCTCTGAGACTGGACTTCAACATGCTGAAAACTTTTGTTAAGTATTCAGCAGGCTATTAACTTTGGAAAATGCTGGATTTCATCTTCTACCTGTTCAAAGCAAGCTACCAAGTGTTTGCAAGAGGTGACCAAAAAGCATGTTCTGTTACAAGCTCAATGGATGGTTTAGCATCTGTACACCAATTATGGTGACAGGTCTTAGTAGTTTTCTCACCTGTGCACAGGCCACATCTGGGCTGGACAATGGCAGTCTTGAAATGGTGTGCTCAAACTGCAGGTGTCCTCCCCTGGTGGTAGAAAGGAGATGACATACATGAATCACTGATTAGAGAGCAGGTCTCTAATGCAAAATTGATTCTTTCAGTTCTGTGGCAGTGTATCTGCTCTAGCTTCGTTATAAACCAGGTTTTACTCATATTTTGGGGACAAAAACTGCCTGCACATGTCTGCGAAATCTGTCCCGTCGTCAGCCATTTGCTCAGGTATCACTATAAGAACCAAGATTCACTTGAAAGCAATGAAAGCTTCGAGCAAAGGGTGATCTGACAAGACTTCCATCTCTGTGGGTGAGACCTACAACCGCAACCATGCAGAGTCTTCTTCAGGAGGACAGTGCTTGCTGCTAAGAGCTACTACATCTGCAAATTGGAAATCACCACTGCTTATGGGTTATCCAAAAATTGCTGGTTAGGATGTCCTCTGCAGCTGCTCCAGCTACTGACCCCTGAAGGAAAATAGCAGAAAATAGCAGTCCTGAGCTGATGGGGAAAGACTGATCTGTGCATGAGATGGAATTATATGAAGGTAAAATGATAGCAAACATGTTAAAGAAAACTATTTTTGAGTCCCCTTTCAGCGAACTGATGTAGTTAAAGCAGCAATGTTTTTTCAGTTTTTGTTTTTGTTAGTGACTTCAGGCATTCTCACTCAGTCCTGAAATATTGAATTGTCATTGATTCAAGGATAATGTCATTAATTCTCAGTCAGCCACTCTTGCTCTAAATAGAAAATATAGGGAATATTCAATAAATCTTGCAAACAGGCAAATATTGAAGGTCTAGGGAAGATCACATGTTCAATGAATGTAACTGCTATGAGACTTGGCTGCGGTACTCTGTGGCCTGAGATGTGTTTATGTAATCACACACAGATGTACTGAATTGCGTTAGATAGGGAAGTAGTTTTCACATCCTTCAGTCTGGAAAAACTTCTGTTTCCAGAACAAACCATGTAAGTTCCATGTGCTCCATTTAGTGAATTGATTCAAATCATAAGTACACTTAACGTGTGCAGACATTGATATATTTAATTCTCAGCATTCATACAGTTTCAGCTGAGAGGCTGCAAGATTAGTCATACAAATCCAGAAAAGTTAACATCTAATTCCTCTTTAGTCTAGGCCTGGAAAGTACCTCTGGTGTTTTTAATTTTAAAAAAATATTCTAGGAATTTACACTTAAGATGTCTCTCCACTCTGTCACTTCTCTATGCAGCGTACTCTAGTGTGACTAGCAATGGATAATTTCATTTTGGATTGGAAATGTGATGAAATTTTCAGGACAATGGATGCTTTGAATGAAACATTCTGTGAGATCACTACTAATTCCTGTGGAAAAAAATTGGCATGCTTTAGGGCTATCTAAGGTAGGAATAATTAGAGGCCTTGAACGATATTTTCGCTTTTTATTGATCATCTTTTATTTCTTCCAGTCCCACCATTTGTAGTAGATTGCTAAAGCATGTGTACATTACAAAGAGCAGCTCCAAACATTCACAAAGAATAAAGCACCCTTTGGAGTTTGACTTTTTGCTCATTTGTTACATACACACTCTCTGAAGCCTAGTGCTTGCATGCTGGGCATCTCTGTTCTGAACAGGATGCAGAGGAATCTAAGCAAATAATATTACCTACAGTTACAAAACATGCTGTTTTCCAGAGAAACTTCAGACAAATCAGAAATCTCACAGAAAAAAAGCATCCCTACCCATAAAGCTATGTCATCTTTGTCCTATAGCAGTGCTTCTGCCTTGTTTCGGTCTCCTCTGGCCTCCTGCTATGGTGTAGCTGCAGCTCATGACATTCTGTGGGCCAAAACTCCTCTAAAACCTCTAAGCTCCCAAGGCGAAAGAGCAGCTCTTTCCATGGAAACTCTCTCTCTCTCTGGTTCAGCCTCCTGTTGTCTGGACCTGAAGATATCCTAATACTTTTGAAGTATAGTAGATTGCTGAAAAGTTAATGTGGCCATACTGCCTGGAAGCCAAGCTTTGGATCTTCATGGCTTTCCATGTCCAGCCCCTAACAGCAGGACTGCAAGACCAGAATTGAAGGAAAAATGGGTGCCCATGGGTGCCTGAGCATATTGAGGATTAGGAATATATCTGCAAAAGTGGAGGAGACAGTTGATTATCACAGCCTCTACAGCAAAATCTAAGACAGATCAGGCTGTTTAGACAATGCCTGTGGCAGAAAAAAAGAGCAATGTCTGTCCAAGTGACCAGGGCTCAGGGCTCTTTGTGAAAGAAGTTTTGGGCTTGTCCTGGCACTTGTAACATCCATGTTGGCCTGAAGATGACTGGACTAGGGTTTGCAAGATGCTTCAGGTAGTCACTGCCTGAGATGCAAAGGAGTTTGGTGCATTAGGGACTAATCCAGTAACAACTCATGCAGAACCATAAACCTCTGTGTTACTGTTAAGAGTCTCACAAATCACATGCTGTGAGACGTATCAAAGAGAGTTGATGGCTCTGCGAAGCATATGAGGTTTGTCTGGGGCAGAAGGTTGCCAGGAGGCTCCTGGATGGGAGGCCAGGAAGCTGATGGTTGTGGCTACTCTGTGGTGAGGGAGGCAAGACAGTGAGGAGGAGCTAGGGTTTTGTGGTAGGCACAGGCTCACGGATGGCTGCAGGTTCCGTGGAGGGAAGGTGGTGAGGACACCTCCCATGGGATGGCTGCAGCATTGAACACTCCTAAGTGCCCTTCAGCTCTATGGAACACTGCACTTGGGCTGGGGCTGGGTCACCACTGCTGTTTCAGGGAAGCTCTGTGTTTATGCTGCCTAAACACTGCTACTCATGCAGCCTTTTGTTTTCCAGGTTGCTGAGAAAACACTTGTTTGTAGGGTGTTAAGGGATGCCTGGATAGAGAATGCTGTTCTGATTTGTCTTTTCATCAAGCACAGGGCTCTGGTCTGCCATGAGATGGCTGGAATCCCCCTTCTCATGAGGATACAGGGAAACAAGGAAAGGTGTGTAGCTCCAGTGATTGCAGCAGCAGGCGTTGGGTCCATTGCTCCAGCACCTACCCCTTGGCTATAACTGCAAGGTCCAAAGATAATAAAATCCTGCTCCAATTGCAATTCTTAGTCAGTAGACAGAATCTAAAATCTGTAATTTAGCCTATATGTGCCCTTTAATCTTGAACTGGATGATATTTGTACACCAATAAATTGAGTGCCATACTCATTCACAGGCTTAAAAAAATAAATTGCTCAGAAAAAGTCGCATGGATGCCTCTGTATTGTATATAACTTTGCATATCAGTTGGGTCTGTTTAAATGTCAGGTCTTACAGGGAGCTCCTGGAGTGAGTCCAGCAGAGGACAACAAAGGATCTGGAACATCTCTCTTACAAGAAGATGATGAGGAAGCTTGGCCTGTTCAGCCTCAAGGACTGACAACTGAGAGCGGACCTCTGCAGCATCTATAAATATCTGAAAGGATGGTGCCAAGAGGAGGGAGCCAGGCTCTTCTTGGTGATGTCAGTGGTGCCAAGCAATAGGACAGGAGGCATTGTACAGAAACTGATGCTCAGAAATTTCCACCTAAACATGAGGAAGAACTTCTTTACTCTGTAGGTGACTGAGAACTGGAACAAGCTGCTCAGAGAGGTTGTGGACTCTGCCTCACTGGAGATGTTCAAGAAGTGTCTGGACACAATCCTGTGCTATGTGCTCTGGGATGACCACATGATCCACTGTGGTTCTTTCCGATCTTACCCATTCTGTGATTCTGTGGGCTTTGAGAAGCTGCTGGAGCTATCATTTAAAAAAAGCAAATAATGCCAAGTGAAAAACTCATTGCTACATTGGAATTTTTCCAATGTAGAGAGACAGTATTTCTTACTAGAGGCTTAATGTTTTTATTTTTACTTTCAAACCCTTCTCTCTTTTCTAGAGCTTCAGCAACAGAAGTCACTAAAAGTTTTTCAAGAGGTACCATGTCCACCATGGGATGGGTAACACATACAAACCCAAAGGGGAAATTCAGTAGGACTGAAGCTTTAACTGACCAAAACTGAAAAAAACCCCAAACCCAACTCAAAACCCCCAGCCTTTCTAAAACACAGGATAGGGCCTGTAATACTAGCTGAACAATAAAGAATTTGGATATATTTAGTTAACAAAAGCTCTTGCTGGAAGGTAAGACTGGGTCATTTATGTCTGTACAATAGCAGCCCCAGTGTAGAGCATATGAATACCAGATGGCTGGAACTGTTCCATTAATGAACTGATGCATTCATTGTTCGGAATTTGATTTTGTAGCTTTTTTTCTTATAATGATTTGATTGCACCATTAAAAACCTTCAATAACCTCAGAATTCCTCAGAATGCAAGACGAGATGCCTCTGTCCCCGCTTTCCACTGGCCTGCAGGTGTGCAACACCTCTGTCAGTCAAGCTGATGAACATATTTCATGCTGTTTTCTTAGTTCTTCCATGTAAATAATGCATGCAGGATCCGTGCACAATATATTCTTCCAAGGCACAGGAAAATGCATTCCAGGTGACACTCCGTTATAGTCAACAGGATTATCCTGTGATGGATATGTAGGGCAAAAGAAAATCGTAGCTGTAGGTACGTGGGGAGAAATTCCTTCCAGACATGTGCAAATACAGGAACAATGTCAGGCACTAGTAGATACATTTGTCCTCCAGAGCAGATGCCTCCTTTATTAAACATAATTCCTATTGCAATAATCTTTCCTGTCTCCAAGCTTAATTAATGAACAGTCTAGGAATCCCCTTCTTGTGTCTGTTACCACAGGCAGATTAATTTTGTTGTCTTACACAACTCCTCTGTAAAGTTTCCTTCTGCTCCAATACTCAACTCCAACATTGGCTTTATCTTCACTGTGGCTGTGCAGACACTTTTTGTCACAAAAAACCCTCGCGTAATTAGGTGACAAACATTTCTGTCCTTTGTGGCTCATTGCTGATCCTCATATCTGCACAGACCTAATGGACAGTGAAAAGGAAAAAAGAAATCAAATCCAGAATATTAGAATATAGCAGTGGGCAAAGGATTTCTGTCAGAGCAGGGCTTCTGCTATACACCTCTCTTTGAGAGGCTGGAAAGACTCCAATCCTTAGTGTCAGAAGTGACACCAGATCTCTTATTTCTTATTTTACTTCCATTTCAGTCCATTTGTGTTTGCACATATTTAGAAAGCTAAAAATAGAATGAAAATAAATTAACAAACAAACAAACAAAAAACCCAACGAAGAACAAACAGGAGGAGAAAAATGGTAGTAGACACGTGTGGATGCAGACTGCTCGCAAGACACTCAGAGACAAGTTCTTCTCTTCCCCTGGGCTCCTCTGCCTCCTTTTTCACCTAGCTCCTCCAAACTCCTGCTGATGTTGGTAGAGATTAATTATCTGTGATACTGCTTTTTGGGGCAGGGCCACACCAAGAAAGGAGCAGAGGTCAGTTGGCAGGTGGAAATTTTCATGTCATGTCTCCTTAGCATGAAGGCAGGAGGCATGGATACTGGATAACAGAGCTGGAGGCCCTATTTTTCAAGGCACTCCATTTCCCTCTGTCGAGTTTGCTTCTCCAGAACTTCAGCATCATGTCTCAGGGACACTGAGGACAGGGAGTGATCTCCAGCTATAAGAATGGTATTCGCACCATGTCGTTACTTGTTTCAGAAACACTGTTAGGGTTATCTAACACCCATCCTGTAGGTGTTGGGCACACAAGGAAGCTGCAGGAAACACTTCTGTGTCTTTCTGGAGTAGGGGGTGAGGACACTCTGGGGCACCCCAGGTGGAAAGAAATGTGTAGGTCTGGATTCAGTTCCCCACCCAGCGAGAAGAAGCTAGGATGATCAAGATATCTGAAGGCTTTTCTCAGCTCCAGAGGAGCAAAGCCCTTGTGATCCGTGGGCTGCACCCTTAGGAGAGCTCTGCTGGCTGGCTGCCACAGCACTGCTTTCCCAATCACACTGATGCTGTGCACTCAGTGAAATGCCCCTGCTCTGCCTCACAAGCACAGAGGGAGACCTTGGGGTGAGCACAGACTTGTTAGTTAATAATTGAAGGCCTGGTTGCCTGCTACTCCCTCTGCCATTTAGGGCTGAATCACTGCTTGTGTTTACAATCCTACACGTAGTATTTACAACATTTGTTTGCAATTGTTCTTGCAGTTCCTTTGTGTTTCTTTCACCGGGCAGGCAGAGTAAGGGCTACAATAGAAAACAAGTAGGAAGCCATTTGTTTAATGCCAGGAAAGTGTAGGCACAGAGCCCCTGAACTCACCAACTAAAACCATTTTAAACCTGATGGAAGTCTAACCTTGTGTTTTTAAAAGATGAGCACGCCTTTCTTGGTGGCATATCTACTTTTTTGACCAGCTGCCAGAAGTTGGCTGGCTTGGATTGTGATTTCTCAAGATTTCTAGATGCCCAGCTCTCCTTTCACTAGGAGAAAGGTGTTCAAAGTGCATGGTAATTTCCATAGTAACTCTTCAGAGACATACTTGCCCTGATGGTGACCTCCTTAGCACTGAGAGAAACAAAAAATAGCTCCAGCTCTGGCTTTTGAGTTGTGCCATAAAACAAACCTGGGGCCCCATCAGATTTTGGGGTTTAATTTTTCCCTTCAGAATTCTCTCAGGCAGCGCAGAACAATCACCCAGGAGGGGCAGGGAGGAGGCTCAGGAGGGCATACAGCCTGTGCAGGACCCTGTCCTGGGGCACTGAAGTTAGGAGTGAGAAAAGCAAAAGTAAAGGAACAAACAGCCATGTCCCCTGTGTCATCACCCACATGCCAGAAGGGGCTGAGTGCAACAAAGGGAATAAAAAGGAAGGAGGAGAGATGTCAGGAGCAAAGCTGAAATGTTTCTCTATGTGTTCATTTATTTATTTCTCAGTATAGTGTTGGTAACTAGCAGCTTGTTAATTGGCAATAGAGTATATTGGTTGAGATTTCCAGTCATTTCCAGGGGGTTTTAGACCATGACACAAATAGGCTGTTTGGTAGGCAGAAGAATATGGGTTGCTGATACCTATAGTTTTGTTGATGGATATCATGTTGTTCAGGACTAGTAATACTAGAATTCAAGTCCTTGCTCTACCATGGCTTTGACCAAGATCTTTGACTAAGATCTTCAAGCCAAAAGCATGTATATATTTTTATGGAAAACATGTTTTATCAGTCATCAATGTTGTACACGAAGGATGACTAGCCAAGGCAACCTCTGTGGCAGCTATTATACTCATTGCCAGGCTTAATTACTGTTCTGGTTTAGGGAAAATGTGGGAGAAAAATCTTTGAATGGGGTTTTTTAGAATAGAAAATTCAAGCAGCCTCTCCTTCAACTGGTTCGGGAAAAGATTTTCTTGGACAAAAGTGGAAAAAACTATTTATTTAACAAGTAAAGTGCCCGCAAGCACAGAAAATTGAATAATATGAAACAACAAAACATTTTGCCATTCTGAAGAGAGATGGTAAATTATTTTTCCCTGAGCCTTCAAATACAGAAGTATGTAATATATTGAATGAAAAGGGCCAGCTTGATTGTGCATCAGTCCGAACAAGAAATATCTTGCCTTCCAGAAAGTAATAACTGTGTTAAATGAAAGGGAAAAAGGTGTGCTGCATTACAGGAGTGAGGTACTGACCTCTACAGAGGTTAACAGGCAACGTACCAAATGGAGATTTTTTGTTCATTAGGAGGAAACATGAGAGTATAATTAGAAACAGGCCATGCTGTATGGTTTTACCCACTACTACTATTCAACACAGTAGAATAGACAAAGGTATTTGCTAGTTTTGGGATTGAATTAACAACCAGAAATTTAACAATGAGTGATTAAAATGGGAATTAATTTTTTTTCCCCATAGGAGACAAACCTATAATTGAGTATTTGCACTTAACATAATCAGAATAATGGTAATTTTTTTATGAACATGATTTTAAAAATTATTTTATAATTATTTTATAATTAATGAAGAGGAACATGCACCATTTGAATGATCGTTAAGTGGATGCAGTAGTCAAATGCAATAGAAAATCTTTAATATACCACCTGAGACTGATCTCTTCAAATTGTTCTGGAACCTGTTCACAGAAGATCCTGGGCCAAAATTCAGTCTCTAGATCATAAGCTGTGCATGAAATCTGAAAACAAAGACTTTTTCTTTTTTGAGGTAGATGCACCTGCCCTATGAATGTTAATGGGAAATGCAGAGGCATTTGTCCTACAGGGGAGTTAAACCCCACATTATTAAATTGGTCAACCAGAAATCTGGTCTTCAGCAATTACACAGATATATTGAAATTTAGGGTTTTCCCTTCTCAGCAGAAACTCTCAAAAAAAAGTTGCAAAATGTTGAGGTTGAACGGGAAGAAATAGGTCAGGGTGCAAGGTTGTTTGTCTGTATATACTGGGAGCCTTACTGCTGAATTGCACACACTTGTGGCCACTTTCTTAAACTATGTAATATCAAGGCTTCACAAATCTGCCCTGTTAGGACTGCTGTCTGTTGAACTTGTTCTAGTTTGGAAGAACTGCTTATGCCATGGATTTGACCCAATCTCTTGGTCAAAGGAATGACTCCTGACACAAGTAGAGTAAGGCTTGAATCACTGGAAACAGCAGTATCACTGTGCCTCTTTCCATTTGGCTGGCATCTATTGGACAAGATTCATAGCCTGAAAAACAAATAAGCACAAATAAGCAGAAATAATTCTTCTTTTCAGAAAAAAAATCCTCCAGATACCATTTTGAGTCACTGATCCCTCATCCCAGCAATGCATCTTACTTTCTGACACTTTCAAAAATACATGCCTTTGAAAATTGCAATGACAAAATAGAAGGATTCCCTTTATGTTACTGCAAAGAATCTATATTTCTTCTTCAAGGTGTGTTTGAGGACTAGGAGCAGCTAAATGAGTCAAGTGAAATCCACTTCTCTGGGCTCTTCCCAGACAAGGGTGAACACAGTTGCATAGTAGTGAATCTTCTTGCAACTCAGATAATGTGAGCTTATGCAATCCTGTCAGCACTGAATAAGTGATGTTATTTATTGTGTGAGAGATAGAAAAAATCCTGATGCAAAATAATTAAAAAATATTTATGAGAGGACTGGCATTGTGTACATTCCTTAAATTTTAAATAACAATCTGTACAATATGCTAAGTAAGCCTTTTGACTACCATGATTTATTACACCTTCCTGAACTTTGCTGGGATAGCTTTTAAATTTGACACATTAAAGAATACATTCTCAGCCAAACTGTTCTGGACCCTATTATTCTCTTTTTTTCATTTGAACTGTGACCCATTATTTGTGCCTAGTATGATTCAGCCAAGTTTTTACCTACTACAGTAAGTGAAAGTTAACATTTTTGGATAGGTAGTACCTAGTAAGAAGAAGACCATGAAGTCATTTGCACAGCTACATGCATAACTTGCGTGAACTCCAGAAATCAGTAACTACCACAAAGTACAAAGGTCATCCAGGCAATGATGAGTTAATATTTGGGGTCAAAATCAAGTTCTCAGTGTCAGTAAAGGGCCAATGCAATTTAAGAGGCTTTTATATGAAAGTGTCCACACCACTGTCTGCATGCCTAGGTAGCTTGGCCTGTGACTCGCGTTAATACCTGAAAAAGGAGTGTGACAGAACAATATCCCTCACATTCGAAACAGGAATGCAGCCTTGTATTTTAGCACATTCAAAGGAAGCCTGGAGCAATGTGCTCCTTGTGACTGAGGACTGGTGATTTCCAGGTGCTCTTTTGGTCAGTCATCCAATCAAGGCTTGCGCAGAGTGCTGCTCCTCAAGTTGCAAACCCCCTCACACTGCTCATTCAGCAGAACAAATACCCATGCTCCCTGGGATGAAGCCTGAGAATAAAAGGCAGCAAGACTTGCCTATTCTGCTTCCTACAGAGTCAAGAGCTTGGGCTTTGTTATGCCAAAAATTTATTTGCTTTACATTGCTGTAAGTACAAAATACTCTGAGTATAAGAAATAGATTACCTCTTATAGTAGGTATGCTGCCTGTGCAGAGTAGGAAAGGCTCCTTTCAGCATCCATCCTTGGCATAGTGAGAACATACCTCTCTATGTCTGTACCATCCCATTCTAGTTTCCATTCTGCCTCCAAGAGTCTACCAAGAACAGTGAATCTGCTTCTCCTCTACCTGCATATGAATTTTATCTAGAGGAGGTTTACCTTCAGGGGGATAGTGAATGGTTGCCTGTGAAAAAAGTATCTGTCTCCTAACAAGTCACCATCCTTAGAAACTCTCATCAACATGGACTAGTGGAGATTAGACTGGAGAGAGGAGAAGTGGGGGAGGAGGGTGGCATGTGCATCTCTAGGACCCACCTGTGAGCTGGGCACCTGCTGCAGCCCAGAACTGCTCCCAGGATTTCTGGAGCATGCCAGGGTCAGGGTTTTCAAGAAGAGAGTCCCTCAGAATATGGAATTAAGGGGGAAGCATTGAAGACTGTGAAATTAATAACTCCAGTCAAAAAATATATATTCTCATTTCAAATGTTCCATTTAAATGCATCAATGCAAACCTTAGTGAAAGCAACAGTAGGGATTTTTAAACTCTTTGAGGCAGAAACCAGGCTTTGACAGTCTCCAGAAGAGTGAAACATCAGCTTTAAGTGGAACCCACAAGTGCTATAGTTTAAAGCAAATAACAAAAATGCATTTGGTGCACAGCCAGCCCATAGATCTTTAGCTGTTGGAAGCATGTGGCTTCTGGCTTGGAGTTTCAAATGGTATAAAAGGTACGTTGGCATAAAGTATCCTTACTACCTACCATGTCCTGCTACACACTCTTACTGACACAGACATTGTCCTGGTTTCAGTCTGTGCTGCACGCTTCCAGCTCTGTGTACTCTGCCATAATGACAAACAGTGTGTCACTGCCATAATGACACAGACACGAACTGGAGCTCCTTGGTGACATCACAGCCACAAGACTGGCCTTGCTCTGCCAGCTGGCAGGGGAAATGTCACTCCTGACTCTCAGCAATGCAGAACACAGGACATGCGGTGCAGGGACACAGAACAGTGGGGAAGAATAGGAGCCTCTGTGACAAAAGGCAGCCAAACTCCAACAGCAAAACAAATCCTGTGCTGGGATTTTAAAATAATCATGTCACAGTTCGAAGGCACTCTGTAAAAGCTCCACCCACCGCTGTGCTATGGCAGACTTGGTGGCTCACAGGTGGCAAAGCTGCAAAAAGCCAGGAAACCGTCAAATAAGCACAGCTGTTACCCATAAAGTTCCACTTCCACCCTGCAGCAAACCTGAAAGCAGGCTACCTCTGAACATTCCTCCTTCTCTGGTCCATGAAACACTTGATATATAGATAGCTTGGTGCTGGGGACAACACCAAAGATGCAAACCTGGCTATCAAATCTTCTTTTAACTCCACCACTGCCAGTGTGCTGCTGCCATTTAGAAAAACTAAGGAGTGCTAAGCAGATGCCTTTGGTTGAATCACATGGAGTGAAAAGACTGGGTGTAGAGCAGAAATGTTGGAAGGCTGTGTAATGTTCTGAGATTTTAGAGCAAACATTTATTAAAAAGCAAGAAAACAGAAGTTGGCAAAATCAAATGTCATAATAATAATAATACTTTTGTCCTCAATATCATCCCATGGGTTTCATTGTTTCCTTTTATGAGCAACATTATCTGGAAAACAGACAAAATTTCCATTTTATCCAAGAACTGTGATGTTCTCCAGTCATCTATATGCTACAGGAATGTGGGGGCAGAACAAATGACTTGTGCTTTTTTTAAAAAAAGAGTTTTGACCGTACCTGAAGATCTCACCTAAGATGAATGTTTTAAAAGCAAGTGTATTTCTTTTCCATTTTTCTTAAAACTGGAATAATCAGTGATGCCATAAATCTCTCCTACCAGCAGTAAAAGATTTGTTTTGCCCTGTAGGCATGACTGATTTTAGATTTCATGTTAAGATTTGATCAATACATGGTTTGTGTATCTGAACTTTTCAGTGAAAAAATGTAGGCTGGCTTTCAAAGGTTCAGGTAACTGCTTGAAGCAGAAATGTACATGCCAAAGGACACACATTCCTCATTTTCATTTGGGTCTCTTCATTTCAAAGTACACTTACCTCCTTTATCTGTGTCTACTTCAAAATGTCAGTCAGTTTAGTCTATGAAAGAGACTTCTAAGCTGGGTCTAATAAACACCTCTGTCGTACTCAATACCTCTTGTAGTAAAAGTCCTCCAGTGTTGTTTAGAGAAAATACCAGCTTCTTGTGTCTTTGAGAGGTATGCTCTGACAGAAGCAACTAGTGCTGACCTTGGTGGAAGGGATCCTTTATCAGTAGGAGTGGGAGAACCATTGCTATAAACATGTAAACAAGACCAAACCATAGCAATGTTAAAAGGCTTATGTCTATGTTGGAAAAAAACCGAAACCCAAACTCACCAAGAGTTACACATCTCTGCTCTTTCGTTTAATCTTGAACTGTGCAGCTAACGAGCAATAGGTTGCATGAAAGCTCTTGTGAGCCATGGCTACGGTAGTGCTTGTTTCTTGCTCACCTGCTTGCTTATCCTTCACTGCATCTTAGTCTTTGTTGGTGGATCTGGAAACTCTTTCTACTGCAGCAGCATATCTCCTGCCTCTGAGGCCCCACCCAATGGGCTCAGGACTGTATTGTGGCAGATATGAACAGATATTCATACTTTCTAAAGCTTTCACTCTAAATAAGTGGAGCATGGGAGACAGGAAAGGGGTATATTCTCCATTAAGGAATGAGGAATTTAGTGATTTGCTCAAAGCTGTCCATGTAATTGACATCAGAGCTAGCAATTGAAAATAGGATTCTGGAGCTCCCAAGTGCCAGAACTAAACTTGTCCAAAACTTGCCCAGCTCTGATTACAGAACGTGAAAATATACTTTAAAGATAAATTCAAAGATTTTTATATTTGATATGTATCAAAACATGCACAAATAAAATCCCTCCTTTCTCAAATGCAGATTCTGTGTACAGACATACACGAAGAAGAAGTCAGAGTTTAAGTGGGTGACGTTTGGTTTGCTCATCTAAAACTGTGCCTGTTTACATATGGCTGAGTTAGAGGTATTATGTCTTTGACAACATATTTCATCAATATTTTTGTACAAATGTGTCTACACCACAATCTCCAATGGCTGTCCATTACTCTGTTTTTCACTTGTTTAAACTTTTCACCTTCCTGCTGAGTTCCTAATGGAACAGTTTCCTAATGCTCTGGTTCTGGGGTAGTGTTTTTGGTCTTCTTTATTTTTTTAAGGGTTGTGAAGAATGTCCAGCACTTCAAGCAAAAGCTTTAGTAACAAATACATAATAACACTAGGACTGATCCCTTTGCCCTTCCTCATTCTGCGGTTCCTCTTTTGATTTCAAGAATCAGCTGAGCAAGACACTACTCAGCACAAATAACATTGGCAGAAGGACCCACAAAGCAGAAACAGAACTCCTGTCCTTCAGCCAGGAGGGATTATAATTTCTGTGACGAAGAACATTGTGTTGCACTTTTGTTCCTATAGTCACGGTAAGAGGAACAGTCAGTTCTCAGAAATATATGATTTTATTTTAAGGAGTGTTGCATGGTAGAGAGAGCTGAGCTAATGCTGCAGCTAGGCTCCTGCAGAGAAAAGTCAGCTAATGGAAAATGCAGAGTAGATGCAATGTATATAAGGCAGAACATGTACTGGAAAAGAAAGACAGTGCTGCAAGAAGCTCCTTCTTTACTGAGGAATGGATTGAGAGAAAGGAGAAGAGGCACACTGGAAGAATAATTGACATTATCCAGATACAGCAGACATCAAGCTGTATGTGGAACAACTGGATATCAATCAAGTGAGCAAGAACTTGAGAAACAGAGAGATGTGGAGAACTTCTCAGGAAAGGAAGAAAACACAATTAAAACTCCTGCAGAGCTCACTGGAAAATTCCAAGTGGGGGAATGAGATGCTGAGGAAGCAGAGAGAGCAGGAAGATGCAAAGCAAAAGACGTAAGTGAAGAAGCAAAAGAAGTAAATTAAGAACTAAGAATTGAAGCAGAAACTACAGTGGAAGGGGGTAAATGCAGAGCCTTCTCTCAACTGACAACCTGAAAAAGAATAAATAGGTGAATTGAAAGCAAAGGTGCAAAGCATCCTCAGGCTTGGGTAGAACAGAACCAAACCAAACCAAAAAAACCCAAAAGACACAGGACTTCCAAACAGAGTTAGGTACACCTTAATGCAACATCAGTGAAATGTGGGAACTTAGCCAAGATATAATTTATATGACTCTAATAGAAGTGTCAGCAATACAAGCTGCAATTGAGAAGATGAAAAACAACAGAGCAGCAGTCAAAAAAATCATAACACTAATGCTAAGAATATGTGACATCCACAACTTAAAAGAAATTATGGCAGAGCTCAGCAGTGATGCCTGAGAAAGAAAAGAGATCCCTCCAGCCTACTGAAAACACAAAATTATTTTCAAAATACTCCAAAGTGGGATTGCAAGAACCACAATGTCTGGAAACAAGTTATGAACTGTATCTAATCTGAAAAGTTTTCTGCAAGTGCTGCACTCAATGAAGCAAAAGGAGCAGTGGATGGACAGTTTTGTGAACAGTTTGGATATAGGCTTAGCCCTGTACAAACCAGATACATCCACTTAGTGCACTGTAGGTATAGCAAAACAAATCACTGGTTTCAAAGGTTGCAAAATAGCTTGAAGACATCTTGATTATTGACTGTTTTGGTCCTAGAGAGGCTTGCCTGCTGTTTTTCATATCAATAAGGAAAAGTTGAGTGCTGCTGAGAAAGAGTAATTGGCTTTAGCATAAACACCCCTTAAAAATGTGGCTGCTTTTCCTTTCCATTGATATTAGGATTTGTCATGGATGGAGAGTATCAGTGTGCAGTGACAATATTAATCCTGTATATGTGTGGACACTGCCTCTACACTTTTAGCAGCACAACATCCCTGGTACGACTCATCGCCACACTGTGTCACAGTGCTCAAATTCTTGGCAGTGATCATGAAAGAAGGGCTAGATCATAGAATTTTTAAGGTGGGAAAAGACCTCTAAAATCATCCAGCTGTAAAGGTAGAACCACCATCATGTTCACACTAAACCATGTACTCAAGTGCCATTACCACACATTTTTTAAACATTTTCAGGGGTGGTGACTTCACCATTTTCCTGAGCAACCTGTTTTGATGCTTTGCAACCCTTTCAGTGAAGAAATTTTTCCTAATATCTATTCCAAATGTGGTGCAACTTGAAGCCATTTCCTCTTGTGCTGTCACTTGTTACCTGGAAGAAGAAACAAATCCTCAGCTGGCTATATGCTCCATTCAGGTGGTTGTAGAGGGTCACAAGGTCTCCTCCAAGCATCTTTTTCTCCAAGCTAAGCAGCCCCAGCTCCCTCAGCTGCTTCTCATCAGACCTGTGCTCCAAACCTTTCCCCAGCTCCTTTGCCCTTCTCAGGACACACTCCAACACCTTAGTTAGTGTCTTCCTTATAGTGAGGGGCCGAAAACTGGTGACAGGACTCAAGATATGGCCTCACCAGTGGCAAGTACACAGGGACAGTCACTGCCCTTGTCCTGCTGGCCACACTATTGCAACAGAGTCCAGGATGCCACTGGCCTTCTCAGCCCCCTGGGCTGGCTCATGGTCACCTGTCTGCAGAGCAGCAGCCTTAGGCCCTTTCTGCTGAGCCACTTTCCAGCCACTCTGTTCCACCCTGGGGTTGTTGTGACCCGAGGCCAGGACTTGGCACTCAGCCTTGTGGAGATCATTCATTCAGCTGGGCTAGCAGCCTGTGTTTGCATGGCTGCCTAGAGGGCATGCACTCCACACAGATGGTTCTTTGGAGGGATATACGCAAAAATAACCATCCTAAAATTTCCAATGTTTCTGGTCAAGTGATGAAAGGCAGATGTTATGTCATGGCTGTGACCTGTGATCACACCTTTTTCATGTGCTCAGTATCCAGTAGTCCCTTGAAGGGGTGGACTATCATGCATCCTCAAGTTGGCTGGGCTGCACATGTGCAGAGCTAAGTTCCTGAATGCTTTCAAGGGCCTCTGGAAGAAGCTAAAGGGGCAGACAGAATAACGCATGCAAGTTACTTCTTACTGTCCTCTTCTTATCTATGCACCTGACAGTAGGTCGAATATATTTATCTTATGCCAGCAGCACACATCAAGTTACATCACTGTGGGGAATCCTGTAATCCATCCTTTATTCACATGACAGATTCATTTTCTGGTTATAAATTATCATCAGATCCAAGTAAGACTTAAATTGCACCTATTCCTTGACTATGTTGTCTGCATTCCTCTGCCATAAACAATGGAAGTGTGCTTATTCTCCTGAGGACACTGTCATAAATGCACTTCCTGGTTTCTTAGCCACAAGTCACTGACAGATGAGCTGCCATGACTTCATGATGACTCTTAAGGTTCTCCTCTACTGCCTTTTAGCCATCTAGACTACAGATCACTGTTGTCATGGATGCAGTCCTTTTGCATCCACCCCCACTCCTTTTCCCATCCATTTTGCAATGTGGCATTTCTGAGCATTTTTTTGTAAATTCATGGAACAAGTGAATGTGTATAGGATGTGATGGTCAGCTTGTCATATTCATTTTGTGATCACTTCAATGCACCAGGTTAGCTAACTTCTTATTAACACAGTGGTATTTGTAATGAGGTCCGCAGTTTTGGGAAAAGGTTGTCTCTGCCTTTCTGCTGGTGCTGCTTAACACTGGAGGTCTAAGTCAGTAGCAGGTTGAGATTCTTGTGGAGTTTGCAGGGTTTGACTCAAGGAAGTGAGAATTCACTGCATCCTCCATTATGGACAGAAAACGTTTACAGATGCTTCCAGCAGAGTCTTCAAAGGGTGAGGCAGGAAAACATGTGTTGAACATGTGGACTTCTGTGGGAGGTGGTTCTTCTTGATGGATATTTTTCCCCTGTCAGTTTGTGATACAGACAGCCGACCCTGAGGTAATAGTGGGACTATTCCCACTAGGACTATTTCAGTCCTCTTCCTAGGACTGAAATCTCTGCTTTTTCTGAAGTAACAGGCAGAGTTGCCATTGCAAGCATTTGTATTTCCAACAATTATACACCTCCAAACCACCGATTGGCTTTAGTGGGACAAACATGGTATTGCAAGAAAAGGTGAACACAGTCTGTAATGGACGTTTCCTCAGCCTTGAGTCTTTTCTTTTTGTGGAAGCTTGTCAGCAGAGGGAGAAAAAAAGGCAAGTCCTTCTGCTTTGCTTCACTGCTTTCTACCAACTAATTATCACTTATAGGTTGCACTTGTATAACTGACTATCCCAAAATTAATTAAATCCTTCCAATCCTTGGAACTCCAAACAGTTGGGTTGCTGTATTTAACCACTGTATTTAATCAGTCAGTAGTGGAAGGAAATTCTTGTTTAGAACAGAAAATGGTCTGAATTTTTCAGGCTCTCCTTGTATCTTCCAGAACCCAGATTCTTAAAGGGAAATCTCCTTACAGTTTGCAAACAGAAGTCATATAAAGAAGCCTCCTGCTTATTCTTCATGCAAATAACACCACAAGAGCCCCCTCTTTGTCACTCATGACCCTGCACTGAACAGTGTAATTTTATATCTCTGGCTCATCCCATGGAGAAACAAGCCATTCCTTCCTTTCTGCTTCAATCTTCCACCCAAAGAGCAAACCTCTGTCTATTGCATGCATGCAGAACTATTTCTGATGTACTGGCATGACCTCAGCAGCTTCTGCACAACAGATTTGCAAGGAAACTTTGTACCACCAGTGAATTGAAAGAGGACTCCAAGACACTAGGAAAATGTGAAAACTGCTCATGTGCCTTAGCAATACTTCCTTTAGTTGATCAAAAACTGGGAAGGTTAGGAAAAGGCTGCCAGTTGTTAGCGTGAAGAAGTTTTTCACTCAGTGGAGTGCTGTATGTCCTTTATGACGTATGTCATTTTCCTCCAGTAAAGAAGCCATCATTTTTTCTTCCTTCCATCAGCTAAGATGAATAGTATCCTAAGCATGTGCATCAGCCAAAAATTTCTCAATATTCTCAGAACCAAGAAGATGAAAACAAGCCCAAATTTTTTCATGCACAAAGAAGTTCAAAGTCCGTTTCTCTGGATATTGCTTGTCTCAATGATACAGCCACTTTGGTATTAATTTGATTGATTTAATGAACAAAGCAACAAAATCACAACATCAGAGAATATGCTGAGTTGGGAGGGACCCATGAAGATCATCAGGTCCAACTCCTAGCCCTGCACTGCCCCCAAGAACTCACAGCACATTCCTCAGAGCACGTGTTATGAAGAAAAGTAGAAAAAATAGTTGAAGATGACTCCTTCTCAGTTACCCTGGCTGTCTTGTGAGTGCTGGATAGAATGAAAGCCAATGAAAAATAATTTTTTTTTCACTAAAGCATCCTGACATGAGTCTAAGTTCAGACTAGGAACATAGCAGGAAGGAATGGAGATGACGATCTTTCATGTTCCAGAGTAAAGTCACATTCCAAGCAAAGAAAGGATGCTATAATCTCTGAGGACACAGATTCTTCAGTAAAGGATGTAATGCTATTCAGGAACTGCGATGTTCCAATATTTTGCATCTACTCAACAATATTTTTTGATGTAGTGGGAAAATAAGACATGCATACAAGTGAAACACAGGACTCTTGCCACAGGAAAGGGTCATGAGTAAAGTGAGCTCTGTGCCTTCAGCATGAATTATGAGCAGGTCAGAGGTAACAAGTGTAACTAATCACAGTTCCACAAATACTTTTCATGCCATTTAATGTCCTACTGCTGCATAGTTCCATGAGGACATGGAGCAATTGCAAACATGTGAATGCAGCAAGTTTCCATCCGACTTCAGCAGTGATTTGTATATGGTCTGGAGTAATCTGCAACCTCAATTCATTTGAGTTGTGTTTGGAAAAGCAGTTAAATATCCAGATGCCTAACAGAATCTCTTAGTCTGTGTAATTGGGGTAGGAGTGATGCAAGCAAATCCTTCCTTATTGGACTTTTCTATAAGACTAATTTGTCTGGAAGCACAAATTGCTCCTGTCTAATGGAAACAACTCCTTTCTCTATCTTCACAGCCCATCTTGAAGTTACTCAAAAGATTAAGAAAACCATAGGAGAATTCCAGAATTTCAGCATAGGAAGTTTCTGAGTAAATTTAGTTTCTTCTTCCTGTTAGAAGTCCAAATCCCTCTAGCTCCCTGGGTCCTATTTGTCCAATATTAATTTAAAGTCTTCCCCAGTCTGAGGTACCCTAGAATTGCAGCCTTTATCTAAGAAATGCTTTAGAGAAAGAGTGCTGAGAAAACTGTTGGTATGGAAATAACAACCTCACCAATACTCACAATCCATAACTGAGCAGCTTCATGACTAATATATTCTAGACTATCTCTATGCTTCCCATTTAGCCCTAAAAGCTCATGAAATGCTTTGTGGGAAAGAAAAAAAAAAAAAAGTTGGTGGTTTTCAGAAAATAAAAATCTGTTTCATCCAAATTCTCTTCCCTGTGTGTATGGCACAAACCTTTTCAACAGAAATAGCTCCTAAAGCAACAAAACCCCTTTAGACTTGTCTGGACTCAAGTGGATACTAGATGCAAACTGTAAAGGGAGCTCTGCATTAAATTGGATATACAGCCCTTCCATTCTAATCCCTAGGTGGAAGTTTTCCCTCAGTATCAGAAAAAATTACTCTGAAGATCCAACCCAAGTTTCCCACGTCAAGAGGGGAATAAACAACACTAACAAAAGAAATTGTATTTTGCGCAAAAAAAGGCATTGGTTATATAATAAGGACCAATTTTGATTGATAAAGAGTTAAATTTTTTGCTTTTGCTATGAGAGATTCAGTTAATAAAGAGTTAAAATTTTTGCTTTTGCTATAAGAGAAAAAAAATGGGCTTCAAGAATCAGAAAAACCTGTGCTTTTAACCTTCTGTATCACATGGCAAAGAACATAATTGCTTGCAGAGTTATTGAGAGTATGTAAATCCTGGTGCAACAGAGCTTCCATGTCTTAGCTAAATATAAATGTAAGGTAACCTTTTGAAGTCACAGATTGGCAGAGAGGCAACTAAGAGCAGTTTACTCTGCAAATTGCATGCAGACACATCATAACCACCTTAATCATGTTTGCTTTGGAGGTGGAAGACAGCTTCAGGAAACATGAAGCAAACACTAGATCCAGCCCTGTTGGGAATTTTGTCTTTTTTTTTTTTTTTATTATTATGAAGCTGTGCAGCTTTTTCTGCTATTGAGGTTATAGTTCACCAATAGCAAGTTTTGTCCTTGTGGAGGCAGACATTGCCATCCACCTGACTGCAGTACCTGGATTCATTGGATTGTTGGATTATTTATTTATTTATTAAGGTTTAGAGAAGCAGTGTAAGGAGGTCTTTATAGGGAGTACATAGTGTGCCCATGTGGTGCTCCACAGTAATCCATGGGAATAATCCATGTGTCCCAGATAGGTTTTTAAAAAGAGAATTTTGACACTTTGTGAGCTTTTATTTTGATGGATTTCTTATGGCAAACTTCTCATTCTCAGACACAGATTTACTATCCTGGAAATTGCCACAGCTTAACTTTTGTGGCTTTCTTAGAACCTCTTCATTTTATATAACTCAAATGGAAACACAAATTTAAACATATGATACTAGAAAACAATTTAGTCTGAATGTGCTTTGAGGACTAGTCAACAAAAAGAGTTTGGCATAGTCTTCTCTATAGGTCACTCATATTTCTCAGCCCAAACTTTTAACCTAAGGCTCTGCCTTCCCATGATATCCTTGCTATTGTTATTCTGATTATTCTTTAATGTACCTGGACTAACACTAGACATAGACTCACATAACACAGTGATGCCTGTGAAATACAAATGAAATTTGTATTTCTGTCTGTTGGAAGCAGAAATCTACTGTTGGGGATTTACTGCTTGCTCTTTTTGCTGCCACTGTTCTTTAAATATCACTCCAGTAAATTAAAAAATATATCTTAAGCTAGGAATTGCACGAATCGAAGTGGCATCCTGTAGAATGAAGTTTCTACCTCTTCTACTTGAAGGATTGTCTTCAGGGTAATCCCAGACATGAGTACAGACCGGGACAAGAATTACTTGAGAGCAACCCTGTGAGTAGCCCTGGGGTGCTGGTGGATGAGAGGCTGGACATGACCTGGCCATGAGCACTCCCAGCCCAGAAAGCCAAACGTGTCCTGGGCTGCATCCAGAGCAGCGTGGGCAGCAGGGGAGGGAGGGGATTCTGCCCCTCTGCTCTGCTCTGGTGAGAACCCACCTGGAACCCTGCATCCAGCCCTGGGGTCCCAGCACAGGAAGGGCATGCACCTGTTGGAGTGAGTCCAGAGGAGGTCACCAAGATGAGTGGAGAGGTGGGGCACCTCTGCTATGAGGAGAGGCTCAGAGGGTCAGTGTTGTTCAGCCTGGAGATGAGAAGACTCCAGGAAGAGCTTATAGCACCTTCCAGTACTTAAAGGGGGCTACAAAACACAGGGAGAGGGGCTTTTACAAGTGTAGAGTGTTGGGGCGGGGCAGAATACAATAAATATATCCCCTTGCTTCAGCTTCACTGCATATAACCCTTATCTTAACCCTTGCCTGATTGATGAACAGAAGACTGAGAAGTATCTTAGAAACTCTAGAGAAGAAATCTACTGTCCTAAATTTTTGGAGGAGGGGTGTGGGAACATATCTGCGTTTGTCAGGGATGTTCCAGAGCACCTCCCTATGTATCGGATTACGATTTCCGATATTCAGGTGGTCAGAGTCTTTTTGCCCTCCTAGATGTTTTGGGCCAGACGCAAGAAAGAGACAGAGGCTTCAAGGTTCAGTTTTTTCTCCAAGGTCTATCATGGTGTTTATTCTTTCCTTCTTATCTCATAGTTCACTCTGTCCTCAGCGAGGACTTCTCTGAACACCAGCCATCAGGAACTCCTCATCCCCCGAAAGCTTGTCCCCTTTTATACAGATTATTACAAACATATTGTTTACCATTTCCTACCGATGTCCACCATCCACATCAAACACACCATATCCACTTGGCCCAATCTCCCCAAGCCACATTGTGCTAATGTCACAGCAGAAAATGGAGGTGAAGAAGAAGAAGAAAAGCCTTAGGGACCACCCCAAAATCTCCATCTTGTCTCCATCTACTTCTATCACAAAACCCTAAACCTACATATTTCTCACTCAGTGATAAGCTAAACTGCTGTGTTTCACACTCTTGAGATTTGTAATTCATCTCTGCCTTGTGCCATGGTCTGTGACCCCCACGGACGGAACTGAAACCCCCCTGTTCACCCCCCTGGACAGGGCTGTAACCACCCTGTACTGGGGTCAATCCTTCTTGTTCAGTTCCCAGACTATTTGGTCAGGGTCTCCCAAGTTCCTAGGGCAGCCAAAGAGATGCCCTGGGTTCTGACACCTATGCACTATAGAGCCGACTGATAGACTTGTCATTTTTCAGTTTGCTCCAATCCCTTTTCAAAACTTTCTTGTTGTTTTGAGTAACCTTTCCATTTTTTAAAATACCATGTTTTAATTTTGAAAGCCTTTTAACTCTTGTAGACTGTGAACGATGAAGGGTTTATTTTGCTTTGGGTTTTTTTGAGCAGTGGTACAAGGTTTACTTTGGCTTCTAACTCCATATTTTTTGAAAGTTCCCTGGCTGATTGTAGGCTTCTTTTCTCCTCTTTTTAAATTTTTTTCTTCCTTTATGCTCCCTGCCCTTGCCTTGCCTTGCCCTTGCCTTGTCTTACCTTTTCTTTTCTTGCTTTTTCTTGCCTCTTCTTGCCTTTTCTACCTTAAATATTTCTATTTGATTTATAATTTGCCTCTTTTTTTGCAGTTCCTCCCTTAAAATGATGCAGCTTTGTACTACTTTTATTTGGCATACTCTCTTCTTCTATAAACTTAATGCTAGACCTTTCAAATGGAGTTCCTATTCTAGTTCCTAATTTTGTTATTGTCAGACCTAAGATCTTGTTCGGTGCAATCTGTTGACTGGTGTACTGATTACTTCTTCCTGAACTCTCTTCCTAAATTGATGCTTGCTCTAGAGATAGAGATACAAAATCTTTAATTTTTCATTGCAAAATCTAGTGTCTGCTCTCATAAACTTAATGTGGATCTGCTTTTCAGTGGCACGCTTAGTTTTGCTCTACAGCCCTGACCTTCACAAGTTGCAAATTAATCTTAATTCCAGCCATCATTAAAGCAGTGACACCTTCATTATTTCACTGATAAACCTAATTTTGGTTGTCCCAGAAATACTCTATGATTAATTTCTAATGAATTGACTTTGAAACATCTTTACAGGAAAAAATAATTGGGGAGCAGAACAGAATGATTACAGTTATTGAACACTAATATTTAATGAAAAAATAGCCAGAAAATATAATTTTATAAACAAAAGGAATTGAAACTTAGTAATTAAATTCCTAGAAACTTCAAATTATGAAGAAAGATGACTATTCTATTTACCATAGCATCTTTTTCCTTTTCTGAAAGGAAGCAGGGGTCTCAGGGTACCTGCTGATGACAAGCTCAGCATGCAGTGAACCTGAGGTCCCATCATTTTTCCAGATGAGAGGAGGTTTTTCACTGTCTAGTCATTATTATTGATTTGTGTTATCATAAGAGGCTGTATTTAATTAGTTCATTTTTTTCCCCCTAGGAAGAATCTGTCTGTGTTTACCCCAATTTTTGGTTTGTGCTAATGCTCACCAATGCAATTTTGTTTTGTGGTCAATGGAGTAGTTGGGCAGCTCTTCTTGTTCTGTAACAAAGCCTCAGCCTACTGGGTGCTATCTACATCCACACAGGTATCTACATACCCTCTGGACAAATAAATGTTTTTTCTCCCTAAGAAACATCAGGGGCACAGTGCTCAGTACATCTGAGGTCCCTTACCTAACTGAAGTCCAATTCTCACTGTACAGCTTCTACTTCTATAAGCTGTAAATATATTGTTTATCCATAAACACTGCTCTTGTGAAGATAATACCTAAGGCAGGTTTTCCTTCTTAATATTTTCAGGAATTACTGTGTCCAAAACTATGTGGGGATTTACTGCTGCCCCCTTACTTTGACCCAGACCTGCCATACTTTGGTGGCACTCTTCTCATGGGTGATGGCTGTTCCTGGTCTCTTCTTTGTGCTTCCTCTGCTTCAGCACATGAGTATATGGTGAATTTACTCTCCTACACCTTTATGAGACCCTGCACTGCTGTGTTGACTCCTGAGTTACTTTTCAATAGTTACAACAGAGATTTTTGCCAGTGCAAGTAATTGTCCTCTGTCTTCTAGATCTGTGTGCTTCCTGTCTTCGATAATTAAATTCCTTTGAATAGCTTCCAGGGATGGCCATCAGAAGGGACTCTGATGGCCCTGTAGCTTTGTGATCAGGCACTGAGGAAGGATCCTCCAAAATCAACTTTTCCTCATAATTTTCTTCTTTCCTCAGTGCTTTCCTCTGGTAATCCCTCATTAAATGCTTTAGGATGCTGTTCTGCACTCAGCTCCCTGCACCCAGGGACCCATAAACTGAGCCCTGCAAAGATATCCTCTGGATATCTTGATGATGATGCCTTCATTTCAGGCCTCCTTTTCATGGGAGTACTATGGCTAAAGTTGACAGTTTTGAGTGGTGAAAGCCTAAAGTGACTTTGTCTTTGGGTTTTTAGCAGTAGTTGGTGTTCAGACAATAAAGCAATTTAACTGTTGAGAAAGGACATTGTCTTCACTGAAGCATTACCAATATGGCAAATAGAACACAGTATTGAGTCAACCTCAGTTGTCTTTTCCTGTTTGATATTCAGTACTGATGGGCTAAGGGAGGCAGCTACCTGCTTGGTCCTGTGCTTTGCCAAATAATCCTCTGGAAGAACACAAGCTAACAAACCCCTGACACTCTTTGACTTTTGACTTTTT
>VWYP01023742.1:3573-53394 GCA_013400435.1 Pycnonotus jocosus | reverse complement strand
TTTTTTTTTTTTTTGACTTTTGATATTTCCAGTAGGACTTCAAGAGGGTAAATTTGACTAATTGTGAAGTGAAAGTAACTCAGTACTTCTAGGAAGCAAATTCTCTAGTATCATTTGTATACTTGTCTGTTGAAGGGGGTTACTGGGAGTGGCTGGGCCTCCCCAGCTCTGCTGGACAAGTCACAGCATTCCTGGGAACATAAGTGTGTTTCTGAATTACACATATGTACCAGTGTTCATAGGGCAGCACATTCACAATCTCCACATTCAAACAAAACAAAAGCATAACCAAACTTCCCACAGCGATCCTCCCACTGAGTTACAGCTCGGAGTTGAGATGTGAAATCACATATCAGAGAGCATGTTGCTGCTTTGTTCCCTGACTTGTAAGGACAGATTTGACACTTAGACGCTGCCCATATCTAGGTGACTTGCAGCCATTCCTTATTTATCCATATCAGTGTCTAAATGATAAAATTTCCCTTAAGATTTTAAGCTTTGCTGACCTGTTTGAAGCACTGTGACCTCTCTTGCTGCAGGGCCTGAGTGCTTTTATGCCTGTAATGTTACTCAGCTCACAACCCTGCATGCACTGGAGTAGCACAACTGCCCTCTTACACAGGAAAAATGGAAATGTTGAATGGCAAGAGCCCTGCAGACAAGTCCACAAAGTAGGTGAATGCCTTGCCCCTGTACAATCCTCATGTCATCCTCTCTGGGTTCTGCATGGAGGCTCAGGACCTCTATAACAGAAAGCAGTGACCAACAGCATCAGGCCAAGCTTTGCTGCAGTGGCCAACCTTGGGGGTGGGGTGGCACCTTGCTGAAAAAACATCAAAGGGTTGATAGATAATTCTTTTACTGTTCTTTCCAGGGACAAAGAGTAAAAGAAGGATAAGGACAGACAGAACAGTGTGCTGGTAAGTCTGGTCTGGGGTATGTAAAAGGAGATCTTTGCAATTCAAGACCAATAAAATCCCCTTATCCCTTGTTTGCTTGCATTTTTTTGCAAAATGCCAGACTACTGAGAGGATGTATGAACCAAATGTCCTCCTGCTGTGCTCTTTTTCTCCCCTCACAGTTTCAATATATGCTTCATAATAAAATTTGAGGACAATTAAATGTCTTTCCAAACAACAAGATAGCAGCCAGAGGCAAAGTTCCCTACTGTCCAGCTCCAGTATGAGCTTTCAGACTGAGCCTTGTCTTCTCCCTAAGCTCGGGGTTTTTCCAGTGTTAGATTAAAAAAAAAAATTCTTTTTTTTTAAAGAGTGTTCAGTTCCTAACAAGAAAGTCATATCATATTTACACAGTGAGATGTATCAGCCATGACTGAAAAACTGGAAAGTCCTACAGTGAGGGAGCTGGCCAGTGCTTTCAACATGTTGTTTAAACACTGTATTTATTGTTTTTGTAGGTTTTGGCTACATAGACAAAACACAGCCAGTTTAAAAAAAAATCTGAAAAATGTCTCACAGGACTGAGATACTTTCCCTTCTGTGCCTTGTTTCTGGCTAACAGCACTAATTCACAAAGCATATGGCATCCTTTCTGCTCTGGACACCAGGAGGTACACCAATGACGACCTGTTCCTGGGGGGTTTTATAGACCTTCAGACACATTTCTGTAGTTGTTCTGGTAATGCAATAAGTCTAATTTGTTCCAAATTGGGATCCTCTAATGCTAGTGGCTTTTTTCCGCTTTTCTTCTGCCATTAGGGTACTCAGAAACCTTCAGGTCTGCACTAGTAGGGTCACCTTCCTCAAGACAACCTATCATTTCTTTGGCCACATGGAATGTGAATATTATTTCAGGTGTCTCCTTCAGTATAATCATGGTTTTCCAATTCCATACCAACTCTACAAGAACACTTGCTAAAAACAAACAAACAAACAAACAAACAAACAAACCATTATAGGATCTAACAAAATTATTAGAGTGGAAGGAAACCTATGTATTTTTTTTTAAAGAAAACCTTTGTGAGTGCCTGGTTCAGCATTTATCTTCTACTGGCTGTTCAGTGGAGAGGCACAAATGCACTCAGACAGGAAAAAGTACATGGAATCATATGTGTTAAGGGTGAAAACTTTCTGTAGTTGTTTTTGGCTATTCCATTAGGTGTTATTGTAGGTCCTATATAGTAGCATTAGGGGTATTGGGGGGTTCTGCTCTGGGGTACTTCAATGAGCTTGTCTACAGAGCTGTTCTGTCTGTTTATACTCTTGTAAATATCTCTCTGAAGTGGTGCAGAGCTAGCTAAAATTAAAATCATATGTCTTTCCAGTTGGAGCCAGTCAATGAGGATAAAGGCATTCCTGCATCCCATTAGAGGATCCCTGTGGTATTTCAGTCATCTTGAGGTTGCTGTCATCAGGCCTGTCCCTACTAAAGATCACTGCAGCCCTGTAAAAAGCTCCCCCTTACAACTGTCATTACTGCCATGCTAATTGCCTGAGGAGGTAGGCGCTCTCCTTCTCCTACACCATGGAACAAAGGCTGCTCCCCTGCAAAAAACCTCTGCTGGAAGGCTCCCAGAGCCTGGCAGGCAGTCCTGCTCCAGGGGAGGCTGCCATGGATCCAGCCCTGGATCCTTTTAGGAGAAAGCCTAAAGGGTGAGATACATCAGAAGGGGCAGGGAAGCAAGAGGAGCAGGCAGCAGAACCCGTGTGGGTTTGGGCAAGCCAATTTGACACGTGGTGTGAACCAGGGGAGTAAATATATTAATATATTAACAGCCACCACGAGAGGGAGGGAGGCAGGGAGGAAGGCAGGCAGGGAGGCAGGCAGGCAGGCAGGCAGGCAGGAAGGCAGGCAGGAAGGCAGGCAGGGAGGAAGGAAAGAAAGAAGGAAGGAAGACTTTGACATAGGAGGAGATAGAGACACATAATGTCAAACAAATGCCTCCTTTAGTCCCATTCCATGAAATTAGTGAATTTTCTCAGACTCTATAAGACATTTCAAGTTTCCAAATGTGCTACCATCATCTGGTAAATCACCTGTCATCTCATTTGCTTACTACCACTGGAGAACAAAAATGCCTTTCATTTGCAAAATGATGTATGACCAAGCAATTGCCTATGGTTATTACATGGCCACAGTGCACTTCCCACACACAGAGCTGCACTGCAGCATGAGTCTTCACACCACAGAAGGAAGTCTTGTGTATCTGAGACATCAACAGCTCAGGTCACATCGAGTATCAGTTCCTCTGCCAGTGTGGCTTCTGTGGCTTTTAATATCAAGGCAGAGATGTTTTCAGCTGCAGCTTTGGACCCTTGCTCTCAGCTGTGCAGACAGGTAGATTAAACCAGGTGAATCAGTGTGGGAAAAGTGTTCTTCCACACTCACCTCTGACTGTGGTTTTCCTGGCAAAATTGGAGGATGCAGACACGGAGATCTATCAGCCATTGGTAAGGATTGAGGGTTGTGGTGTGAGGGAGCAATGCCTTCCCTGCCTCTCTTTCCAAACAGCAGCTGCCCCCAGAAACACATCTGCAAAGTATTTCAGAAGAGGCAATCCTCAGCTTGAGCACCACTGCCAATCAAGCTTGTCAGAAATAAGCTTTTAGCCATACAAACAGAACTGAAGAACTCTCTTACAGTTTCCTTTCCAAAGTGTCTTGTTTGACCACAGTTCTCTGTTTATAGGTGAGGATAATGACTTCTCATCTGATATGCAGTGATTAGCTGCATGCAAGTAAGAAAAAACTATTTTAAAATATAGAGAAATAAGATTTTTTATTGAAGGGTGTGATGCTTCCTCCTAATTGTAACTGAGAAACCCAGTTTATATTCTAGAACAGAAAAATGTTCATTTATCTTCTTATTTTAGACATATTTTAGGGGCTTTTTTCTTTTCTTTCCTGTTTGAAGGCCTTTTCTTAACTCAGCTGCTGATAGTATTAAGCTATTGACTTTTTTCATCAGCCACCATTACCACAAGTAAACAGATGCAGTTAAGAATTTCACCAAATTAAAGTTGCAAAGCAAATGCATAGGTTCATCTTTCATCCCATATTTTGCCAAGCCTAAACAAGAGAGTGCTTTTGTGGAAGGAAGCCTGCAAGACTGAGATCTCAGAGAAGGTAAAACCAAGAGTCACAGGGATCTCTAGATTATGTACAATATTAATGATAACAACCGAACATTTAGAAAATGATGATAATTTTTAGAAATATCATTTACTTTCAGACTCGGGGTTTTTTAGGTGATACAAGTTATATGTTACTTTTTGTGCATATTTTTTAACCAGATTATAGAAGAAACGTTTTTCAGGGAACAGGGTGAGAGAATTTGCTGCCTTGTGAGGATTTTGGGCCTCTCTGAGATCGTCAGTAGTCCTTGGAGGTAGAAATAACACCTTCTTTTTTATTTTTCTTGTGCAAGGGTGATAGGGTCAACATCAGTAGGCAAGAGATGAAAGCAAAGATATATGGGGAAAGGATCTCATGGGAAAAGCAGAGGAAAAGGAATGCTTTCAAAATACAACTCATTCCTAAACTAGAGTTTCTCACATATGTATTTTAACTTTGCTTTCCAGAAGTATAGTTTGCGTGAAAAATGCTTGTGCCCCTGTGGCACTTGCTTTGCACAAGCACTATTTTATGAAATGTGACTCCTTCTTTGTTTTCTGATTTGTTAGGATCTAGATGCTACAAGTACTATACTCCTGAAATGTGGCATTGAACAGCATGCTATACAGACCATATCATGGCATTGTGTCTAAGAAGTTAAAAAAACAATACTTGCACTAAGTGCTTAAAAAAAAAAGAAAAAAAAAAAGGCTTTGCACTTCTCTGGAAACAAGAAACTATACAGCTGAGAGAGACCTGGATGATAGGAATCAAGTTCAAACTGCAACATTCCCAAAGGCTGGTGATATTTGGATGAAGAAATTTCTATTAGAGCATTGCTACTGCAGTGAATACTGAATTTAGCACCGTATGCAACACCAAACTCTCTCAAATTTCCTTTGGATGCAAAATCTTGGGCTGGGCACATCTCTACTGAGCATCTCTGGCAAAACCTGAGGATATCAAATTTGTGCCTGGTGAACCTCATGATGATTTCTGCCCTCTACTGGAAGTGAATCCAGAGGCACTCACACAGTGACAGCAAACTGGAAATGCAGTTGGTGATAGAAAAATACCTCCTTGCACACACACATGGGTGATGGCACTTATTTTATGCTTTTGTGACATCTGAACAGTTTCACCTGTTAAACTGCTTCCATCATACAGGACCTGAAATAGCTGTGGAATCATAGGTCTAAAGCACTTTTGCAAATGCAGTGAGGATTTTAAGATCATGGGTGAAGAGTAAAAAACCCAAAACATCACATTGTGTCATTTTTAAATGCAGTAGTGCAGTAAATTTTTTTCTTTGGGCCCTACATAAGTGATGTGGCAGTCACACGCAGGTCACAGAAGAAAAATACATATCCTTTCCTGCTAGACTGACGTTCAGGGGACAGCTACCACAGGCTTACCAGTGATTGCCAGATTTCTTCTAAGTTATGACTCTTATTATATGGCTATATTGGCTTGTTGGTATGCTGTTCTGCTTGAGAATGGGAGACAGTGATTTGTTGGAGAACTCGGGGAAAAAAAAGGCAAGTAAATGTGTTCAGGAATAAATAAGTGTGAGAATATAGATGAAATTATGAATGACAGTGTAAAGTTAAATATGAATGAATGGAGTTTCCTCTCTATTACGGCGAGAAGAAACTTGTATCAAAGGACAAGAAGGCATGGTATGGTACAGTATGTTCTCATAGTATAGTCAGTTCAAGTGAGAATCTCAGTCACTTTCAAGATTTCACTGATGACCCCTTCTCTTTGACCAATAAAGAGTTTTGCATTGCAGTAAATCTAATTAAAGACTATCTGTAACTTCTGGTTCTTTTTCCATCTTTTCTGTATGTTTTGTCTGCATGGAATCGTGGGCCAGTTTTGCTTGGTGGGTATTTTTATCTAAACAATTAAATTAATATAGAATCTCTGTAAATGCCTAAACAAGAAGGATGGACAGTCTCTTATTTCTGAACTTTCTAGTTCTCCTTTCACTGCTTGGAACAGCCCAAACAGAAGAGATGGGGCAAAACCAAGCCTCTGTGTTTGAGTCTTGCTTATATTTTTCTATTTTTCTTTTCTTTTTGTGCCATTTCTACCCATCAGCCTAAGGAAGCATCACACACAGAACAAGACTGTGGGGTTCAACAACAAGTATTCACTGCAAGGAAATTTTCTCAATATAAGGAGCTACTGAAAGAACAAAGAGCTGTAATACATTTTCCTATTTAGTTTCTAATCAACATTATGACTATTTTAATATAAGAGGATTTGTGTTCTAATAAGCATGTAGCATGCTGCCAAACAGAAGAAAATAGCCTAGTTTTGCATTTGAAAGTATGAGTTGGTGTTTTTTAGGCTTTATGGAAACTTAAGGATTTCCTGTTAATTACCATGTCTTGCCTTGAACTAGTTACACGTTTCCCCCATTCTGTAAGCCTGCCTTTCATTCTTTGTGACTCTTCAGACTTCTTTCTGTCAGCCCTTGCAGATGTGAATTCTCTTGCAGGAACAGTGGAGAATTTCAAAGCAGTTAGGAGGTGTGTGGTTAACCTTCGTGAATCTTCACAACTGGTGTCACTTAACATTACTCTAAACAGCTTCTACTCTAAAGGTAATTAAGGCAGTACTTCTGTTTTTCTGTTTTTGCTTCTGCTGCTTGTAAGTTCAAAATCTTGATTGTAAGCTTTATGTTTTCTGCGCTGCTGGCAGCGTACGCATTCAAGCTATGTATATGTGCAATGAGCGGGCTGGAGAAGCAGGCAGGGAAGCTGCTGAGATGGCTTGTGGAAAAAACTCCGGGCCCAGCAGAAACCCACAGCATACTTTCCAAAAGCAAAACCCCAATAAAACCTCACTGGATTCGTGGTCTGGTTTAATTTCTTCCCCTGCAAGCTTCATGAAAGCAGGGGAGCTGGTGAGTCAGTTTGCCGCTGCCTGCAGAGCCATCCTGCAGCCCGAGCGGCGGTGACTGATGGGGAGGAGGAGCAGGGTCTGAGTCACGCTCGGAGCTGCTCTGCAGCACCAAGCTGTGCTTCGGGAGGAGCCTTGTGCATCTCAGCCTCACTTCAAGTGTGTGCTCTCACCATTTGCAGTTGTGTCAGGGTGTAATTTTTACCCTGTTCCCAGGGAGGGAGGGAGGTGGCTGCATCAGTGCAACCAGACACGGCCTCACCACCGCTAGCGAGTGCGAATACGAGGTCAGCCACGGTTTGTGTGAAACACCAGGGCGTTTCTCTCTGTCCCCCATTTTAGGCCAAGGAGGGCGTGTGTGCATTTCACAGCCCTGTGCCCAAACCTTTGGTCAGCAGCCAAGCCCCTTCTCACCAAACTGCTGAGCATTTCTCGTTTGTGCTCCTCACACTTCGGCATTGACACAACCGTCAGTTTAACCCCAAAGAGGCAACACTGCCGTGTTCAACTTCGGTGTGTTTCACTTTACCTAGAACAAGCACTGTCCTTGCCAGTTCTGGGTTTTTTTCTCTCTCCACTCTTCTCCTGGACTGGAGAGGAATTTATTTCCAGCTGTGCAAAAAGAAAAGAGAAAAAAGAAAGAGAAAAAAGAGCAAAACAATTCACAGTGCAGCCAAATTTCAGTTGAAAGATGACATTGCCTTTACTGAGCTGTAAATACAGATGACATGCTGCTCTATTACGAAGGAATGGGAAAAGTGAAAGCATAACTCCATCCATATGAGTAAAAAAATCTGCAATACCATGAATTTAACAGTACTGTAGTATGTAGAATGCTTAGCCCAAGATCTAGAAGATGAAAGGGCTGAAGCAGGAGGAAATTGCCTCCACTTCTGAAAAGATCACTACATTATTAATAGACTCCTGGGCAAGTGCTTCTTTATTACACTGGAGTTAGAGGAAGTCCAGTCTTAAGAAGATGGGACTCAGACAGTGACACAGGATACAGCAGTGTCATAAGGAAAGGGAGCTAGTGGAAAGATATGCTGCTCATCAACAAGATGTGAGGCAACACTGTAGAATACTGCTGTGCACTTACAGTTGCACAGCTTTAATTACAGTTACAGTAATTTTGCCCTGAATAAATAAATGAAAAGCCTAACTCATTCTGATTTATACTGAGTTCTGCATGATCTAAAACTGACGCTTTTTTTTTCCTTTTTCAAGTTTTAAACCATTAAAATTCAGAGTAGAGCTAGCCCTCATTTCAACCAGGTTTTTCTCTCTGCCCCTTTGTTAGGATCTACCCTAGCACAGAGGGTTCTTGGCTTAGGATTTATATGCCAAGTGTGGATTTTACCATCCTTCAGAGGTCAGATTCCTAGCCTGTAGTTCAAGGCAATATACAGGACTTAGACTGATATCATTTAATTCAAAACCTTTCCTTCCTGTTCCTAAACTGGCATCATCATTCCTCAGTTTTTTGCTGCTCTCAGTCTATTGTTCCATGTGCTTTGTTGGTACCTCTGTCCTGCTCAGGTACAGAGACATCTCTGTAACATAGACACAAGAAATGTTCTTTGTTTTGTATGCCGAGGTCAGTGTGCAGGTTTAGACAGACCCTAATGGCCATGGCTTGACTGAGTGCATGGCTGTGCCACACTGGCTCTGGGGGCCACCCTGCCCTTGGTCAGGAATCTCTCCTACCTGCGGGGGCAGATCTGTGTCTCTGCTTACAAACAAACTTCCTTTCTGTAAGACAGCCCTGTTGCCAGAAAACCACACGTGGCTGTGGCTGAAATACCAAGAGTGTGATTCTGTCTCAGGGATTTGCTGCCTTCATTCTGGGCTCCAGCTGTGCTTTCGTGGCAGATGACATCAGCAGCACTCCTCAAGACCAGCATATAATATTCTCAAAGCAATGCAGAAACAAATTAATTCCAAGTATTCCCTTAATCTCATAACATAGCTTGTATGCGCTTTTACTTCTGCACATGCAAGAACCAAGCCTTCTTCTTTCTCCTCGTCCTAAGTGGTCTTGAAGTAACTAACATTAAATAAACATGCAAGGTTGTATGTATTCCCTATAGACTACATGACGTTTCTGCAATATGGGTCTCATTAAGATCAAATGGGCTAAGGGAATAGCAAACCTGGCACTGAGAAATAAAACAATCATGACAGGCCCTGTGTAAGCCAAAGCTTTTAAAGAAATTTACCACCAAATTCAACATTTCAAAATGTGTCCTTTATTTTCACATGTGTAACAACAGCACTTCACTGATTCATGTCCTGGCTATCTCAGACTGAAACTAATAGGGGCACCAAAAAATCAGGAGATGTGAGTCTCATCTTAGTCCTGCAGCTTTTTGCTCAAAACTCTACGGAGCTGATAAGAAATATTTTCAGAAAATTTGGCAATTCCTAGATCACATCATAAAAAAGAGTCCTGACCGAGACTGCATCTCTTTTAGGGCTTGTTTTAGATACAAATCCATTTGAACAGCCCTTGCAAAAAGTTAAATATCTCACAAATGTGTATATCTGTTTTGACACAGTAAGAAATGGATTTGGTTAGACTGATATAATTTCACCAGAAGAGCTCTGTGGTGCTGTGATCCTGAGCTGGTTGCCTTTTGTCACAAATAGTAAGTTTTCCACCTTTTCTAGAGTACCCTACACAGCCCTGAGCCTATCTCCACTCATGAAGTTGTTTCCTGAACTTCACAGGCAGCTGTAGCACAAGACTACGCACTGCTGCTACCATTGTAGCCTTCATAACAATGTGCAACAGTGGGCAAAAGTGGTTAATAAATGTACTCTAAAATTCAAATTGAAAATGAAAAGAAAAATAACTATTTTGCATTATTGTTGGATTTTTTTCCCCTATGTTTTTTTCCTATCAAATAGTTGTGTTTCTCTTGTTCATCCTCTGTCTCATGCAGCTGTTTGCTTGGGGCTACACTGAATGAATGAACATGAATGAAGCCCCAGGAAATGCATTTTTACAAGGTTTCTACTGTTCACAGTGGTGAAAAAAGCTAAAAATGTGAGTAAAGCAATTGCTGCAGGGTTAGCAACTGTAAAATAGAGAAAGGAAGTCACTGCACGGTACCAAAAGTTGTTGAGGGTGTTTTCTTCTAATCTAGCTGTCTGGAGGCTTTTGTTCAGGGTTTTGTGGTGTTTTGGAATGATGCCTGCTGCAGCAGGTTGGATAGAGAGAAACTTGAAAAATCTGGGGGGACCAAAGGAACAGATTAACTGCCTTCTGCTTTACCTGCCTTCTAGTGTCCCTCACTTAGCCACTCAGCTAAGAGGGTCCTTTGCATGAGGCCACTGATTCCCTTCTAGTGCAGAAATGGCTGGAAGGGCACACATCCACATGAGCCTCTGCTAGGGGATGTGAGGTGTGTGCTCCAGGCCTGTTTAAATAGTAATGGGGTAATACTGGGGCAACCATTAGCACTAATTAAAGAAAAAGAACCCTGGGACCATGGCAGTGGTGGTGGTGGTGTTGGACTGGCATTGTGCTGACACTGTGACAGGTAACATGCTTTGATGAAAAGTTATGTGATTGAGAACCTCACCATCCAGCGCTGGTCTGCAGTAATGAGGCACAGCTCCTTGGAAACTGTTGCAACTCTTGAATTCTTGGGGGCGGAGGGGGGGGTGGTGGTTGTTGGGGATTTTTTTATTCCCAGTTTTTTGTCACCATGGGCAACATAATTTGCCAAGGATTGGTTCCATTTCTGTCTTGGGTTGTGTGTACTCCTAGGTTGAAATTTTCCTTTGGTCACAGTGTCAAAAATGTCTTTTTGGGAAATTTCCATTGAGCACAGGGTAGTCTGATCCCACAACTGGTACCATTGCTCACCAGAAAACTTAAAGTAACTGCAGGCACACCAAAGGCTCCTGTGTGAGCTAGTGCAGAAAGCCTCTTCTTTGCACTGCATTTACCAACACCCTAGTAAAACACATTGTCAGATGTTTTAACTGCAAGACACAACCCAAAATCACACCTCTCATACCCAGGTAGATGGTGCAGCATCTGCTGGCTTTGTAAGCTCATGATCCAGTCCTGACGACAACCACCACCACCCATTTATGAAATGTTGTACCCAAGAGGATGATGAGCAGGACAAGTGGGAGCTGTGCTACCTGTGGATCTGGGAGTGATCTCTCTGCTGGTCACAAGGAAGCAGGCAGCAATGGTCTAAACATCTGACATACACAACACCACAAAGCATAGCAGCAATTCAAGTCGGTAATAATATGGAAAATATGTTAAATATTTCTGGGGTCTTAGGGTACAGTGGATGCCCATGTGGGTTTAATACAATTGAAGGGGCAGACACTCCAAAATTACTTACCATCCCTTTTATTTTTAACCACTCCCCTTTTTACGAATAAGGAGAGAGACTAATGTGCAAAGACGTAAGTGAAAAAACAGGAGTTTACTAAAAATCCAAAACAAATAACAAATAACAGGCACAATAACAGTAAACAATCCCTGGGTACAAGGTGGTGAGTTCTTGCAAGCTGCCTGGGAACAAAGAAAACAAAGAGGCAGAGAAGCCCCTGCCCCACGAGGGCACCCTCCACAGCCAGCCTTGTGTGGAGCCAGGGAGCAGAGAGAGAATGAACTGCTGCAATGACAAAAACTCCCAGTTCTCCCAGAAATAAACAGCAGGGAGCAAGGACCAGACAAAAAGGAAACCTGGAGTCCAAGACTAGGGAAATGCCTCCTCAATCTCTTTGGTGGCCTCTGTTGTCTCTCAGTCTCTCTGTTGACAAAAGCTGCAGACAGACTCTGGAGTCTGGAAGTCAGGAGCAGAAGAACTCATCACAGAATGGGTGGCATCACAGTGCCAACCTCTCTGCCTCTCCCTTGGCCAACTCGACCCAGCAGCTGCTGGCACTGTGGCTCTCGAGCTGCTGGTGTGTTGCAGGGGAAAGGAAATGGTCCCACTGAGCACCCAAGAAAGGCAGCCTGGCCCCAAATCCCCCCAGCTTCAGGCTTCAGACAGGGTTTGTGGAATATGCCTGAAACAGTTTGGGATTGTGGAGTTCGGCCTCTTGGGTTGCTGCTGGGAGACCTGCCTGAAGCACCTGCCTGGGAGACCAGGAGGAGGAAAAATAGGCTTGTGCCTTGAACCATCCCAGCCTCTCCACAAGAGTGAAAGATAAAGGCAAGAGAACTCCAGCCTGAGCAACCCTGACCTTAAAAAAGGCATTTCCTGACCTCAACAATTCCCTTTCCAGCCAACAGGTCTTAAAGAGACAGTTAACAATTTTTGAGGTATGACATACCACAGAGACATATGGAATATTTTTGAGTTATGGAATAATATTTTGAGTTACCCAGTACAGTCCCAAAATTGATAAAGTATTCATTGCATTTAGCAGTTCAAGTGCAGAGCTAAGTGATCTCCATGGGTTTATCATGCTTCTACCCTTATATTATCTTTTTATTCCAAATCCATTATTTCATGAAACCCTTAAACAGTTATTACACACATTACATTATGTTATGCTCAGTCTTCCAGGATTACAAACAAAGCCTATGTTATGCTGTTTATTTAACTTCAGCTAGGCTTAGTTCCTCGTCCCTGTTTTATTTTTGTTGCTGATGCTACTGGTTTTGGTTTTCTTTCCCTGGAATCTTATTATTTTTAATTAAAAGAAATAGCTCCAATGTATTTTTTCTGAAATAATGCAAACTATTTAAAGAATGCTAGAGTAGTTATTTTCATTCACTTCCTTCTAAAACTTCCATTGTAATTGCAACATGCTTTGAATGACTTCTGAAGTTCCTGTCTAGGACTTTCCCCTTTCAATATTTTACACTGTTTCTTTCATGGTTTCCTTCCTCAAGTGCTATCAGGCAGGCTTTTAAGTTGGAGGTTGCTGTAGATAAAATGTCTTGGTATTTCTCAAGGGAGGAGTACGTGCTACCATGCGTTCTCTGCCCTTGTGCTCAGGCACACCTGCAGTATCAGCAAGTGCTCAAGGGATCTCCTGTGGTGGGATGTGTCACAGAGCTGAGACCAGGCTGAAGACTTTTCCTCTCCTTAACATACACATACAGTATCAAAATGCTGCTGGCATAGATCATTTAGGTCAACAGACAATCCCCATATTTTTCTTCAGAGACAGAGACATGATACAAGGCATTCCAGAAAATATACAGATGCAGCCTGCATCAGTCAACCTGACAGACATTCTAAGCGATTTCAGTGGGCATTACTCATGTCTGCTCTTCCACTTCTGGGAAATACCATTAACTCAGTAATAACATGTAAGTTCCATGTCAGCATCCTTTGGCACATTGACCACTGTTTCCAATATCCCATTCCTGGCTGGCAAGCACTTTCCAAACCCCTCTTCTCCAGCTCCATGTCACTGCCTATGGTTTCATCATCTGCTGCAGGCCAGCTATGAGCAGACCTCAATGATACTGAAATGATATTTGGGCCATGTAAAAACTGTTGTATTTGGTTTGACTCACTTCTTGCTTAGACTGCAGCTAATATTTGCAGGCCACTGCCCTTCTGTACTGAAATAATCTTCCGCCTTTTTTATAGGTATGAACTATTTTATCCAAGGCATGTGCAGTTGTCATCTCTCCATGCCAAACACAAAAAGGCAACAGAGTGGTTCTAAAACATTGCAGAATTCATTTACAGAGTGATATCCATCTGTGAAGTTTGGCTAAATAAGAAATACCTAAGGAAAAAAACAGAAGATACAAAAATACCCTGTGTTTGAGCTGCCACAAAACCAAAAATGGATGAATAACTTTGCTAAAGTTCAGAAGCAGCATCTGAAGTGGATCAAACACAGGTCTGTTGTTGGAGATATAGCTCATGCTCTTTTCAAAGCATAAATTGTTGCTTGTAGTGCTGTGATGAAAAAAACAATTAGCTAAGCTTGGTGGCTCCTTAACTTTCCCATGGATTTGTTGATTGTCTAAATGATTGTCCCATGTTATTGTTGATTGAGTTTGTGGTGAATCTCAGAAATTCCAGCTAGGTAAGGGTCGTAAGGCTGAAGTAATTGCTGATCATGATTTGCTGAAAATGCCAAGGACAGAGATTCCTGAAACTGCTAGCAGCATTCAGTTACTTTATAATTCCACATGACTGAGTTCTGTCTAGAAGTTTCCTAAGGTTTCTGAACAAACATCATAACATTAAGGACTGTGATAATACAATATAATCTTAAAGAAATCTGCACACTAGTGGTGCTTCTTCATTAAAACATGGAATGTCTTGTCCCCTTGTAGGGACACAAGGAAAGCTCCTAAAATAAAAAGGATGACACCATAGTGATTGAAGAGACCAGTCACTTTCAGAGAGTGCCTGACAGGATGGAACCCAACTACACACTAACTCTGGAAAACCTCCTGATTTATGCTGTGGACATCTGCATGTATTTCATGATACTAACCAAAACTTTGTTTCCTCAGAGGCAGACAAGAACCACTCCCAGCTCTGAGAGATTCTACAGATTCCTACAATGATCCAACCTAGTGTTTAGGAGCTGCTTGAGGCTCATTGTGCTTTCCTCTGTACAGGTGAGACACTGTTAGCTACAGCTCTCTCCTGTCCTGTTTTGCTGCTGCAGCTCAGATTGCATCCACTCTCAAGTATTTCTTCCTCACTCTCCCACATCCTGGGTCTCTCCCCAGGTTTTTGAGATGTGGGTTTCAGCCCAACCGACCGCACCTTCACTCACTCTAAATATCCTGGCCCTTTCTGACACCCTCTGCAAGTTCCAAGGAGTCACTGAGAGACAATACTGCAGTGGAATTGCCGTTGCTTCCCTATAAAGCAATGAAACCACAATTTCCTTCCTACTGCTTCTCAAAGCCATTCCATCAGCTTTGCTAGGTCCCCTGTGTTACCTCTTGGGCAGGCTTCATGTCTCAAGTTTTTGGATGAAAGGTTTGAAGGTTTATGTGCAACTGCACCATCTCTAAATTAAGCATTCTTAGTTGCCTGCAGGAGAAGCCAGGTAATATTTTCAAACTTTCTTGTGGCTTTTGTTTTGTCTCTGTCTTTCAGAAAGTGAGGAAGCAAGTGCACATTCCTGCCAAGGCTTCCTGAGCTTCAAGTAATTGGAGAGATTTGTCCCCCAGCTGAATCTGTTTAGTTTGAAGTGTCTTCTTTCACTGTTAACACATTCTTCAACCTCTCCTGAAAATGGTTGCATATACAATCATTTAACTGCACTGACAGTGCAGTTACACTAGTTTGCTTTTATGGAGGGGAAAAAAAGTCATTGCTGTTTGCCAAAAGCAGTTTAAATGCACTCACTCTTCACAGAAATAGGGCCGCTAGACCTTGTAGGTGTCCAGGAAAAGAAAATGGTGCAGTTGTTTTAATGACAAATAGAAGGTAAATATCACTGTCAAAGCCATCCTTATCTCCAAAGGGATGTCTCTGGCTACAAAAACTGAACTTACGTGACCTCTTCCTCCTGTCTTTTTTGTAGGTAAACAGCTGGTTCCAATTACCCTGCAGGAATGCCGACCCCAGGATGGTGCAGAAGTGAATGTGCCATATGAAACCTGCAGCCCTAATGAAGAAGAGAAAGGAGTGTCCCGCAAAGATCATTGAATAATGATGACTAATGACCCATTTCCTACATACATGATCTATCCAGAGACATTATCTGATCAGCTCATGTTGTTTCAGCTTCTCTTCTAAAACAAATGTGTTTCATAGCACAGAAGCCACTGGACTGACTCAGAGAGAATGCATGCTACACTACTATAGCATTCCTGCATGAAAAATGTATAAAAAAATACATGAAATCTGCACAAAAATATATATTAAAAAATACAATTCAGAAATTACTGCCTTGAGGCAAAAACGAATCCCTTCTCTTTCTATGTCTCTTCCCAGGCATTAAAAGTTCTATAACTTTGTTGACATCACCCTGTGCCACAGACACAAAATATCTTTAATTTTGGAAACGGAACGTTAATGTCCACACATTTAGCTTCTAATCTGTTGTTTTGGTTTCAGACATATAGAGAAAGCTTGTGTGCCTGTCACCTGATCTGGTTTTGGTCAGCAGTGGATTTGTTTGTCTGATGAGAGGTGCAATCCCTCCCAGTATAGTCACACTGAGGTTACACACACTGAGCAGCAGTGGCTCCAAGCACACACAGAGCTATGTGAAAGACAACTGGCTGGTGGGACATGCCACACATGTTTAATATATGTGGGAATGTACTGAACAACCAGAAGGAAAAGTGTTGATTTTCTTTTTTCCTACATATGACAATGAAGACCTTTCAGATGTATGTTACATTATGAATGGCTGATTTGAATTTGTAATTGGAGAGGGAGGCTCAGAAGAGGAAAAGGGAATACTTTTTCAAAACTGGATGAGCTATAAAATTCCCATGGAGATTATTTGAAAAAATGGTAAAAATATAATGGTTATTTTGCATCCACTTGTCAATTTTTCCTGTATTAATTCTCATTTTCAGAACAGAAGTGTATATGCACAAATTTTAATTACCTATAGGCATAAAAACTGCCAAGTGATATAGCAGAAAAAAAAATAGCAGGAGAATTTTTAAGATATTTAAATTAGGAAATTTTCTGTATTTGCAGATGGTAAATAAGATAAAAGATTATAAATCAGCTAAAGAACAACTGAGAAATCCTTTACAAAACTTTGATTTTTTTCCTCTCTGGAAGATCCAGATGCCTTGGGGGGCTCCTTGCAGCCTTCTCAGAGCATGGATCAGTGGTGCTCGGGTGTTTGAGCTCTGCAAACACACTCACATCCAGCTCTCCTTTATGAGGACATCACAGGTCATGCACAAGCTTAGTAATGGACAGGCAGGTTTTCTGCATTGTCATCATTATGCAGTTTCAGAAAACCTAACTTGGAAAGTCATGCTGAATCTCTCCAAAGACAGTTTTTCTGTTTTTGTAACCATCCTACTAAGAGAATTGTAATCTAAATATGGGCCAGACTCATAAATACACACTGTCTCTAGGAGAGGTACACAGTTCAAGGAGGTTCAAGGAGTTGGTTTCAGTGGATTTCTCAGTGGTTACCATGATCTAACCTGTGAAACAACTCAAGGGAAACAGACCATCTCATTGGACTGCCAGATTTCTATTTTGAGCCATGGCATTTTATCAGCTGCCCAAGAATTTATGCAGTGTCAAACAAATGCAATCAGATCCAAGGAAGTGATGACCAACCTTTCTCTGGATCAGTTTTGGGAGACCCTAAAACTCATAACCATTCTCAGAATAATCTTCTGGGGACCAGAGAACAACTTTAGACAAAACCATTTCCTCCAATCTTATCCTAAAAGGACTGGATTATGTCTGGAGTGACTGTGTCTAACCAGTGTTTGAACACAAAAGCATGGCACAAGAGATAGTTTCCAGCCTTTGTTGCCTGCATGATATCCAAATTCACAACAGTAATGAAGGGTTATTTTCTTTCAGATTCACTGTGAATCTCAAAATACATCAATCTCTGATCCTGTTCCTGTTCCTATTAGCAGAATTTTACTACTGCTCATGATGACAGCAAAATCTGCCTGGAAATGCGCATATTTCAGATACACCTGGACCTACAGGATTTATTCCTAAATACATCTTACGCTTTCCACATGTAAAGCATTTACTCTTCCTGGCAGCAGGTTTGACCACCTTCCCATGGATAAGAGTAGCATGTTTGTTATTATTTCATGATGAAATATTATTAAACATTTGTGTGTTCATATGTGTATATATGGATGTACGTGCATGTAGTCAAATTTCTGTTCTTAGCAACAACAAAGAAAATATGTATATAGCAGTAGGACATTTAGACATAGGTCTTCTGCCTTGTTAAGGTATTTTAGCTGTGTTCATGACACTGTTTTAGTCTCATATAAGGTTTCTTTCACCAAAAATCTGTTGCTGTATTTTGGTTACATATCCAGACTTTCAATACCACAACACAGGAAACTACACAAACACAGGCAATCTGCACAATCATTCCCAAGAAAGGTTATGCCCCATATGGAACCCTTTGAATACTTACGCACTGGGGTCAGCAGTTGTGCTAATATCTGCAAGATATTCCACAATGACGTTTAAGGTCACAGGTATTTTCATGCTTAGAAGCTAACTCTGTTATCAGATTTCTGAGAAATACATAAAGATTTCTTCCAGGCTCCCCCGCAGTCAGAAAACAACTTACTGTCCATTATTTGATGGCACAGGAAGATGACCTCAGTCATATATACTGGAAATATTGAAAATGTCCTGTTGGAAGGAAGAGTGGCTGTGGAAGGGTCCATCCAACCAGAGGAGTCTGTCTTTAAACATTTTGAGTAGTGAATGCCAAAGCTATCCAAAGCTCAATGTTGCAAAACAAGAATTAAGTAGCAACAGCAAGAAGCGTGTGATCCTCCCATGGTTGCACACATCTGTAGCAGAGCCAGAGGAGCAGTCTGACAAATCAGGATTATAGCAGAGCTATTGCAGGTACACTGTGGCATTGCCTAATTGCTTGCTCATCCCTCCAAAATCATAGAATTATAGAAAGGTTTGGGATAGAAGGGATGTTAAAGATCACCTAGTTCTGACTTGCCTCAACATGGACAGGGACACTTTATATGGGATCAGGTTGCTCAAAGCCTCATCCAACCTGTTCTTGAAAACTTCAGGGGATCCACAAATTCCCTGAGCAACCTGTGCCTCAAGCCCCCCACAGTAAATAATTTCTTCTTGATATCTCATCTAAACCCACCTTCTTTCAGTTTAAAGCCATTACTCCTTATCCTATCATTACATGCCCTCGTCAAAATTCCCTCTCCAGCTCTCTTGTAGACTCCAGTTATATACTGGAAGGTACCCCTGAAGCATTCTCGTCTCCAGGCTGAACAACTCCCATGCTCCCACCTGTCTTCATAGGAGAGGTGCTCCAGCCATCATCTTTGCAGACCTCCTCTGAATTAATTCCAACAGGTCCATGCCCTTCCTGTGCTGGGACCCCAGAGCTGGATGCAGGGTTCCAGGTGGGGTCTCACAAAGAGCAGAGCAGAGGGGCAGAATCTCCTCCCTCCCCTGCTGCCCACGGTGCTTTGGATGCAGCCCAGGACATGGTTGGCCTTCTGGGTTGTGAGTGCACATTGTTGGATCATGTTGAATTTTTCATTCAGCAACACCCTCAACTCCTTCTCTTCAGGGCTGCTCCAAATCCAGGGAGAGCTAGAAGTGGGGATAGGCTCAGCCCTGCCTGGCTTTTCTACCCAGACTTCTGCCTAGCAGAGGAAAGCTATGAAATAATAATCAGTGAGAAAATGAAATATATTGTATTATGCCTACAGCCCACCCATCATATAATACAGGAATGTAAGAGATACTGCTAAGAACACTGACTCAAGTCTATCCCAGCGTAACTTTACAAGTAATGGAGACAGAGCTGCAGCAGCTGAAACTAACTTACTATGTCCAAAATCCAGACTGAATAATGTCTACAACGCGTCCTGCTACATAGATCTCTCAGCTGGAGCTCATGTCCTTGCCTTATAAAAGAACAAATGTATAACACAGGTGAAGTGAAGGCCAAAAACATTAATGCTAATTAAAATGGCACTCATATTACTTAGCTGCTCAGGCTGAAATGCCTGCTCAGCAGCAGCTTCACCTCCCTGGGAGGACCTCCCATGCTCTGGGAGGAGCAACACTAAATTGGTGATTCTGTTTTTGTCTCTTTATTGGATGATGCCATTGTAGGTTTTCACATGCATGCTTGGGAACCAAGCAAGACCTTAATTTTTCCTGCAACTGAATTGGTCCTCAAAATTATCAAAACATCATCTCAAATTTCAGATTAATTCTGCTGTGGTTGGGATCTGGCCCAGGTTCATATGGCACAGCCAGTTCTGGCTCTCCAGAAGATGGGCACGATGGAGACCTTGTCAGAGTCTCCCTCGCTAGCCCCAGCAGAGTCCTCAGCTAGAGTGCAGAGCCACAGAAAGGAAGGAAAAATCAGTTGTGGCCTCATTTGTTTCTGCCTGGTATTCCTGTTCCATTTGTGCTGCAGCAGAGACAACAGATAGGCAGGAAATGGGAAAGGCTGTAGTGCAATGCACCAGGCACACACCTGACAGTGCTAAGGTTCTGGACTGCTGTTCTTAAAAGTAATTTTGTGATGTTATTCATAGTCAGCACAGAGACAGTACACAACCATTCGGAGCAGAGCAGGCTGAGACTTTTACTGATTGCTCTTACCTTACTTTGAGTGGGAAAACCAGCACTGGTCCTGCCACCCAATGCTCCCACCATTCTTCTAGTCTCACAGTCTCTCAGTGCAAGATGACAGCAACCCTAAGGGGACAGGATGACAGCAATCCTAAGTTGTTTTTTTTTTTATTATTTTATTAACACATGAATTCCCCACAAATTCTTGTGAAATCTAAATCTGTGCACAGGAATGACAATGCTGCTTCCATTTTGAGGGCATTCCTCCACCCCAAAGTGAAATCTCCTAGGTGTGGCTCGGAACAACCTCTGACTTGTTTCATTCTCCCCTTTTGCTGTGTATGAGGCACTTTCCTACTTTGCCAGCAGTGCTCACAGCTAGATTGCCCACTTATCAGGGTAAATCTCTTGTTATAAGGGGCAAAAATCTTTTGCTTTTTAACAAAAATATTCATACAACATCCTTTTTGCAAGCTTTCATTCACTCACTTCCCTTTAAGATTTCCTGCCTCGGGGAATTCATCATTCCAGAACCCTTTTTATCCCACTGAACCTGATGTGGTTTTCCTAAAAGCCAGACAGATCCCTGAGCTCAGAAAGTATGTGCAGTCCATGGAAAGGAAGAGGTGCTTTATGGTCAGAATCTGAAGTCCTGGGTGAATGTCAGCAGTGGCCAGTTTGATGTATGATTTGGGTAAATGTTTATCTTCTCTCTCTGATCCCAGGTCTCAGTTCATGTTCAGCCTAGAAGATGTTTTTGCTGCATAAACCCAATATTCTGTAAAAAACAGAATTGTCTTTCCACATGCATCTTAGCAAGTGGAAATTTACTTAGAAAGTAAATTAGAAAGTTATTATTATTAATTACTTAGAAAGTAATTAAACATAGTAAGAAACATCAGCTTGTGTTGGAAATTAAATATCATGGCGAAGAACAATACTTCAATATGTCAAAAAAGTGTCGCAGGATAACAGGATACTAACTTCATCTTTACTTCTTGACACCACAGGTTTTTGGAATGGGGGGATTTTTTTTTTTTTTTACCTCCCTTTCCCCCCATTGTTGTTGTTGTTGTTGTTAGTTTTGTCATGGATGTAGCTTTAAAAAATCCATTGTGATGGCCGGAAAATCCTGGTTCTGGCAAACCCAAAGGCTTGACGGGGCAGCACACACGTGACCCAATTTTACAGACAGCTTTGTGTCTCTTGTTTAATGGCTTGCAAATGAGTGCACATGAAGAAAAACAGAAGCCAGTGGAGTATGAGTAATCCAGCGGGGAATGCGCTTTGTTGCGGGGATGCAGAGAATGCCTGCTCACAGCGTGCATCACCCATGCTGGCAGCCAGCAGGGAGGGACTCCCCCACCACCGAGGGAGGACCAAAGCTCCTTGTCACATGGGGCCCAGTGGAGGACTCTCTGGTTTTGTTGGACAGAAATGAGACCCAGGAACACAAGGAACACAATTTTTCTTTCATCTCCTTCACATCTTCTTGACATGCCCCTTATGGGCTTGGCTTTTTGAGTTGCTTTTTTTCTCCCCCTGAAGGATTTTGATTGTTTTTTCCTCCCTTGAAGACTTGGAAGGTTTTTGCAAAGTTTATGGAAACAGTAATGACATTTCACTCATCCTGGTTCTCATCTATCCACCCTGAAGCTCAGGACTTGTCTCAGTGTTATAGAGGCTAAACTTCAAATTAAAGTCAGGGTTCAGTCTGTGAGAAATTGGAGTTCTAGCTAATGTGGGATAAAACAGATGAATCTGAGATCTTGCATATACATGGATTTTGGTACATGTTTAGTTTTTTCAAGCTGCCAGGTTTTATGTCCAAATGTAGGCTGGGAAATACGTCCTCCCTGCTAGAAATCCCCAAATATTTTTACCTGTACAGTACACCATCTGCCTTCTAAAGAAAACATTGTTTGCACAACAGGTGTATGTATTAAATTTTAAACTTAGATTTTCTAGGTATTATTGGACTGTGAAAGAAATAACAAAAACCATAGACTGATGTTCTGTTTTCCTGAAGTCATTGAAATGCAAAAATTGTATTAATATCCTGGGGTCTGTTTCCAACAAGAGTCCATGCAATAGTTCAAACTTCCTGTCCTCCTTTTCTCTGAGACCCAGATAAGGACTAAGATTTCCATAAAGCATGAAGATGTTAAAGAAGGAAATCTGTGACTGACTACAACATGGGTCTCAGTTTTAAACTGCTCATCCATCGGCAAAGCTGAGGTATCTAACCAGCATTCACTTTCAAGTACATTTCTGATAAGGAGAAATGGGGTGCATAGTGGGATATTTTTCCCAAAATTTGTTTCAAATCCTTTTTACATATGGCATCTTTTGTTTATGTTAATTTAACTCTGATTTTCAGAATGTTGGACTGCTTATTCAAAGGCTCCGGTAATCAAAAGATGGTAAGTGGCTTGCAATGAGGATTTGAGGATTGATGTCCAAAAGGATCTTTGCCATATTTTAGGCTTGAGATTCTCAGCTCTCTTGAGATTAAAGCTGTATCTAGGGGTATTGTGAGAGTTATGTCTTGGTTTAAGACATAAACAAAAACCCCAAGTGTCATCAGCATCACACTTAACGGCCATTTAATTAGGAGAAAAGCTCCTTCAGCACTTGTCTTCCAGTGTTTTTACATATCAAATTGATGATAGGCTAGTTAATTTACAGCTAGGATCAGAAATCAAAGTAAAGTGTTAAACTGGAGTCACAAGCAGAGAACACATAACTATGCAGAATTGAAGAGTAGTGCAAGAGCTTGTCTGCTTACTACTTTTAATCCATAAATATCCGAAAAATATTAGAATATTAAATATATTTCTCTTCCAATCTGCCTTGGATGTGCTCTTCAGCAGAGCCTAGGCCACTAACACCAAGAAAGTATTGGGAAGAGCTATGGGACTAATGGGAGGGTGGTGGGTGCCCAGGGTTAGGCTTCAGAGTAGGAGAATGGGGAAAGAAGGAAACAATGGCCAAGGTTCTAACACTGTCCATGAGCTGCTTGTCCTTTTCTCTTAGCGTTTTCTTATTTTGGTTTGGGGGGTTTTTTTGGGTTGGTTGGTTTTTTTTGTTTTTTTTTTTTTTTTTTTTGTAGTCTTTTACTGTCTCGCTTTTCCTAACAGAGTATCACCAATAATTTAGGACAAAGCCTCACCCACACCACAAACCCAAGAGATAAAAATATGCAGCAAGCCACACAAGGTCCTAACTTAGGCTACTGTACTATGCTTAGACTATTCTTTTCCTTCCATGTTTTTTCTCCTATCCTGAACTTTAACCTTAATCACAGCCCTTGTTTTAGCAACAGTTTTACATTTGGTCTGATGATCTCTGTGAAACCTAAACCTCAACATCATCCTGTGTTGAGGATTTTTAGCAAGTGACATTAAAGAAGAACTCAACACTTCCTCGATGGTTTCTTCCTTCAAATACCACAACACAGCTAATTCCAACACTAAGTAGGAATACTCTAAACATGAACCTTATCTCACAGGTATGTATGAATTTCATAGAAAAATACCTTGAACGTAATGGCGATACTAATTTCCCGCATATCTAGCAACCTATTTTAAATTTCTTCCAATTATCTGCCTAAACCAACACCTGACTCCTGATACTTGTCCAAGTCATATACATGAGATCCAGAATTAGAAGTAATTTTGGGGCCAAGTGACTACCAGTAGTTCTAAACAAGATTATCTGGCAATTTTGAATGCCTTCTTTGCTTCAACATTTTAGTGTTCTCTTCTTGACACCAGTCCCATTATAAACATGAAAGAAAAAAAGAGTAACTGGGCGATTGTTCTAAACACATCTGTCTCCCCAGTTAACCAATTTTATGAAGTCTAAATTCTAATTAAAACCCCCCTACATAAGCTTGCAAACCACTAAAAATGGAGGATATAAAAGCATTCCTGTAACTGATGCCTATTTCTTTTCAGGTCCCTTTGGAAACTTGTCCTGAATGCCTTCAGCAGAGGTGACCACTCAGTTCTAGCTGTCTAAATCACATTAAGATGCTTCATCATTGCAGCATAACACCTCCAATTTTTTGAACCAGAAAATATGGACCCAAGCTGATGGCAGTTCTCAGCACAGCACAGCTGATGCTTCCTGAATTCTCCAGTTTCACTATATCTCTAGTTTTTCCTCATCTCCCTCCTAAAAGTAGCTCCAGAAACTTGCTACAATATGAAGCGCAAAATATTAATGTATTTCACCTGCTTTCAGGTCCCTCCTTCCCCTGTATCCCAGCCATGTTTTCCGTCCTGATCCCTCGCCAGAGTTACATCTGGTTTTATTCTTAATGCTGTATCTCTGGAGCCTCTGAATCTATGATCTTACCATTCCCAGTTTGCACAAAGGAAAGAAAAAATTGGGATGCCTGTGAATATTACCTGTTGGTTTTTTGCCTCCTTGAAACCCTAATGCTGGTGCTAATGTCTACCCTGATAATAGCTGTAGCCTGGCATCACCCTAAATGTAATATATGTTTGTTTCTCTGAGAAACATGACTATGAGTTTATCTCATAATATTGTAACAGCTGAGAGGCCCATATATAAACGAGCTTGGCTGTGTATTTTTGGTCAACTCTTTTAGAGGAGGAATCAATTGTTTTCCCACACTTGCACCTTTGTTTCTCTCAGTCAGTTTCTCTCAGCCTCTCTTTCCATGCAGCTGTCACTCTGTGTAGGATAATATTGCTTATGTTACCAGGTAAAATTCTTATGTAAACCATGATACTCCTGATGGGTGCTCTCTTACCTTACAGGAACTTGCACAACAAGAACTTGCACAACAGGAAAGAAAACAGAGAATGCTGAGGCATCCTTTCATCCATGTAGAACAAAAGGAAAATTCTAATGTGCAGTAAGCTGCACATTAGGAAGGCCTTCTGGTAGGAAATGCAGAATCATAAATTGCCCTTAGGTGGATATCACCAGAGAAGGAAATCTGGAGAGGTTCAGCACTGATTTCTGGCTTGCTGGTCATAGCCAAGGGTCCCCTGGGAACCTGCAACTCTGAGAACAAAGAGTTTGGCATATGGTCTTACCGTAATTAAATAGACCACAACTCAAAAGGGTTGGAAGTACACAAGAACTATTATTTCTATAATGTGTGGTGGTAGCTTAAATTGATAAAAATTAGGGTGCTAAATATATTTTTAAACTTTTCCTAAGATTAAAAATGGGCCTTCTCAAACTCTCAACAAAACATTTAAAGAAGGATATAGCATTGAACTTTATTAATTGACATTTATAACCTTTGGTGAGAAAAAGATGGTAAATAGTTTCAAATTTAAGGAGATCAGAAGGATTAACTTTGGAACAATTGTTTCAGTAAGACAATTATTTTCTCTAAAGTATTTCTCTAAAATATTTTGACTGATCCCATCCATCTACCTGCAGTACCCACCTAAAGCTTTTTTGAATTTCACACAGGGCCCTTCATGGAGAAAAAATGAATAAATGCTTGTGATGGATGATAAAAAAGGTGGTCTTCCAGAGTTTCACATCAGGCATCAGAGAGATGATGTAGACCAGTCACAGGAAATCTATTTCGAATGTTCTTTCCCCAAGGACAGAAGAAAAATTGCTTCCTTTTCCTATGCCCTTGTCATCCAGAGGTCAGGGAGAAATCCTAATGAAAGGAAAGCACCCCTGGTTTGCTTGCATTTAGCTTGGTCATGTTTGGATTTGGGCTATGCAGTATGTCTTCTCTAAGGTCAGTACTAGAAAGTTCTCAGTATTGTCTGGACTATAACACAAGGTTTTGCTTAGACAGACGGCTCATTGTGAAGAGTAATTTACCGAATATTTATACAGTTTCACTTACTCCATCAATGAGCTACAGTTCACTGACTGTTCTTAGCCACAGTAAAAAGGGTATGACATTGCCTTATGGCTGTTAAAAAAATGTAACATTTTAACAGCAACATTGCTCAAAGAAGAATTACAGTCATGACTAATTTTTTTATTATTATTCTTTGGAGGTTCTCTTCTAAATCAAGTTAAGTACTGTTTGAATTTTACATTTTGAAAAGATAAGTTGAAACTGAAAGAATAATCTACAAAATCTATAATGTTTTGAGAACAGATACATAGGAAATTTCATTGTGTGTCAGAATGATTTCCTGTTGTGAGCCTCTACATAAACTTGCTTGACAGAGTGAAAAAAAAAATCTCTTCTGGTTAATTCATTAATGTGGGGACGAGCAGACCTTGTCTTTCTGCTTGTGGTGAAAATAATGGCCATCAGTGTTAAGAGTCTTCTCCTGTTGCCACAGCAGGTGGGGAAACCTGCCTTCATTTTGGGCAGGACTGTTAATAAAGAATATCGCTGTTCCACATGTTCCTGTGAAATGGAGATTCAGGCTTCTGGAGGTTCAGGCTTCCTGCAGAAAGCACCCCACGGCACATGTTCAGCAGACGTCTTCCCTCTAGGTGGGCAGTGGCTCTGGTGCAAACACAACCTTCAGCATTTACTCTCATATCCGTCAAGCCAGTCTTGGTGTCCATCTCTGATGGGTTCCCACGGCAGAAAGAGACAGAAGCACCTCTGTGTTTTTGGACTTCATTCTTTATCTCAGTTTATCAAAGTCTAAGCTCTTTCTTTGGGAAATTTTTCCCTTCCCCTACCGGTCACATCAGCAGGGTGACATCACTGTGCCTACTCAGCCATTTCAGGCAGATGAAGACAGAAGGCAAGACTGCTCTGAGGCACAGTGCTTCTTTTGAACACTTCAGTGCATCAGCTTCTGAGTAACAACCCTGCTGTTTCTAGTTCAGCTGATCAGATATCCCAGATCTGTTTGTAAAAGTCAAATCTGGATGAAGAGTGGATTTTAAGTAATTCTGTTGTTTGGGTCAATTGTAACACAAAATATTTATTGAAGCCTTGTTTATCTTCTGTGCTGTGTTTATACACATGTACTTCAAGAAGGTTTAGATGCCCAATTACATAAAAGGTTCATGTGAAAAGTTGTTGGATTTTCCTTCGACCTTCCTTGTAACATTGTTTTATGCTAGTTGGTGTGGCCAATAGATGCACCAGTACTACAAAAAGACACTGTTCTTTCAGCTTTGGAAGGAAATGTTGTCATTGACATCTTAGAGATATACACACAGAGATAGCACTTTTCCTAAAACAAACATCCAGCAAACTTATATATTGCTGTTGTTTCAGTTAAGTACTTTATGAGTCAGACATCTGGTCCTCACTGGGTGCCTCTGCATAAGCCCTTTGTTCAGGGATATGAAGCAGTCTCAAGGCTGTTTGCAAAGGCTGCCGAGCAAAGCCTTGTCTTCTCCATCTGGGATGAGAAAAACATGCATGAGCTGAGTTTCTGTTCCTTAATTTTGTACAATACAACCCACAGGAGGTTTCTCTCAGACAATCCATACATACCTTTCTTGTTTAGATTACTATCCTCTCTCCAAGTAATACCATGCAAAAAGAGAACAGGAAAAACCTACCGGTAAGGGTTTTATTCAGGAATGGAAACGTTTTTTTTCTAATGATCCCTCGAGTGGATTTCATGTGAGTGACCTTTCAGTGTTTTCAAGACAGAAACTAACAATGATAAGGACAACAGACGTACCCCTCCAAATTCACTGAAAGAACTGTTTTGATTCAAAACACTTAGGCTGCATTTATAAACCACTTACTGGGGCCTGATTTCCGCTGCTTTGATGTCAATCTGCTTAGTTTGAAACTCAATGTAAATCAAGTCCTCTTTCAACCCCAGGAAACATGGGGAAGGTGCCAATAGTGAGAAGTTCTTTTTGGGCTTGTTGGGAAGAGCAGATGCTAGACCAGGATGTGTAGAGAACTGGCCTTTGCAACTACCCTCAGGCAAGCCCTAGCTGTAGCCTCGTAATTTGAAATGGCCTTTAACCAGCAGAGCACTGTGAGGGCTGAACTAAGGACCAGGATGCTCTTGTCCAGGCTGCAGTTGTTTCACTGAAGAACTGTGCATAGAGAAGGAACATGCTTGCCTTGAATGATTGCAATAAGCAGCTGCTCTGCATCTTGACTGTGAACAGTCCCATGGCATGTGAAACATGCAAGGAAAAGGGGGCACCTGAGTGACACAAGTTTCAGGGAAGCCAGTGCATGGGAATAGAGCTCCAAATTTTGGATAGAGAAAAAGCGTAGATGAACATTCCACACATTGAAAGATGGGTTAAACACCTTAGCTACATGTTGGCCTGGACAAAGTTCTTCGTGAATACTTCATGTCATCATGAAATGATTACATGATAGGGAAATTCATCCAGAATGGAGAGAAATCTGAACATTCCCAGTACCGAGGATGGCACCTAAATTTAGAAAACTCATGGTGTTTTAGGGAGCTTGGTTTCATAACAAGACATGCAATTCCCCTAATCTCAGGAGAGCAAACAAGACTGTGGGATTAGAAGTCCTTCTTAGGCAGTATTCCTAAAAATACTCAGGCCCACACAACAACCAGAAAGCCTTGCAGGGAGGCCATACCTACCCAGATCTTCTCATGTGCAGTCAAACTGAGGGAAGACCATTTATTTCTCCTACATTGAATTCCATGTGTGGGAATTCAGCGCTCTTTTCCCAAGTACACACGTTTAAGCTGGGATATGTGCTTGTTATCACGACAGTATCATCCTGTCATTAAAACATCTTCAGCAAACTGCTCTTCTCGTGGCTTGTAGATAAGAATGGAGAAGAAAACCAAAGGACTATTTTTGCTGCTTCTGTTTGCTTGAATGCATTCTTGTTGATTATGCCTTTGGTAGGGCATAGATTATTTGTGTCTCCACATCCATTTAAGTAGAAGCAAAGCTAACTGTGTCCAATTTTTTGCTATTAGTCTCTTGCTGATGGCATGAAAGTACTTAAAATTCTACATTTTAATGACCATGCTCAAACCTCAACCCCCCGATGGTAATGTTTGCCAGGTTTGTCCCTACTGTGGGAGCCCAAGATCATCCATCACATTGGAGCAATTTCCACTCCATCCACAAACCTGATCAAAAGCCCAGGAAAGTGACCACAGCCATGACCCCAACCTCTTAAATATGAACTATGGTCTTTGTTGACATCCCACAGATTTTTAGTACATACCCAATGGCTGATAATTGCCTTTCAGCATGCTGGGAAATTTTTACAAGTAAACACAACAGTCAGAAATGGATTCCTCAGTAAACCGCACCAGTTTTCCTTCACCTATCCTCCTCATAAGCTTATGTGTTTGGGTGTACAAAGGACACCATTCCAGGCCATTAGGTGACTCATGATTACATTTAGTACAGACATTAAGGAAATGAAAGCTTTTACAGGCATTATATAAGTTGCTTGAATATTTGCAAATGTTCTTCTGTCAATAGCAGATGCTGTAACTATGCCCGTTATTTATTAACTACAGACTAATGTATTACCTATTCTACATAAAAACTGCAGTCTATAAACCATAGACAAACTGATAACAGTTAATTTTGGACTGATATATTAACTATATTAAAAATTATCTATTACATATCCATTTCTGTCTAATCAAATATGCTGGACAGATAACCCCTCCATGAGTTTTGTACTTAAATTCTATAAAAACTCGCACAAGCTACAGCACTTAACATTGTCCAGCATACACCAGCAAAATTAAAAAATAATACAGAATAGCTCCAACCACAACAAATCAGCCCCCTGCATCCATTATAAGTTTAAAATTCCATGCTTGTGTGCATAGATACACAAGAAACCTCTGCAGCACTGCTGCACAAGCTGCACCCCCAGTAACAAGCCCATTCAAAGCTTGCAGCTGATCCAGCTGCAATCTCCTTAAACTGCATATGGGCTACAATCAAATGCATTTAGCACTTTGACAGTGCTTGATATTTCACACTTGTGATCGTGGGTGACCTTGTTTTAAGGCTCAGGGTGCCCAGTTCTATATGGAGAGGACTAGCAACATCTGTGGGTGAAATATTGTGAGAATAAAGTGACTTAGATAGAGAGAAGTTTGACTTTTCAGGAAATGGCACAGAGAGGTGGTACTAGAGGACTAAAAGAAAACGAGGTCATTGCTGCCAAAAGCACAGCATTTTATCCTGATTGATGTGATCTTGCTGTTTCGTAGTCTTTTCCTGTTGGTTCCCATTTGTGGTTTCTTATTTCTTTTTTCTTACTTCCATTTCTGTCTCTTAAACATGATTTCTACTGTGCATTTCATTCAGCATTGCACACTGTGTGGATCTAGCACACTTGAGGACACTGGCTTTATACAAATAATCCCTACCTGCAGCATCAACCTGCTGCTTCAAAATGCTGCCAAGCTCCACCAAATGAGTGTCAGGCTCTCCCCTCAATACACACTGCAGTGGTTCCTCTCCTGATTGCAGAAGGAAGTGCAGAATAATCCTACTGTTAGCATCACTGGTCTCTCTGTGCTATCCCACCATAAATAATAGGATTGATGAGGATGTGTATAAATTACTCCTTGATAGAAGGGGAAACAAAGCCTCACAGATTAATGTAAATCCTGCAACAGAGATTTTGCACCTCCAGGTATTTTTCAATACTCCTCTGACCATTCTTAAGTTGAAAAATGGCTTTTTCCCTTTTCCTTGGTTTTCAAACAGTACCCTTGCTACATTGTGGTGAAAGCTTCTGAACAAACTTCTGAAATTGCAATACATTAACGCTTCCAGCACAGCTTACTAATGACTGAGGAGTTCTGAAGTTAAAAAAAAAACAAAAAAAAAAACAAAAAAAAACTTCCCTTTTCTGGCTGTGCTGTTTGCCAAACCTATATTCCCAAACAGGTATTTAAGTGGACTTCAACCAGACAGAGTCCCAAGAAACACATACTCAACTTCACTTCCTGACACGCTCTGAAATGCTTTTAGTTCTGTATTTTTATACAAATACACCTAGTGGTTAAATTAGAGGGTATGAGCTACAGCAAATTACATAGCCTATTTAGACTCAAAGGCCAGCTCCCCATAGTTAAGGGAAGGTTTGCTTTGAAATAGTTCCAAATTTTCTCTCCTTGGTCCGAATTTCCTTTATCAAATGTCCTTTTCACCTTTCTATTTATGCCCCCCTCTTCCCTTTCCGCACCTCAGCAGCACCTCTTATGTTGCTGGAGGAAGCATAGAATGTCTTCCATTTGAAAAAAAAAAGAAAAAGAAAAAGAGGCAGCCAGCTGCTTTCCTGTTCTGCTCTCTCCCTCTGCTCTCCAGCCCCCTCCATCACCCTCCTGACAGTGTGCAATTTCACTCTTTTCTCTGGAGGTCTGTTTGTGCTGCAGCCCAGCAGCCCAGCGCAGGTGTGTGCACGGCATCTGCAGCAGATCTGTCCTTCCAGGGGGCTCTGCAGGGGCTGGTACCTGTCACCATCAGACCCCTCAGCACGTGTGGTGGGGCAGGCAGTGAGGAGGGACAAGAGGAGACATTCAGGCTCTCTGTTCTGCTCCAGACTCGTGTTGCAATCACATCTCCACACACAGCCTGGTGCAGGTCTCTTGGTGCATCCCTCGGCAGCAGTGCTTCCTCCCTCTGCTCGCTCACCTGCACTCAGCTGGGCTAGGTTGGGGAGCCATCAATCCACTTTGTGCTTACAGTAAACAGGAAATTGCAGGCTCTTCTGAACCCCCAGCAAAGAGCTGCACAGCAGAAGTACAGAAAATGGCACCAGGAGTCCAAATTTTAGAAGTACATACTGGACATTATATGGAATTCTTATTACAGGATGCAGTAAAAATACCTGGTTTAAATGGTTGTTGGCCAGACTGTCTTTAGCAGAAATGTAGATATCATTAAAAACACCCCAAACCAATAACCAGTAAAATGCAGTCTTAATAGCTCATTCTTTTAAAATATTTTCCCCCACGATCTAATGTAGAATAAAGATACACAAGTAAATATCTTTATGCATATTATAACAATAGGAACTTCTCTAGAAACAGCAGGCAAAAACCTCAGTCTCACTGGGCTTTGAGACTGAGGTAAATTTTAAGATACTTTGTTTTTGCAGGTTTGCTATGCCAGAGCACTAAATGCAGCGAGAATTGTTCAAAGACCATTTTCAGTATAGTCTTTTCCTATCACTATGGGTACCTGAGGTCCAAACCACTTGCATGGTTATTTAGAGCAGCCCTAAGGCATCTCAAAGTCCCATTGTACACAGAAATTTTAAAATCAGAGACAACAAGAAAAATAATGAAATTTTGGCAAAATTAATTTTCATTGCATTCTTTTCTAGCAGAAGAACCTTTATATCTGTCTTATGTCAAGTTCCAAAGCAAGGAGACCGGAGCAAAGACATCAAGCCTAAACTGTGGCAGTCCAGTAATTGTGTGGAAGAATAAAACAAAATATAAGCAAAAAAAGAATAACTGACAATCAAACATAAAGCTATGATCTTGAAAACCAGAAAGAAGCTGAGAAATAAAATCAGCAGATGTGGTTGATGAATGTTAATAGTGGGAATGAATTTTGTCAAAACTGAAAGTAATAACCTTGTTCCAAATCTATCTAGCAGGACTGAAATGAGCAGTGGCACTACCAGAGTCTACACTACAAAATGTGAAAGGCACCTTCATCATTACAAAGAATCAAGGTGTGAAATTAGCAAAAGGCACCGAGGAATGCTCCTGACACTATAGATGTGCACTCATGCTTGTTAATAGTGGGGTTTCCACAAGAGGACTGCCAAATGGTACCACTTCACAGCTTGCTGCCAGCTCCACACCCACAAATCAGCCTACTACACATCTAAATGATACCATCCACTGAGCTTCAAAACCACATGAGTCAGCAGAGTGATGTGTGAGTGGTATCAGCTGGACCCACTAAACAGTTGTAGCAGAAAAAAAGTTGATAAATTAATGATAGGAAAAGTTAACTGCATGTATTTTATTAGCCCTGTGTCTGCAGCCACATTTCCCTCTTGAAAGTTAATCTCTTCCTCACCAGAGTGGTCCTTCTCGTTAAAATTTTTACTTTACTTTTATTTTATTTTATTTTATTTTATTTTATTTTATTTTATTTTAATAATTAGGCTGTTCTTATCTCAATCCACAGGTTTTACCCTTTTTTTTTTCCTGATTCTGCTCCCCGTCCTCCCAATGAGCTGTCTCTAGTGAGCAGTCTCTTGCCTGCTAGGGTTAAACATCTACACTACCAGATGAAATTACTTTGCAATTACTTTTTAATGGCAGCCTCATAAACTGGCAGTGATGAAAGTTCATTTTCCACTGCTTTCAGAAGCATAGAGGTAGCTTTGCCACGTCATGGTGACCTGTTCAAATACTTCACCCACTGTTGTTTGTACTTTTTTTTGCTGTTATTTGAAAAAATGAAATTTCATTGCCTTGAGATTATGGACTTCTATTAAACCAGTCTCCCTCATCACCTTGAAATTTACCATGACAGAAGCTCTTGTAGGTGAAACATGGTATTTCTCTTCACAGAATATTGTATTCTTTCTATGGCTACTAATTGCCAGACAAGAGTGTCCAGAAGACCTGTAAATTAAATCCTGCTTGTGGCCAAAAAAACCCCAAAACCACTCATACTTTCCTTGAGGACAGCAAACCACCCTATATATATGTCCAATAGGATTGCAGAAAACCTGGTGGTCTTACTTCAGGGGCCTTATTCTGCCTAGGTGAGGAAGAATATGGGGCAGCAAGAGAGCTGTGGCTGAGGAAACTATGACCAGTTTGGGGAATTGACGTCCTGACAGACCTGAGAGGTACGTGAGAGGTACACGGGGGTGTTGACATTCCCAGGTCACTGCTCTGAGGCTGGCAGAGGGCTATACAGCTGTGCAACCCACTTCTGCACATCTGGGCAGGGAGATGTGAAGGACCCTGCATTCACTTCTTTGAAGCTGACTTAAATGATAAACATGTTGGAGGCAGTGCTTCTTTTTCCATGAGGGAACACAGGTCAGAAAAAGGCATGGGGGAGAGGAAAGTGGAAGGAGAGAGGGTTCCCCCCTCTTCTCTTTGTTTACTCCCATCCCTTTCCTAATTTTCAATACTCTTTCGTCACTTTCTGAGATAAGTGTATTTTAAAAAAGCAAGAAGTAGAAGAAGAAAAAAGATGAAAAGCAGGTTTTTTTAAAAAAAAACCAAAACAAAGTTAAGAGAAATGAAAGGCTACAGTGTCATTTCTAAAATAGGAAAAAGGAATATTTTCCTGAATTTGAAGCTCTTTCATTAAACAAAGAGTTTTGTCAAAGCTGCATTTTTCAAAAATGCTTTTGGACAAAACGCATCCATAGACTTTAGTAGAAACACAAACTTCCAACACCCATAGCTAACATGACCTGTAACAAGGGTGGCAAAAGTAGAGGAATTAGGAATGAGCTGGACTCAGAGGAGGACCTCTAGCAAAACTTGCGACAACACCCTAAAATCGGAGAGGACACTGTGGGAGAGGGATGTTGATCCATGCTTTGGCGTGCAGCCAAAGGACCTGCCAGCAGCAGCACCTCCCTGGAAATAGGAGTGCACATCCCCTCCACGCTCTTCTCCCTGCTGTGGAGTCATTTGGTAATCACTGGCTGTTCTACAAGCGACAGAGGAGCATGAATAGGTTCTGACTACCTACTTCTTTTCTTTTAGTTGCGGATAAAGCCTGCACTCTAGTGGATTGTCTCTACAGGAAAGTGTAATCCATTTACTGACTTATGGACTATAAAGACTGAATTTCTAAAAATGCTGGACTCTCTTCTAGCTTCACCTCTCAAGGACTGTGAATACAGCAAAATCAAGCAGAAAAGTGCTTTAAGACAGTCTTATCCTCACTACAAACCTAGGTCTTCAAAGAACTTTTTTTTTTGCTATGCGATTTGAAGTTCCTTTCTGGTAAATTTCCACACTGAAGTAGCAAGGCGCTCTCTTTAAGCGTCTGTTTTGAAACCAAGAATATTAAGGTAACCCTTTTTGTTGACTCCACAAGGCTTTGGAACAAGTTTTACACCACTCACTTGTGGAAGATTCATGCCTATACTTAATGGTAAACTTGTTTAGTTTTAAAAACACTGGAGATACTAGGAATTAAACATACTCTTTCCTTTAGGCTTGTCCCTAAGTCCTGCGCCAAATCTGGGCTTAAAATATTTACTAATACAATAGGGATCTGGAGACAATAAAAGAGAATTTGTTTTAAAATCTGAATGCTTGAGGAACCTTTGTTATACTGTCTTCTCAAATTTCTGCCTAAAACGACAATGTTAAGCATGAATAAAGGGGAACAAGAGCCAAGTGTTGTACTATTAAGTATAATAAGAAATGTTTCTCTGTGTGTATTTATTTTTTGTGCAAAAGGGGGAAGCAACAATACTGTTTCCATACCATAGAGGTCTTATTGGCAGAGGTAAAGCCAGTTCAATCTTCTAACCTTTCAACTCTGGCACAACTAAAAGACATCATCAGAAATGCATGTCTCGTTTCTTTGTTTCAGTGCATGTGATCACATTCCCTCTGTGCATGATGGGAACAGTTAGATGACTGCTTCTGTCTCCCAGCAGCTTTAAAGCCTGTCATCCATTCTCATCTGAATTAAACAGAAGGTAGCCCTCCATTTTGGCTGGTTTGGTGGAAAGAGGCAGCTTGTGGAAGTAAAGGAACTATACTCATTCCTTCCTTCCTTAAGGAAAAAGGAGCAGCTCACTTTGCCCTCTTATACTGGCCTCTCAGACAGAGGGGAGTTATCAGTGGATGGTGGTTCTGAGTATCCATATATTTGCAAAACTAAACAGAGGTAATTTTCTATTTTTCAAGGGTGCTTTCTTAGCTGGAGTCATAAGTCTTATGCTTAGATTTAGGCTTCCCTTGAAGACAGGTTATGCACACTACTTGATTTTCATGTAGAGGTTAGCATTCCGTTCAGCATGAGCTGCACAATAGTTCTGACAGCATTTAGGCATAAAGTCAAAATGTGCAAAGTGGAAATCACCTGAAAGGGACGGAACTGGCAATCAGTCCCAGTGCTTATGAGCTACTTCCTTCACATTGCCTCAAACTGAGATTCTCCATCAGATAGCAGCAGAAGGTTAAAACTTGAGACAAATTGGACATGACCAGAAATACCAATATTAAAAATCAGGTCAACATGAGCTGCTGGAGATCATGCCAGACAATGTGTGGTTCAGGGTCAACTGGGCATTCCTTTATGACACTCAAGGTTTGGAATCTTAGTTGAAAGTTCTCTGCTGTTATATAGCTCATATAGTTAACTATAGAATATAGTTAATAGTGTCAAATTCTTCTAATTTTTCTATGGGCTCAAAGGCTATTGGAAATTTACATGTGTAGTGTCCTCATCTTGCTTTAAGACATATAAACAGCTGTATTGTAACAACTCTAATGATTAGGATGATCAGTGGCTTTTGTATTTATATTTGATGGATCTATACCAACAGTTAACACTGCCAAAACTAGAGCACCTACTGATGAAAAAAGAAAATTGTAGCAGAAATGGAAATTAAGGCATTTAATGGATGAGATGATGCTCTGGCTACTTATGTTGTTGTCAGACTAAACACATTAGTCTGTCTTTCTTAATGATCTGGTTTCTTCCATTTAGCAGAATGTGAAAGTTCATTTGTTTTTGTAGCCCAGCCTCTCTAGTATCAATTTTCTTTTGGCTCTATGAAGCATCAGAATCATTTTGCTCACAAATGCTACTGCAGTCACCATGGGGAGTCAGGAATTCAAGGAGTGAAGTCTGGGTGTAAGTGCTTGTATCTGGCTCAGTGCAATTTCCAGCTGCTTCACGCAAAGCCAGCTATTGCTTACAATTCATCAGCCACAGAAACAAGGCTTAGAGGCACAGGCAGGTTAGCATACAAGAGAGACTGTGTTGTAAGTTATAAGGGTTGAGACTATTGACAGTCATGCTCCAGGTTCTCACCTGATAACAGAATCAGCTATCACTACATATTTTCTCATTCTGCTAAACCCCATCAAGTAAACATAACTGTTTATGCAAGACTCTAAGACTTTTTAACCCATATTAATATTTCATATCCCAGATAATTTGGTTCAAAACAGGTAAAAAGAGATAAATTTTCCAAAGCCAGAAATACTCCTTTCCCTTTCCCTTTCCCTTTCCCTTTCCCTTTCCCTTTCCCTTTCCCCTTTCCCCTTTCCCCTTTCCCCTTTCCCCTTTCCCCTTTTCCTTTCCCTTTCCCCTTTCCTCTTTCCCCTTTTCCTTTTCCTTTTCCTTCTGCCAAGTAACTCCAGCCCACAGTAAATGACTCACACCTGGTGTAGATGGGGTCCTTAAAATGCCTTGCCATGGTGCAGATAGACCTCAGGCGTGTGGACAAACTCACCTTTATCTTCATTCCTCTACTATTGTTTGATAATGCCATTTTGACAATGTTTGTTTGTTTGATAATGCCATAAATCTTCCACTGGGTAATGACTGCCCAATAGAAACCAGCAAGTTTTACAGCGCTGTTCTCAAGGATCCATCTTCAAAGGGGAGACTCCTCCCAGTCCTCTTGGAGGCTGGCTGCCATCCAGCTCTGGAGGTTGCTTGGTATTTTTGTTGAGCAGGAGAAGCTCCAGGGTGCTGGCCCCTGCTGACACGGGGCTGGCAGGTTTTGTGCAGTAATGGGCAGCAGATGGGGACGTGCTGTGGCAGCCCTTTGTGAGGGGGGAGCTGAGAGCTCTGCTCCAGCAGCACGTGGCAGGGCTGGAGCAAGGCAGGGCTGACACTGAGCACTGGGACTGCAAACAGGGCCGAGCACTGGAGGAGGGTATGTCTGCTCTTCTTTTGTTCCCCTGCCCACCATCCCCTCCCTCCCTCCACAAGTTCCACCAGGGAACATATTACTTGCAGATGGGAATTTTCTGAAAGTACCAGGGATAAGTTAATGTACAATTCTGAACAGACAGACAGCTTTAAAAAAAAATTGTTTCTTTTCTAGAAACCATAAAATTATTTTATCCCCTGCTCTCATAAAAAAGTGAAATGAAGCCCCTGACCAACCTTATTTTCAGTGTAAACCAATACAATTTTTGATTTGAGTATTTAAATTTTACAACAAAAACTTTAGTTGAGGGGTTTTTCTGTTTTTAAGGGTTTTCTTTAGAAACACAAGTAGAAAGAGTTGAATTTCAGTCAACAGCTGCTTTCTTCTCAGGAAAATTCATCAAAAGTTCCAAGTCAGATTGTGGTGCTTATGGATGATACTATTCACAGAAGCAATGGGGTAGATTAAAAATTCGTCTTGATGTAGTTCCATATAATTGCACCCAAAATATCAGGTGAAACCACTGTTGCCAGCATACTATGGGAAGAGTTTTACAGATCTCTGAGTAATGTATTTTGAATTGTTTATATGCAGGCTTTAAACTCCACAGGATATTCTCTCCCCAAACATGCAAACAATATGGCAAGGATCTTATGTCAGCTGGGACTCCAAGTATATCTAAAATATATTATAAAATGTTATTATAATACAAATAATAGGGGAAGCTTCTATCCAGCTGGAAGGATATGTGCTATAACAGTTGGAGGCTATCTCCAAGCAATTCCATCTCATGAGATATGACTGCCCGCAAGGGACGTTTCCTGGACTCTTGTCTTGTAACATAATAATCAGCTACTTATTTTCCTGAACACAGGAAAATCAAGTAGGAAGGGAGGACTGGAAATGATGTCTTGACATTTGTGACCTTTAGGTAATTTTTGTCAGTTTTGCAATTTATTATGCAGGGCATACAAACACACCACTTCTGTTCCAGCTCTCAAGATGCTTCTCTTAAGCACAGAATAATTCCTTATCAGTCTTGCTTTCTTGGCAAATCTTGTCTCTTTCTCAAAGGTAATTTTTCTCTTCCTGGGGAGAAGAAACTTTCTTCTAAAGAGCAAGCATAAAACCCATGCATGAGTACCTGCCACTTCTTCAAATATAGCTTTTTGTAAGTCAGGACTTAGGTGCCTTTTGGCTCCTCCCAGGTAGCAGTGACTCCTCTCTGGTGGAGAGCAGGTCAGGTAATTTGTTTTTGGTGAAGAAATTGGCTCTGCTGGTTACTTCACTGAAGTCTGGTGGAGACTTCACAGGTACACACAGGAAAACAGAAAAAAATCTGGAGGTACCAAAGCATTTTTGAATGTATGATGAAAGCAGTGCATCCTGATGTTATGGTGAAGCAAAATTCCTGTTCTTCAAGTGAGTGAGAAGAGGATGGGTGATCAGACTCAGGGCTGAGCTCCCAAGTGGTGCCCATGGCTGTGGTCTACAGGCAGAGCTTAAACTTTCATGGCTCTTGAACCAAGAAACAAGAGAAGATGATTAAAGATATGCCATTGTTGCTGCAACCGTACGTTTTTCTTTTTATGCTGCTAGTTTCCTGTCCAGGAGGAAATGCCCAGGAAAGTTACATACAAGTTATATATGCACAAGGATTGTTTATTTGCTGCAGTCAGGACCAACTGGAGAAAATCAACAGCTCCCTAAAACAGCCCTGTACTTCCTCTGCTTTCTCTGAGCCGCACACAAACCACAGTTTTCAGTGGAGGGGGAGGAGGAGGAAGAGATAATCAGAAGCATATGTAGGCATTAACCAGAGATTTGCTGGATCTTTTTGTAAGCAACTGTTCAGGGAAGTTGCCTTTCTAGAGGAGAAAGACAAGACAAAATAGACCAGCACCACTGAAGCTTAAGGACTGGTCCTTTTCCTGCCTTCCTCCACTGCAATTTGGTACCAGGGCAGCAGCAAAACCCTTTGCCCAGCCTGTGGCCGGATGTGGGGCACTGCCAAGCACGTGCCCTGTCACTTGTTTTTGGTGGAGAAGTCAGCTCTGCTGATTGCTTCACAACAGTCTTAGAGAACAGTTTCCAACCCAGATTAGACTGGGCTTACACTTTCGTTTGTCTCACCACCTGCAAAAGTAGGCGAGGGCACTGGTGAGAGACCAAGAGACTTAGTCACAGGGCGGCAACGGGGACAAACATATTTCCCTGCGTTTCTTTTTAAATCTCATCTAGAAATAAAATCTCAGGACAGGGATCATCTAGCACCGTGTGCTGACACACAGCTTAACATTGTATGACTTGGGTTTCCACTGGGGATATGGAGTTTACACCTACAGTATAAACAATCACTGAACATTTCTCCTATTACTTCCAGAGTCAAGCACTGACAAGGCAAGTCTTTCCTCTCCCAGACCTGCTGATGAGAAAACACTTGGACCGCCACTGGTGATTGCCAGTGAGAATGCTAAACACATCTCTCACCCTCTTTCAGGAGAGGTATTTGGTGACTTTGCTCATCAGTAGTTATTTGGATACCAGTCTCTTGGGTATTTTCATACTAGTCATCTGCTAAAGCAGTATTTCTCCCAGTTCTCTTGATTTTAATGTAGGACATCTGTATCTTCTTTCCTGAAATATAGAGGAAAGAAGATGAAGTTCTTTTTTGTCCTTCCCCACTGCCGCCCCCTTAAAGTAAATTGATGAATGAAATGTCTGCTTCATTCTTCAGTTTGGTTTGCTGCTGTCCAAAGGTTTTGCAGACACCTGAGCACACACAGAGCAAATAATCCCAGATTCTCTCATGGAAAAACACACACGCTGGCCCATGCACATGCACAAAAAATCATTACAATCCATTTTAACTGAACAGAGTGTCTTGGACTTCAGTTTCAACCACATGACCCGATGAACTGTAGATTACCTGAGTCAGACAGCTTGTCTGACCAACTGCAAATAATTTTCCTATTACTGAGAATGCCCTTGGGCCTTTGTATCTTCTCACAGAAAAAAAGCCTGTTTCCATCTGGATGAAAATGTTGATTTTTGACAGATCTCTCCCTTGGAAATAGTTTAAAGAAAACTAGTGAATATTTAGAGCATGCTGCATTGCTCAGCTAGCAGTAGTACACTTCCAAAAGAGTCAAACTGAAAAGTTTTGTACCAAAACTTTGATTACCAGAAGAATCATCTTATATACTCTTCTCTGCTAAACTGAAGCCTAAGGACAAAAGCATATTTCAGTGGAAAACAGTTCTCTGCTGGTTTGTTAAGGCTCTAGGGCATGCTTTGAGATTTTTTTTATGAGGGGATATGAGATTGCTCATGAAAACAACAGGGGAAATGAGAGGCAAGGCAGTTGTGTGCTTCTTTTATTCTCCTGGCTGACCTATCTAACTTTGAGAACTATCCTGGAGTGCTCAAGAAATGCAGGGTTAAACAAAATTAACTAACTAGTGCTTTCCTTTCAACTAAAGGAAAAATCCTTCTTGTCTTTTCTAAGCACTACAAAAAGACTTGAGGAGGAAGCCCCTACCATTAAATAAAGCTATTTCCTTCTCTTATATAGTCTTTGGTTTTTACCTCATCAGGCAAATTCTCAAGGAACAACCACTCCAGGAATGAAATATCACACATTCTGAAAACATAAATGAATTTGGTATTTTTAAGTCCTGATAAGATGGAGAGTAAATGACATTTTAACAAGATAACTAGTGTTTTGCTTTCCATTAATCCTTGAAGCACCTCCCTCTGGGGTAGCTTTGGGATCCAAAATGCTTTACCGCATATCTCATTAATACCACATGCTTTCCCTTAGTAAAAAGAGCATCTATAGGCCTCTTGGCACAGAAATCCAAGCTAGACAGCTGCAGGAAAAGCAACCCATGGTTTTCGTTCTGTCTGCCCTCTATAACAACTCTGAAAGTTCTGGAGAGAGATTTCAGCATCAGGTGGGACACAACAGGGGATAGATAATTTCATGGGCTCACAAATAACCAAGTACTGGTCACCTAAGAAGACAAATATAAATAATTAGAAATGGTTTAATAGAGTGAAAGAACCATTTGCTACAAAGACAGTTCAGAAATTCATAGATTTTGAGGGTCAAACTAGAGAACATGATCATCTTCATTGGCTTTCATGGAGCCTGATGAACACTAACAGTAGATTAACAAATTTCTTTTGAAGAAAATTACGTTTTCCAGCATTAATCCTATCCTGAAGACATAAAACACGTATTTCACCAGTCCTTATAATTGATGTCTTCATTACATTCTGTAACCAAGTGTTACACTTCCGATTTTACTACAGTTTATCTTGCTAAACTAGCTAGTCCCTACCTACTAATTAGCTAGTCCCTATAATTCACCAGTGCCCATGCAGACTCTGGAAAAAGCAGAGGAAATGCAGGAGGTTTCATTGACACTGAAATTAGCAGAGGCATTCACACCCCTGCACACTTACAGCCCACTTCATAATTTCCTACACGAGGCTGGAGCGGGTCCTGGAGACATGCTGAATTTCAATAATTAAAGGAGTGGGGCACAATTAACCCTTGCTGGTTCAGAAACTGATTCCCAGAGGCATCAGCTGCTTGTCTCTGAAAGCAAGAGCTGTGTGCAGAGTGATGTGGGCATGAGGGTATGGATGTGGGAAGTTGTTTCCCATCCCAGAGGCTGGATGCTCAGAAGGGTTCTGTAAGAGAAGCTCTGAAATCACTTTGCCCCTGAACTGTCATATGTATTTAAAAAATAAAAAAATAGGATCCAGAGTCAACAAACAATTTTTTTTTTTTTTTTTTTTTTTTTTTTTTTTTTTTTTTCTCTGAGCTACCTAGACTTTTCCATGCAGGCTTATTGCTATTTGACTGCGAAACTAAAGGGAGCATCATACGCTGCATATCAAAATGCTTGCTCCAGCACGTGGTCAAGTCTCAGCAGAAAGCTTCCTAATTGCTGGGTATTTCCTGACAGATTCAAATAGTCGTAATGGTGAGTGTTTATAGAGCACATTTTAGGCAAGGTATCCGCTAGGCAGAGCAGCAGCACAGTGCACCAGCCTGACAGTGGACTAGTTCCTGCCAGACAGAGTCTCTGAGACTCTGAACAAACTGCCTTCTGAACTCAGCAAAGTTCAAGCTCGAGCACTCTGAATGACAGGAAAGCATGATTCAGATGAAGTGTTCTTGTCAAATGTTGCTATGCCCAGCATTCCATACACAATTTGTACACCACAAGAAACAAACACTCCAGGAAGCACTGGTGATTTGGCTAGAAGTGCTAGTAAGTGGAATACTTAAAAATTTTTAAGTACTTTCCAAATGTTTCATATTTTTCAATGGAGAAAAACATAAAAATTATATGTACAGATGTCTATATGGGCTGGCAATTTAGTAGAATAGCACTGCCAATTTATTTGAGAAAAGTTATTACACTATCCCAAGGTTAAGGATTAATGCATGGAAAGCACAATAGGTTTCTTGCTGCAATATGTACTTATGTAGAAGTACTTATGTACTTCTAATCTTTCCATATCTCCTCAGCACAAACTCTGACGCTTGGAATTTGGTTATAAATCCAACCTACAAGTGCTTCACCTATCACATGATGCTTGCACCAACTGGAACAAAGTGGCACTAATCGTGCTTCTGCTTTTATGAAAAGCATCAGCAGAGATACTTTTGTCATTCAAAACATCTTGACTGCTATGACAAAGGGTTTAAAAATCTAGATTATGTTTTTGTGCTTTCAAGAGAAGTTTCAAGAGAATAATAACAAGTTCAGTTCCAATGAGCTAGAAAGGTTAGGAAGCAACTTTATCTATCTCAGATTCCTCGAAAAAAACCAAAACCAATCTACAATTTTTTTTCAGATTAAGATAGAATTCACATTTGTAAGCATAGCCTGTAGATTTTTGTATGGCTAAAACGTATTCATATATTTATCTGCAGTTACAACAAAACAATCTTTTATATAACTTTTTTTGAGTATTTAACCACTGTTGATGAAAAGTTTGCTTATGCATTAAATAAAATAGAAAAAAAATAAAATTACCAAAGCAACCAGCTCACCACAGGAAAAATGTGTTGTGATGGTAATTCTATGCTTCCTGTCCAGAGCTGTGCAAATCTCCTTCAATGTTACTCTAACAACTTGTGTATATAAATACTTTTTCTTTCTTTTGGTTTTCTGGAAGATATTTTCAAAAAAACAGTCATGTGGCAGATGTGTAAGGCAGCTATGGTTTTGGAAAGTCACATCTGTGAATTTGAAAACAAATATGCCCATCAACAGGGAAGAGAAATTTTTAGAACACGATCTTATTCATTGTTTTGAATAGTGTAGTTCCTTTTATAATTGCTTAGGATGTTAATTGGATAACTTCATATATCTGCATAAAATACAACCATTTTTAGCTCTCGGGTTTTTTTTAGTTTTCTCAAAAACTAGCCTTCTGTGCATGCCCGAAAATAAATAAAAAACCCAGACCTAAATAGTCAAAAACCCAAGGTCTGGTGTATGGCCCACAGGTAATTTGTAAAGATCAAGAACTATAAAAGTCTGTTCCCTTACTCAGGAAAGGGCCTCTCTGAGAGTGGGCAAAACCTTAGGGAGGGGAAGTGTGTGCATGCCAAGGACCCTTAAGTCACTGTGTACTTCAAAGCTGTAACCTGAGATTCCCCAGTGACTTCTCAATAAATCAAATAAACCAGGCTGAGGCAGCAGGGGAGGCAGGACAGGCAAGTGAAAAAGATGGAGAAAAAGAAAGTGCTGTGATAATGAAATGTTCAGGAAACAAAGTTGCCCTGCTGCCTAGTCCTCAAATGTAAAATTATAGCTGTTGGCTGCAAAAGTGCTTGCTTTCTTCACTTGATCAATTGAACTGTGGCATCCTCAAATAGAGGTAACATTCATGGAGCTTAGGAGTAATGCAAGCCATGCTGCACTTACTGTCTCACACATAATTTCTTCCCAGTCACACAGTTCTGAGAGTTTTGGTTTTTTATTTTTTAAGTGATGCAAGCAGATGTCACACAGACACTACTAGCAACTTACCTTTTTACTGGTAACATCCACCTCAGCCTGGATCTCCGGGAGTCCAACAACAGAGACTCAGGAGGACACAGGAGAGGCTGATAGACTTACATGGGTTTTGAAGACCAAGGATCTCTCTAACTCAAGACCAGATCTTGGAATCCTACACACCAAGGAATGGGGCACTGGACTTGGCCTTACAGATGACTGTTTCAAAATAGGATAGTTCATGCAATGTTTGGTATGATTTTCAGAATAAGGCTTGTTCAAGAGACAAGCTAGGTGCTCTGGGTCAGTCATGTCAAGCAGGCTGCGTTCATCTTTCCCTTCAGTGAATCTCAGCCTCTCCACATTGCTGTGGTGCCCCAAACATAAGGCTGTAATTTACAAAGCTGACCCATGTAAATTCACTTTGTTTTCTGAAAGCTGAACCTTGCAGACCATGCAAGGGAATAACTAGTTCAAGGGAAGCTAATTTTGCAGACACCAGCCCTACAGCTTTGAGTGGTTTTTCCAACTGGAAGACTAGATGAGAGAGGGCTAGTAATTTTAAGTTAAGTAAAAACTAATAAGGATGTTGTGGCAAGGAGAATCTGGGTGTCATAAATACTTCTCCACTGAGTGTTAGGGAAAAGAAAAAAACAAATGAGTGAGTAGGCAATAAATTATAAAGCTATTGTTCAGGAAATCTAGACAGGGGAATTAAGAAGGAAAGGAATAAAATTCTTAAGGATTTATTTTATTGACTATTTTCCAACTTAGAAGAAGGTTAGAATTTAACCCTTCATTTTGAGGCAATAGTTATAGCTGGTTCTGTCCTTTATAAGGGATTGCTGATGTTTGTCATTAATCATCTTCATCTTCAATGATGTCATAAACCCTGGGAGGCTGTAGAGCACAATGATGACTGAAAAATACCAGTAGCACCTGATGAATGGCTAGAATCTCAGCATTACCTGCAGCTGCACGAGATGATTACTGCTGCTTTAGACATAAGCAGTCCAAGCATACAGAAATGCAGGATCCAGGGCACTCCCAGACACCATCCCATGTGAAGGATGGCAAATGATACCATCAGAGAAAGTGAGCCCTGCCAACCTGTGTTCTCTACTAATTTCAAACTCTGGACATAACACTTGCCCAAGATAAATCGGCTTGTCTGGCTGCAGCCTGTGAACTCCTGACCTAAGGCGACTGAGAAGTCACTTGAACTTACACCAGATGTGTTGGCTTTTAGAGATCAAAGGGATTTTGTGGGTTGGGAGGAGACCTTTTCACTTCCTGCTAGCAAATGGCAGTAGAAATCCCCTCTCTGGACATGAACTGGAAAATCTGGAAACTTTCCAGAGGGTTATAACCAACGGCCATTGGACCTTCCCGTCTTTCTTGACCACAGCTGGTTGAGATATTGTTCAGAGAAAAGGAGTCCTGGACACTCAATTTCCATAATAGTGACCCGTCTAAGCTTCCTCTGAATTGCATTCACTGCTAGAAGACAATGCCATGTTCATCAGTGCTTCCATATACATCTTCATAGACTAACACTGGTCTTGTTGGAGCTGCACCATCACTCCTTGCCTCTACACTCAGCAACCAGGGTATTTTCCTGGGAACACCACAACCAATGGCAGAAACCCTATGATTATAATGAATCTGGCTAATCAGTTGAGACTCTCACAGCTTTAGCAAGAGACTGCTGAGAGTGGCATGGCATGGCTAGAGAAGAGCCCTGGCACACTACGATCAATACTTTAAGAGCCAATCATGCCAATCAATGCCCACTGCCTTTTCAGTACAGCTCTCAGTCCTCGCTCCTCCTTTGCCGCCCCACCATGCCAGCAGAAGGAAATTCAAGTCACACCCTGAGCCTCTAGAGAACAAAATCTGGTGAAGTAGTGAAAATCCATTCTTATGGGCTTTTAAAAATAAGACACCAGATTTTGTATTGAATTTATTGAGATGTGCATTCTTTTTGCTGAGTGGACACTAAATGCAGGAACTCACAGCAGAGGAAGGGAGGTGACAGTACAGGCATTGACTTTTCAAACTTCTGCCTCAGTATTCTTCCCATCTTATTTTTAGTGCCTTTAGTTCTCATATTTTACTGCTCTCTTCCACCTCTACTCCTTTCTCTTCTTTCCTTACATGGCTGGTATATTGCTTTCTTCTTAAATGTTCAAATATTTAGAAATGCCAAGATGATTTAGAAGCTCTCGGAAATGATTTTCTGAGAGTGCATGGGACAGTAGCTACCAAACAGCCACTCTTGTTTGCGAAATTGGTCTGGGAGTTTTGTCAGTGATACCCATTTAGAGATGATTCTATGAAATCATATGCAAGAAAATAAGCTAAATTTCCTGAATGAATTTGTGAAGAAAAAATGACAAGCAACATACATAATAACATGGTAGGAACTCATGTGGAAATCAGCAGAAGGAAAAGAATATTTGGTTCAATTTTACCATTCATTTCAGAGAATGATTTAAAGTCTCAGCTCAATTTTTTGACAAAAATAGTAAAAGGGAAGTCTGACTTCAGTTGTTCTCAGACGCCTGGCATTTTGATGGGGGCTTTTATATGGTACAGCCATCTCTATGAAATAAAACATGGAAAAAAATTACTAGTGATTTTGAAGGTCTAAGTATTTTTGATAGTATTGTTTCACTGAATCAAATGTTATTTTCTTAGGCTGCTGAGAGTAGAATTTTATTTGCAAGATCTACTTGCATCTCACTGATCAAAGTTAAGCTTAAGTTTAACAAATTAAAAAAAAAAGAATAAAATAAAAAAAGAACTGCTGTCTTGTGCTGAAGATAGAATTTTCAAATATTCTCAAAAAAAATATTATCCCAAAAGAAAAACGTGGAACATTAACATTCTTTCTTTCATATAGAAGAAGATAAACCATTGAAAGAACAACAATCTGACTATTCATCTTTATTTTAAAGCCAGGTATACATTTTAAAGCCAATTCTTAGTCAGATGAATTTATCATATTACAGCTGAATCAATGATGTATCAAAGCACAGTGGAACTCAGGAACCTAAATAATTCTCTAAACAACATGTTTGAGTCTCTCTACTTAAGTAGATACGAGCTAGCAGAGAATTTTTGTGGAGCCACACGGGTTTAATTTGAACTTGTCAGTGGGATGGTAGCTTCTAACCCTGAAAAACCAAGAATCTAAAAGGTGAAGTGGCCCAAAGACCTTTAATGCTTTCCAGTACCAGGGTCTGACTTATATGTGAGAATGGCTAGAATAGCTCCCATTGCTGCCCTAACGACATCCAGCTGTGCCAGAGCAAATGCAGCTGTTTATGGAGCAGCTGGCACTCTGCCATGCCTTACAGGCTGCCACACAAAGGTAAATCAAGGCTTCAAAGCCAGGTTTCCACTCTCTTTACAGCTCCATGCTACCATGGTTACTCTGCATTAAAAACAAAATTAAAAAGTGTTTTTTAAATGCTGGGATGTGTACCCAGTCCTAAATATCCACTTTGTCGTACACAGCTCTGGGTGTTCAAGATGGTAACTGAGTTGGTATCAGGCCTTAGCAAAGACTGACAACAGCTACCAGTTTAGTTCTGCATTTCTGTCTACTTTGTCCACTTATTGGAAAATGAATCAAAGCACCATGACTCCCCCAACGAAAAATGCCTTTTTCAAAACCATTTCTGTGAATAAGCAAGCATCCTCAAAAAGTCTTTCAATGGGAAGTATCAAATAATTAATTCTTACACTGGACAATGACTTTCCCTTTAATCTTTGATCCTATTGTCCTCAGTTAATGGGAAGCAACATTCTGTTTGGAAAGTATGGAAAGAGTTTATGTCATTGTCTTGTCTTGCAAAGCCTCATAAAGTTTTAAATCCTTAACTATCTGAAAAATGGTGACATATATGTTCAGAATAAGATTAGTGCTGTTTTCTGTTTTAGTGACTGGTGCTTCCCTTTTCATTCCTGTACACAGCTTACTTTCAAAAGAATAGATCTGAAAGGCTTTTGCTTCCACACACACAAAATAATTTTGAAGAAAATATCACCATTATCTTAGGATTTGAAAATAGGTCATGAACTCCCACTGCTGATGACTCCTCAACAAGGTCTCAGGATCCTGAAGTGCTGGCCTAGGGAAATCTGTGTTCTCTCCTTTACCTTGTCTGCCACAGGCATGCAGGTCTGCCTCTGATTTGAAGGTCTTATAAGCATTTATTGAGTTTCCTGACCCAGTAATTTAAAACCAGCTTGTGAATCCTATCTGAGCTGGTGTGAAAGACTTCTGAAATGATGACTCTGGCAATGAACGATCACCCATGGCTGTCCTCCTTGCCAGAGGGTGCAGAATTCTCCTTGTATGCAATCTTTGGGGAAAAAGGAAAGGAAATGGGAAGTGGAACAGGGAAGGGAAGGAGGAAGGGAGACGAGGGGAGAGGAAGGAAGGGCAGGGAAGGGAAAGACTTCCTCCCCCTATTTCACTGGCACTGGTGACTGCACTGTTGTTCCTCTCATATATTCTCACTTGTCTCTTCTTTGACCCCAATGACATCTGTGCAATAACTTCTTTTTTCTTCTTAAATAGGTTATCACGAAAGTGCTATTGATTGGTTCTGCCTTAACCTTTCTGTCCCTCTGCTCTAAACTCCCCCTCCTCCCAAAAAGACCCCCAAACTCCCTGTGGTGAAAGGACTCTGTAAGGAAAGGGTCTTACACTGTTACACTTGGGACATGTACTAGAAGATAGAACATACTCTCCTTGAGGCAAATAAGACTCCAGGAAAAAAAAAAAAACA
>VWYP01023741.1:20054-30972 GCA_013400435.1 Pycnonotus jocosus | reverse complement strand
GGCCAGCAGGAAATAAAAACTTCAGGATTTCAAGGACAGGGCCTGGAGCAAGCTGGGGTAGTGAGAGGTGTCCCTGGAATTCTCTGGAATGGGATTTGGGATGGGATTTGGGATTTGGGATGGGATTTGGGATTTGGGATGGGATTTGGGATTTGGGATCCCTCCCAACCCAAACCATTCCACAATTCCCATTTGTGCCCATAAACATCCCCCGTGTTTGGGTAATGTGGAGGTGCCAGGGCTCTGCAGATGGACCCAGCAGCAGCTCAGGGGCCCCTGCTCCAGCCCTGGGCTGGTTTAACCCTGGCAGCTTGAACAATCCAGGGATGGCAGCTCAGGAAAAAGCAAATTCCAGCTTTTCCAAAGGCACCGTGACCCTGGGTGCAGCAGCGCTGGCTCGGGGCCAGGCCGGCACTCAGTGGGATGGTTTTGGGAGGAGGAGGAGGCTCAGTGACATTTTTCACGTGGATTTCTATTCTCTCCCTGTCCCCCAGCATGCTGAATTCAACTTTGCTCCAGCCATGCCAGTCCGGGCTTGTATTTTCATTTTCCAGCTGAGTTTTGGGATTGTTTATTAAGCCAGAGACAATTAAATCATGTCCTGGTGTAGCTGTTAATTATAAGGAAATAAGGACTTATTTCAATAATCCTACTGTTGTGTTCTGCTTTTCTTTTGAACTCGTTTTTTTAAAAAAAAAAAAAAAATCAGAAAGAGGAAATCGGGATGCTTGGAAGAATCTCAGCATCCAGATTTCCAAGCCTGGTGCCTCTTTTCCTTTAAGCCTTAACCCAAAAGCTTTATTTTTAAAATTGCTCTCGCTCCGCGGTATCTCTTCCGAGCTTCTGTTCCATTTGGCAACCTTAGCAGCTCATTAGGGCTTCTTGCTTTTATTTTGACTTGGCTAATGAGGGCTGTAAAGAATTGCGAGGCTGTGTCGGTATTAATGAAAAGCAGAGTGCAGAGGGCAGAGCTGAGAAACCCCGCCCTGGGAAGGGGCTGAGAGCGGAGCAGGAAAAACATCTCAGCCAGGATTTAGCTCTGAGCTCCCCCAGCAGGGGATGGTTTGTCTGGGAGGGGGGATAAAATCAGCCCCACGGGGGTTGCCCCTTTAATTTTGGGGCTCCCCAGCATCTCCCGGGTAATTTTGGTGCTCCCCAGCATCTCCCAGTTAATTTTGGTGCTCCCCAGCATCTCCTGGGTTATTTTGGGGCTCCTCAGTACCTCCTGGTTAATTTTGGTGCTCCCCAGCATCTCCTGGTTAATTTTGGTGCTCCCCAGCATCTCCCAGTTAATTTTGGTGCTCCCCAGCATCTCCTGGTTAATTTTGGTGCTCCCCAGCACCTCCTGGTTAATTTTGGCACTCCCCAGCATCTCCTGGATAATTTTGGTGCTCTCCAGCATCTCCTGGTTAATTTTGGTGCTCCCCAGCATCTCCTGGATAATTTTGGTGCTCCCCAGCCCCTCCTGGTTAATCCCAGGCTGGCTGTGAGCAGCGGGTGGCTGAGCTCTGGCCCAGACTGAGCAGATGGCTCAGCTCTCCCTGCTCCTCAGGCTCCCACCTTGACTCAGGGCTTTGCTTTTCTGGGGTGAATCGGGGACACGGAGGAGAATCCCTGCGCTGTGTCCAGCTCTGCTGGCCCCGGGCATTGCCCTCCTCTCTCCAGGGCAGGATCTCTCCTGCCTCACCTGGATTTCTCCCCAGAGGCTGCAGGTACAGCTTGAACCCCTCTTTTAAGATTAAATCCTCTTCCACCAGAATGCCTTAAAAGCTCTTTTAATTTTTTTTTTAATTTTTTTTCCATGGGGAAAGATATCTCTGAGTTGTCCCAAAGCTTCCAGGTGTGTCACCTGCACAGCCTCTGTGGCTGCCTCTCCTGCAGTCCCTGCATGGAAATATTGCATGTCTGCAGCCTGGAATGCATTGGATCCTCCTGAGTGCTGATCAGGGCTGGGTTTGCAGGATTAAACCAGGCTTGGTGGGCTCAGTGATGGTGTCCAAGCCTGGCTCTGCTCCTCCTCTGAGCCCTCTGTGGAACCCAGCCTGGCACTGCCCCCATCCCTCCGTGCCCCCTGGAAATTCCTCATCTGCCATTCTCTGTTCTAACCTGGTCTGACAGACAGCAGGTTTGGGTTGGAAATCGGGGAAAAATCCTTCCCTGGGATGCTGGGGAGGCTCTGGAATGGATTTCACTTCATTTTTCAGGAGGGTTTGGGGTTTTTTTTTGGTCCTGGACATTTTTTCCCTGATTCTTTATTCTTGGTTCCATCCATCCACCTGCCTTTCCCTTTAGGAATTCCCCCCAGGAAAAGCAGGTTGGAGGCATTGTCCCTTCCTTCCCAGGGCTCTCTCTGCCACCATTTGTGCCAGGGAGGGATTTTTACAGTGGCTCCACTCTCTCCTCTCCTCTCCCCACCAGCTGATCTCATCTGTCAGCAGGGTCTTTTTTTAAACCTTTTGTTGGCAAAAAAAATCGTAATTTTCCCTGCATTTTCTGTCATCTGGAAAGGCAGGGACTGTCCCAGAATTGTAATAACTTATCTCTCCTTGTTGCCTTTGTGTCAGGTGTTATTATTAATCCTTATCAGCCTGTTGAGGGGAGGAAATTAAAAGGTCTGAAGGGACTGAAACTCAAGAAAAATTTGTACTTTGGTCACAAGCAGCAGAAAAAAAAGATCATGTATAAGATTGAGAAGTATATTTCAAAGTGATTTCTTTTATTTTTTGGAAATAAGCAGTACAAGAGGCCAAAAAACCCCCAAAATAAAAAGGAAACTCTCCCTTCGTCCCCAAAAAAGGGTGGGAAGCCAAAGGAGAACCACAGCAAACCCAGAGAGGGCAATTCAGTCCAGCATTAAACTGCAGAGTTAAACATATTTAACTGCAAAGGAGTTATTTGAAGTCGCTGTGAATAAATAATGGATTTCAGTTTTCATAAACAACTCATTTTCCTTCACAGAAAGCACCCAGAGCAAATGTTGCTCTGAAATTGTTTAATTACCAAGCTTTGCGCTGAGTTATTTGTTGGGAACTTTCTGTCTTTCAGCATCTTCCCCTCGCAGATTAAATCTCATTTTCCCACTCAAATGCTGGGCTGTGAACGGAATCAGCACTTTCTCTATTTAGAATGGAACTGGGTTTCTGCATTATTAAAAGGGGGATCAGATAGGGAAAAAGCAGAAATGGGTTTTTCAGGAATCCTGGAGCTTTTCTGTTGCTCGTTTTCAGAAATGCCTTTTCAGTGCAAGCACAAGGATGGGTCCAGTTGTTCTCCAGCTGCAAAAGGAAAAGGAATTTTGCTCCAATCCCATGGCCACGACCTTGTCCAGCTGCTCATAAAATGGGATTTATCCAACACCATCCCAGGCTTTGACCTGAAAGGTTAATTTTAACCAAACTGGCCAATTTCCCTTTAATGGGATTTATTGGCACCCCAATAGGGATCAATAGGAATTCTCCATTACTGGGCTTGTAAAACCAGCACCGAAAACAGAAATAAACAGGAATTAGCAGGACCAAGAGAACAAAAGCAACAAATCCAGAGCTGTGCCTGGGGCTGATCCTTTGGAGTTCAGCTTCTCACTCCCTGCAGGATTTTGGTGTGGGTTTGTAATAAAACATAAAAATTAAATCCTCTTCCAACAGAATGCCTGAAAAGCTCTTTTTAATTTTTTTAATTTTTTTTTTTCTCCATGGGGAAAGATATCTCAGCATTGTCCCAAAGCTTCCAGATCCAGCCTCATTCCAGACACCCAAGAGGATGGAAAATTTCCCAACCTTTAAAGAGCAGCCCAGAGATGGGATCTGTTCACTTTGGATCATCTGGGGATCTCTGCAGATTTGGGGGCTGAGCTGAAGGCTTTGGGGGCTCCCAGCCATGGATCAGACACTGCTGGAGCCGGGACAATTCCACCAGAAGAATTCATGGCTTCCAACAGAGCAGGAAGAGTAAAGCACTTTGTGTGTGAAAAGAAACATTCACATTTGAGTTAAACTTGTGTTTTATGCCGTGTTTTCCTGTCTCCTCCCCTCTCCACACCCCCATTTGCAGCATCACTAAATCCCCTGGTGACAAATCTCCAAACCTTGCTCCTGAACGTTCCTCTGCTGCCATAAATCCGGGCTGAGGGGCAGATTGGAGAGGTGTAAAAAACACATCAAGGCAGCAAACAGGGCAGAGATAAGGGGCTGAACAAGCCACCAGGTGCTGGATCATCCCTCACCTGCCGCCAGAGCAAACAAACCTTTAAAAAAAACCCAAAATTAAATGTACAACGTGTCCTTTTCATCTGCTTTATCTTGTCTGCTCCGAGCTGGGAGATTCATAACGGGCTCTCCTGGTAAATTGTTTCTATTATTCATGATTAAAGTCCGGAGCAGAAGGTTCTTGCATACATCAGCAGACACTTGTTAGAGACAGCCTGATGTTATTAAGACATAGATTCAGCCAAAAGGTCGTCAGGAGAGCGTCCAAATGGGGAGAGCACGGGGGGAGGCTGAGGGGAAAATTAGGGCTGAATGTGAAATAGGAGAAGGGAAGAGACACTGGGAAGGAGAGCAGGATAAAAAAAAGGGGACAAGGGGAGAGTTTTGGGGCAGGGGAAAAGGGGAGGGGGTGCAGAACATCACTGTCCCCTCCTGGGAAAGGTCACAGAGGAGAAATCAGGGCTGAAGATAAAATGGGAATGTCACTGGGAAACAAGGCAGGACAAAAAGAGGACAGGGGGGGAGTTTTGGGGCAGGGGAAAAGGGGAGGGGGTGCAGAACATCACTGTCCCCTCCTGGGAAAGGTCACAGAGGAGAAATCAGGGCTGAAGATAAAATGGGAGTGTCACTGGGAAGGAGAGCAGAACAAAAAGGGGACAGGGGGACAATTTTGAGGCAGGGAAAAAGAAGGAAGAGGTACAGCACATCACCATCTCCTCCTGATGGAGTTTAACCCCCAAAACCCCACCCAGCTTGCTCCAAGCACCTTTAAGCTGGCCTTTACCAGGGCAAATTTTAAATGTAAAGCCACCCCAGAGCTTCTCCCTGAGGTTCAGCACAAACCCCTCCATGCCTGGCAGGAATATCCAGATGTTGCAGCTGGAAGGGCCTGGATGATGTGGGGATGTGCTGCTGCTGCTGGCCCAGATGAGCCCTCCAAGCTCTGCCAACCCCCTCCTGCTCCAGCTGGGAAAACAAAGTTATTGATTCCTCCACGGTGCTTTAATTGGAGCAGCTCCACAGGGGCAGGGACGGCTGCAGCTCCCAGGGGTCCCAGAATATCCAGGCAGGTGCGTTTGTAACGTGCTTGGCTGATTTGGAGATCTCCAGGAGGAGTCTGAAGGGGAAATAAAGGGCACTGAGAGGCAAGGAGCAGATTCCAGCAGCTGGGAGCAGATCCCTGCCTGCCAAGCCCCTCCTGGGTGTGTTTTGGGATGTGTTTATTCCTGGGAACAGCTCCTGTCAGGTATTGCATGGAGCCTTTGGCTGGCAGAGGAGGGTTTCAAAAATTACAGTTGAAAAACCAGAACTCCACGTGCCTTATCCTAGACTGGAGTCAAACCATGGGCCAGGGACCATTCCCACACAGGGACTCAGCTGATGTTCCCAGGTGTCAGAGCAGCTTGGAGAAATTTGCTTTTTAATGACATTGAACTGACCAGCCCAGTGTCACTTCTGCTCTGAAGGTGTCTGAGGTGTTTAATTAAAGAGTTTACCTGGCCTAGGAGCCCAGGAAGGCAGAAATAGATGGGTTGGGAACAGAGAGCAAACCCAGCTATTTCCTTCAGCAGGAGGAGAAGAGCTCCCAGTGAGCTGGGATATCAAACAGCACTTTAGAATTTAAATTTAAAAATTAGGAAAGGATTAAAAAAAAATTAAAAAAAGGAAAGTATTCTCATTCACTACTAAAAAGGCAACATCATCTTCTTCTCTGGACTTTCTCCCTGCACAAAAGGCTGGGTTTAAGGCACTGGTGGTGTTGGCACAGGCCAAGTTGTGGTGAGAATTAACAGACACCCCACTGACAGCCAGCCATTGTCTGTGGCCCCTCTCTAATGTGATTTAACAAAACTGCCAGCAAGTCCAAATGAATGCAAATGAGTGCAAATTCACATATTCCAAAAGGATTAGAATATCATTAATGTGGGCATTAAATATTTAAACAATATCTCTATGAAAGAATTATGAGCTTTCAAAGCTCGTCTGTGTTTTATGGCCACATTAAAGCAGTTGTAATGACATCTTCTATGCTGGGACTTGGAATTATCCTGGTTTTTTTTGAAGGGATCACCGTGGCCAGAGCCCCCAGTGTCCCCCCGGGTCAGTGATGTCCCTGGGTGTTGTTATGCAGAGTCAGGGTGGGAGTGGCAGGAATGTCAATGTGGATGTAAAACCCAACCAACGTCACCGTCACCGGCAGGGTCATTCCAGCTCTGCCCTGCAGCCAGAGCCCATCCCTGCCCTTTATCCATGGGGGATCCAGTGCTGGAGGGCTGGGAAAGTGTTCCTGTCCCTACAAACAGTGCAAGAATTCCCAGAGTTTTGTCCCCTCTGCTTTGAGCTCCCAGGGATCTCTTCAACCAGGGCCATGCACGGGCAGGGATCTCCTTCCTCATGGAATGAGTCTAATCCCTGCTGTATTTACACATCTGACACCCTGAGCTGCTGCTGATCCTCTGCTTCCCCATCTGAACCGAATTTGAGCCAGGTGATAAAACAGAGGCACCTTCCATAGCCAGCTGCAGGGAAAAGTTCGGGTTTTTTGGGAATAACTTGATGGAAACTCTTCCCAGTTCCAGGTACAGGAGCAGAACGACTCAGAGAATGTCCCAGCTGAGAGAGGAGCTTGCAGGAAGGACAGGTGACCACGACTGGATGGAGACATCCAATCTGGGTGTGCAGGGCTGGGATTTGGGATGGTGGAGGTGGCGCTGGAAACCTCCCCCTTCACCAGGAGAGAATTCCCTTGGGTGGCTTTCCAAGGCAGGGCTGGGCTGCTCATCCCTGGAACTGCACAGAGAGGTTCCTGTGGGGCAGGCTGGGATCCAGGTTGGGATCCAGGCAGGGATGCAGGCAGGGATATAGCCTGGAATACAGGCAGGGATCCAGGCTGGGATATAGCTTGGAATACAGGCAGGAATCCAGGCAGGGATGCAGGCAGGGATCCAGGCTGGGATATAGCTTGGAATACAAGCAGGGATCCAGGCAGGGATGCAGGCAGGGATCCAGGCTGGGATCCAGGCTGGGATATAGCTTGGAATACAGGCAGGGATCCAGGCAGGGATGCAGGCTGGGATCCAGGCTGGGATGCAGGCAGGGATCCAGGCATTGATCCAGGCTGGGATGCAGGCAGGGATCCAGGCATTGATCCAGGCTGGGATGCAGGCAGGGATGCAGGCAGGGATCCAGGCAGGGATTTGGATGCATTCAGACCCTGCAGCATCCCCTGTTTTCATTTCTGACCAGCACAAAATGCAGAACCTCCCAACCTGAGCTTTTGAACCCCCTCAAGGATGGTCAGACACCACCAACATCAATTCTGTGACTAATCTGATCCATCCCTGAATTTATTCCTTGTAATCAGCAATCTGTTTTCCTTAACTACAGGCACCACTACATGGCCAGTACACGATCTAATTAAATGCAACATATTAATGATCCCCTCCATGGATTTGTGATCCCGTAATGAACAGCGGAACTACAGCACAAACTCCGCTTGATTTGGTTGTGGCTTGGATTTTCAAATTATTTTCTCCATTTAATGGCCAAATAATGAATGATAAATCCGTGCGTGACGCTGCTGTAAAATCCTTGATGAAACCTGCTCTGAGAAGGACATCCAGCTCAGCTAAGGTGGTAGAAATTGGAATTAATTCAGCTCTTGCATGGATAATAGCTGGTAGGAGGCTGAGCTGCGGGTCTGTGCCTGCTCTGCCAGCTCCAGGTTTCCTGGTTTGTTGCCATTCCCGTAAAAACAGCGCCGGGGAATTGGGGGATGGAGCAGCGGTGACACCTGAGAGCTGCAGTTATTTGCTGGAATGTCAGCTCTGTGATCTGCTGCAAACCTCGCGGCAGATTAAAGGCAGAGACTTTGGGAAGTTGGAGACAGAGCTGGCTGCGGCTTGAAACAATCCCATAAATATTTATTTATGCACAGCTGCTCTCGTGGGTGACTTACAAGGGGGCTCCATCCCCCTTCCCTTCTGATTTGTACAAATCCTATAAATTCTCTTCTCTTTTTTTTTTCTTTTTGACCACAGCTTTATTTAACAGCTACACCAGCAGCTTGGTTTCAAGTCAGACATGAGGAGAAGCGGGAGGGTTGCTCAAGGAATAAATAAATGGTTTGGTAGGAAGTTCATCACACGAAGGGAACAGACTTTCTCAGCAAGGGCTCGGTGGAGGCTGATCCTGCCTTGGGGCAGCTGAGCCCAGAGAGGCTCTTCCAGCCCCTCCTCGCCCCAGTTCTGAGGAATCTGTCAAATGTTTGTTGAATTTTCTCAGCTGTTTGTGTAAAGTGAAAATCCGGGGGCCTGGACCTGGGCAAACAGAATGTCCTCACGCAGAAGGCAGTGGGTGACACCCCCAGAAAAACAAAGCTGACAATCTGCAGCCCTGTGCCACCGAGCCAGGAGGCAAATTTAGACACTTTATTTTTATTTTAACTTTGCAAACTCCGGTCCTTGGCTTGGTTTCAACTCTCCATTGCTGGTGGTTGATCCTGCTGGGGAATCCTCGCTGCTGCTGCTTTGCCTCCTGAGATTTGGGCTCCAAAATGAGATTTGGAATTGGGTTTGGGGTTCCCTGTGCCAGGCAGGCTGGGATGGGGGGCACAGCTGCCAGGCAGCACAGAGCTGAATTTCCATCACAAAGGGTTTGGGGTGAGTGTGCAGAGAACTCAGGCTGAGCTCAGGGCACCTGGATTTTGGGAATGATCCCTCCTGGAGAACCTCAGGCAATGAAAAAAAAACAGGCAGGGAGGGGTTTGAACCTCCTCGAGGTTGCCGTGATTCCAAGGAGCTCTGGATGCTCAGGAATTGGTTGTTTTGCTCCTTTGAGCAGATTTTGTACATCTTTGAGCACATTTTATACCTCTCTGTATAAAAACCCCAGATAAATCGGGCCGGTGCACGCTGCCTTTGCTCTGCTTTGATCAGGGTGGAGCTCCTCCAGAGCTGCCCTGATTAAATCAGAGAGAAAATAAATTGAAAGGGCTTCTGTCTGGTTTGTGAGGCTTCTTCAGGTGTTGAGGGGAGAGGAAAAAACAACAACAACAAAAAAACCAACCAGGGAACCGGGAAGAGAGGATTTACCATTTCATTGCCAGGGAAAAGCCTTGCTGGCACTGAATGGAGGGGTGGGAACTGGGGGGTTTCAGTGTTCAGGCAGCCAGGATGGAATCTGAACACTGCAGAATCCCCACCACCATGTCCTGCACAGCACGAGGAAGGACAACAAAGCGATTTTCCCCTTCCCACAGGATTCCCTTTCCCAGTGTGAGGTTCCAGGAGCAGAGGTGAGGCTGCCTAGCCACGCTGCAGGTCTCTCCATCAGCATTGACACCTCTCCTCTCACCGTGAATATTGAAATCCCCGAGTCATCCATCTCCCTTCCCCACCGAGGACAAGGGATGTTCGATTCCCGGCCACAAAAAGGCTCTGCGGGGATGATTGAGTGACTCGAGTGGTTTAAAAGCTGCCTGGAAGGGCTGAAAGGGCCCGACAGGCAGGGAGGGGAGGTCAGGGCTGGAGTTCATCACCTCCCTCACAGAATTAATCAAGGGGACAAAATCAGAACACGTTTGCTATTGAACACCCGGGGTGTGGTCCCGATTTGGAATTCCCAGAGGGGGCTGAGAAAGGCTTGGGGAAAGTCCAAGGAAGGAGAGCAAATCCCTTTGTTTCTAAAAAGGGAGAGAGAAGGGTCGGTTCAGAAAAGCTGCAGGAACAGGAATTACTGGCAGGAACAGGAATTACTGGCAGGAACAGGAATTACTGGCAGGTCTCCCCACGATTTGAACCTTTCCTCAGGTTATTGAAGGTTTGAAATGCAGCAGGGGGGTTGGGAAAGGGGAGAGGGAAATGCCAGGAGGGTGGATCAGGGCAGAGCATCCTCTGGGACAGCCCAGGCAGGCTCTGCCTGCTCCTGGCATCTCCAGCAGGGCAGGGTCAGCACCTTGGAAGTTCAGTGACCAGGGAACCTGAGAGGGCTGACAGGAAATTTTCCCTTCCCTCCCTCTCTCCACGTGGCTGCCCAAGCCTAGATCCACTTCCAGAGGGGGATTTGCAGGCACAGCCCAACTCCTGTCCCAGCCTGGTCCCTTCCCAGTCCCTAAAACACCACCAGCAGCTCAGCTGGGCCACCCAGAGGGACAAAAATGCTGATTTTCCTGCCTTGGGCAGCATCCAGAAAGCTTTAAAGTGTGGCAGGGATGTATAAAACAATCCAGAAAGCATTTCCTTCTTTTCACTCCCTGCTGGCTCCTTCCCCCCAGCCTGACCCCGCTGTGTTTGTGCCGCTCTGGGATGGACAAACAACCCCAAATCTCTCTTTGTTGGCTGCTGTAAAGCACAGGCAGAGCCTCAGCACCGAGATAAGCAGAGATTTCCCTGCAAGAGGCACGAGACCTTCGGAGGATGTTGCCTCTGGGGAAATCTGTTCAGCAAGAGGCTTTGTTTTTAATGTGAAATGGAGGAACAAAACCACGCAATTGAAGCTTTTTGGTAAACCTTGCACGGGGCTCACAGCCCGGCTCGCTCTTTTTGCAGCCTTTTTTTTTTTTTTTTGCAGCCTGCTATTATTCATGCCCCAGATTTGCTTTTTCTCAATGGGTTTCTCGAGATAAAAACATGCATTCTGAAAGAAAGAAAGAAAAAAAAATTGATAAAAAATGTATTTCTGCTTTGTAATCAAGCAGGCTCCCTCAGAAGTCG
>VWYP01023741.1:6930-20006 GCA_013400435.1 Pycnonotus jocosus | reverse complement strand
TTTTTTTTAATCAGAAGCACTTTGCAGGTGTGCAGCTGAATTTCCTGATTCCCAAAGCTGCTTGTCAAAATGAGCAAGGCAGTGGTGGCGGGGCCCAGTTGCAATAATTTGATTATTAAACAAAGCATTGCAGAAATCTCTGTGTTTCCTTCCCCTCATAAACCCAATCCTCCCTGAACCTTTTACTGAACTTCTGCTGAGGTTCAGGGCTCTGAGCAGAGCAGCAGGAGATGTTCGAGTTTCCTTCAGCACCAGCCTGATCCCAGAAAAGCAAAGGCAGAAAAAACGTGAGGAAAAGCTGCCTTTGAAAGGAGGCCACGTCCTGATTGCACCCAGTGGCTGAAAGGGGAAGAAACTTGGACACAAATTCCAGCTGGGAGCTGTTCAGTCTGCATTTCCAGGCAGGATTGCTCCAATTTCTTCTCTCCCTGCCTCGACCCCAAGCGTTAAAACCTTGGCAGATTTGTTTGGGAGATCAGCGTGGAACGGAGCCCGCAGCTTGGAAAGCTCCTGGATAAAACAAAGATGTTCAAACAGCCAGGAAATGACCAGGCCTGGGGTTCTGGAGGGGGCTGAGGGTGAGCAGCACGGATTTACACATTCCTGGGGAAAACACCCACGCAGGGGCCACACAGCAAAAACATCTCCTTCCATCCCCTTCCAGCACTGAACAACCTCCTGCCCTCCTGCTGCCCGGTTCTCCTCTCACTCCACACCAGCCACCAGCTTTTCCTCTTTGCCAGCAGTGAATCCAGGGCTGAGGAGAGCTGCAGAGCAGGAAAATGTGAAAATAGATTGGTTTGTGCCAGGGGTTGTGTCAGGGTTTGTGCCAGGGTTTGTGCCAGGGTTTGTGTCAGGTTTTGTGCCAGGGTTTGTGCCGAGAGGACGCGCCGAGCTCTGCGCTGTCACAGCTGATGTGGGAAGTGCCCTGCCTTTGGTGGATCCCAGCTCCAGCGTGGATGAACAGCAGGGATCAAAAAGGCTCTGCCAGCTCAGAAATCAGGCACCAGCCCTTGGGAGGAAAGCCCCAAACCCACCAAAACTCAGTGTGGACAAGGGCTGAGCCCAAATCTTGGCTGTGGAGAGCTCCAAATCCACCAAAACTGAATGTGGACATGGGCTGAGCCCAAATCTTGGCTGTGGAGAGCTCCAAACTCAGTGTGGACAGGCACTGAGCCCAAACCTTGGCTGTGCAGAGCCCTTTCCCAGGGCTCAGCACCCCAAAGGGGGGATCAGACCCCACCTGGCACCCCCAGGACCATTGGGGAGGGTTCTATGTTTGTTTTCCTCCCAGGGAACCTTTGCCATCCCCACCTTGGGTGCCCCTGCCAGGCAGCCAGCCCGGGGCTGTGCCCCTGGGTGCTATCAGGGTGCCAATTTTCGGTGCCAGGGCTCAGCACAAACATTCTGCCGAGCTCCAGGAGGAGCTGGGAACGTGGGGAATGTGTTTACCAGACACACACAACCCCCGAGATGCTGCTCCTCCCGTTGCCATGGTGACCACACTCGTCTGACAATATCAGCAGGAAAATGTTCCCATCGATTCCTCCCTCCCCACCCTGGCCTTGTTTTCCCTCTGAAATAAAAGATGATTCCTGCGAATTAAATTAATCCCTGGGCTGACCTCGGTTGTGTTGGCAGCACGGGAGCCGGGGTGCACACCCACAGTGATGGATTTTCCCCTCTGGATTCCATCAGCCCAAAGAATTCCCTCCAATTCCCAGTTTACCACTGCCCCTCTGCCCTCAACCCTTTGCCTGCCGCGCTCTCCAGCAGGAGGATCACCCCAGGGGCAGGGGGAGAAGGATTATCCCGGGATTGATGGCTTTCCTGGGCTGCAAGGTGGGCAGGATTTATTTAAAGGCGAGATTTCCCGGCAGTGTTGCTCCGTGGGTGCTCAGAGGAGTGTGGGTGCTCTCATCTCACTTTCCAGCTCCCATTCAAACCAAGCCAGCTGGGAATCAATTTGGAGAGCGGCATTAAGCTGAATTTCCCGTGTTGTAAGGACAGGAAATGGGGCTGGCCCCCTCTGACCTTGTTAATGTGACACTCACTCAGGTCTCTGATGGCCCAAACCAGGAATGTCCCACTTTTATTTCCCTTTTCCATCCTCTGGGCACACCCGGTGCTGTTGGAAGCAGCCTCAGAACTGATTCAAGCCACGCTGGTACAAAAATCCCTCAGGTGTGAGGCTCTGGAGCCTGCAGGAAAGATGGAGAGGGGATTTTCACAGGGATGGGCAGGGACAGGACAAGGGGGAACGGCTGCAAAGTGCCAGGGAGGAGTTTAGAGGGGATATCAGGAAAAAACCCTTCCCTGCGAGGATGGAGGAGGGAAGGTTGGTGCTGCTCTGGCACACAGGGGAAACAATCCAAGAGGAAGCTGAATTCCTTCATTTAGAAATTAAAACCAATCTTTCCTTTCCCTGTTGGAACCTGAGGATCCTGGAAGCTTCCAGCACTGAGCAGTGAGGAGGGAAACTGCAGCCTGCCAAAGGCCCTCAGCCCATCCCATCAGCAGCCCCCATAAAATACCACAAAATATCATTTGTGCTGCCCTGATCCTCTCCCCAGATCAGAGCTTTGGTCTCTGCAGCTTGTCCTGAGATGGGGCTGAGGGATGTTGAGGAGGCCCAGAGCTGAGGATGGGGTTGCTTAGCAATGCAGCAGGAAGATTCCCGGGAATCACTGCTGAGCTCAGATCAATGTGATAACGTTCCTGTCACAAACTGCCCAGAACTCCTGAGCATCGCTTCATTGTTCCATTTAAACCTTAAACACTGAGACACAAAAAATCTTAAACACCCCAGGCTTTGTATTTTTTGGTTTTTTGGGTGGGTTTTTTTTCTTAATTTTTTTTGTCCTTTGATGCTTTCTGTCCCTCGGTTTGTCCCTCCCACGCTGAGGATTCCAAACACCTCGGTGTCGCTTTTCCCTTTGCCGGCTGCTGCCGCAAATTGAAATCACCTGCTGGCGATAATCCCCCTGCCTGGAGGCTTAATGATGCCACGAACCCTGCAAGGGCAGGTTTTGGTGTTTGATCCAATTATCCGGAGCTAAAGATGGCTCGGGAAGGAGCAGGGACAGGGACAGGGCTCTGTGTCACTGCATGGTCACACACAGAGGAGCCTTGGAGGGGGATGTACCACAGACTGTCACTGCAAAATACGATTTAGATAGACAAGACTGAAGGTTGGGGGGAGGAATTCCTCATTTTCTGGGCCCACCGATGGGAAATGAGGTGCAGAGATGCTCGAGGGGCTCCCAAAGGCAGCGCTGAGCCCAGCCCGGGGACCCTGGGCTGGCTGACCCCAGCCCTGCCTGCAGAGCCTCGCTGCTCTCTCCTGTCTCTCCTGCTCCTTCCTCCTGCTTTTCATTCACATCGCACGATTTCATCATCATCATCATCGCAGCCACTTCGGGCTGTTTGTTCTGGAGAAGAAAAGGTGAACGGGAGCAATGTGTGAACACTCCCTGCTGCTCCCCGGGCAGAGCCCCTTTGGGTGACAATAAACAGGTGACAATAAACAGCACAGGGTGCCCAGAGGAGCTGCAGCTGCCCCATCCCGGGAAGTGTCCAGGCCAGGCTGGATTGGGATGCTCCAGGTGCTGGGAGGTGCCCAGGGTTGGGATGAGATGAGCTTTAAGGTCCCACGATACAAAAAATCTGGTTGTGATTTCCCCTTCCAATGTTTCTGAGAAGAATTATTGTGAAAAACCCATCATGTTTGTCCCCTCCCTGTGATATTTAGGCAAAAAAAAATTAAAGCAAGGAGAAAAGTGTTTTAATGGGAGGTGCCCAGGGTTGGGATGAGATGAGCTTTAAGGTCCCACGATATGAAAAAGCTGTTTGTGACTTCCCTTTCCAAAGTATCTGAGAAGAATTATTGTGAAAACCCACTATGTTTGTCCCCTCTATGTGATATTTAGGCAAACAACAGTTCTTGAAGCAAAGAGAAAGGTGTTTTAATCAATTGAAAGTGTTTTAATTTGGTTTAAAGGGGTGTGCTCAGCAGATGGGGTGGCAGGGGCTGTGGCTGATGGAGCTGCTCTCCACCCCAGCCACCCTTCCGTGGCAAACTGCAGAGCCCCAGGGATTTCTTGTAAATGCTGTGATTTTATGGCCCTGAGAAGGGAACCAATCACGTTAATTGATTTGGAGAGCTGCCCACGGGGTGCACTCACAAAGGTGGCCAGCAGCTCCTGCAGTGCATCCCGAGGAGAATGAGGAGAATTAAACCCTCATTCCATCAGCCCCAGCCCTCCTGCACCCGGCCAAAACACATCCCAAGAAACCAGAGCTCGAATCCTTCAGCTGCTCCATTCCAGGAGAGATTGCTAAACCCTGGGATTTCTGCACAAGTCTTTATTATTTTTCCCCCGAAAACAACAGATGCGAGCGAGGAACACAAAGGGAGATGAAAAGATCTGTTTTGATGAGTGGGCCTGGGAGAATTCCGAGGAGTTGTGAGTGGGATCTCCTGGCCCGTGTGCTCAGAGCAGAGCATCACTCAGTGCCTGGGCTGGCTCCACATCCCACAGGACCCTCAGAGCCTCCTGTTCTCCTCCAGCTTTGTCTGTCCTGGCTCTGAGCAGCACCAGGGATCCCTGTGCTGTGAGCAGGGCTGGGGAAGGGACAGACTGGGAGATGTATGATCTATAAAAATTGGTGCATCCAATAATATCCAGTGTATTTCCTTTTCAGCAAAAAGGCTAAGTGGAAAAACCCCTGGTTTCAGGGTTTGCCATCCAGCCTTCCGTATTATAATTTTGAGATAAGGTCAGAATTTACAATCAAAAGGATTCGGCCAGGGAGGAGATGACTCCTCAGCTTGGGAGGAGGACTGTCATTCACAAGGTGATCAGTGACTGATATCGATCTGGGAGGACACTGCAGGGACCTGATGAAATCATACCCAGTTCCAAAAATCCATTCAGAGAAACGAAGCTCTTCCTGGAAATCTCTTCAAAACCAAATCAACCAAAGAAAAAGTACATGCATATGTACCTTGGACATGGACACGATGGACTTGGCCTCTGGGCACAAAAACCCCATAAAAACCCCTGGCTTTGGCCACTGTGTGTGGAGGTGGTGGACAGCACACTTGGTGTGGGTCCCCTCCTTCCACCCAAACTCGATCAAAGTGTTGGGTTTTGTTTTGTTTTGTTTTGTTTTGTTTTTTCTTTTATCGTGGTCTCTTTAAAATAGTTTTGGGGATTGTGGAATAAATGGCTTGATATTAACTTTGATTTCTATTCCTTTATAACAAAACCAAAGCTGCTTTGTGCAGAAATGCACCTCCAGCACCCCTGGGGACAGGGACAGCGGGGTGCCAGTGCCATCTGCAGCGGGGTGACACCTCCCAATGCTCAGCCAGCTCCCTTTCACCCCGAGGGAGGCTGTCAGCAGGTGAGGAAATCCTTGTGGTGGCTCCAGGAGACCTTTCCTGGCCCTTCCCCACCGTGACCCCCAGCCCAGGCTGTGCAGAGCAGCTCCTCATCTCCCTGGGCAGCTGCTGTGCTCCACAATGGATTTATTTATTTCCCCTCTGCCGAGCTCCACAATGGATTTATTTCTTTCTCCTCAGCAGGTCTCAGGAGGCTCCCAGGGAAGCCCTGGGCTGCGAGGGGAAGCTGACAAGTGACATGATGGAGAAAATTGCCGTGTCAGCCCCGATTAGCGCCAGCAGTGCCCTCCCTGCCCGAGAGGAGCCAGCCTGGTCCCGGCCAGGGGAGCCGGGAATCACCTGGAGCTGCTGGGTGGGGATGTTTGGGAGGGCACCCAGGGGACCCTGCTGGGGATTTTCGGGCACGTTTTCATGCTTGACCTGCTGCTCACCCCTCCCTTTGCCGGGGAACAATGCTCTCCTTTCTGAGCCAGGCTGCCTCCGTGGTTTTGGCTGCTGCCTCGGGATGAGATCACGGAGGGAACTCAGGGAAGACAATTCCTTTTTCCCCTAATTAGGGACTCTCAGCACCTCTCCCTCTCTCTAGGTCTGTTCAGACCCATCTGCTGGCTCTTTCCAAGCCCTTTCCCAAAGGTCTGGTTTGGGAGACACAAGGCTGGGCTGAGCTGGCTCTGCCGCTCTTTTGGGGGGCTCTGAGGGCAGCATCTCCCTGTTCTCAGCCCCAGAGCACCCTCTGCTACCCCTCCTAATTCCTTCACACACCCTTTCCTCTATTAGAAAGAATTATTAGCAATTCCTCTATTAGAAAGAATTCTTAGGAATTCCTCTATTAGGAAGAATTCCGGGAAAAGCTCCGAATGCCACCCTAAAATCTGCATCCCAACCCTGCCTTTTTACCACAATAAATCTCCATCCCACCTGACAGGGACCATAGGCAGCTGCCACCCCGATTATTGCCAGCACAGAAATCTCCTTTGACAGCTTTTGGTTCCCTTATTTCCTCACATTAATTGTTTCCCTGGGAGCCTGGAGCTGGGTTCTGTCCCAAGGAAAAGGAGGATGTGGCAGCAGGAGTGTGAGCAGGGCTGTGCTTGGACATCCAGCACGTTCCTCCTCCTCCAGTGCAGTGCAGGGATCCTCATCCTGCTGATGAGCATCCTTGGAAATGCCCCATTGCCCTCCTAAATTATTTTAACTCCCTTGGTTTATCACAGCCTTCCAACAGCAGCGTTTGGCAGAGCTGATGAAGAACCTCACCAGGGTCAAAAGAGAAGGAAAGAACCATTTCCCAAATTTCCTCTTCAGCCCAGTTTTCTCCAGTCCCAGGGCTCACTTGCCCTGCCAATAAAATTGGTCAGAAACCAGGGTTTGGCTGCTGTGGCAGATGAAACCATCCCAGTTGTGATGGAGAGCTCATCCCAGTCCCCTCCCAGCTGGGCAGCCTCCACGCCGTGCTTGGCACCCTCCTCCAGGGTTCCTGTGCCAGCAGATGCCACCAGACCTGAGAGGGGATTTTAATTTGAACTTTAAAAGAAGCAGCGATGCTGTTAAAGGCAGAAGGGCAGGGAAAAGGGGGAGAAGAGGAGAGCTGGGAGGGTTTCCAGGCAGGGAGGAGCAGGAATCCCTGAAGGATCTGCTCCCCTGTGTTCCCACAGAGACCCTGATGATCCTCAGCACCCACAAAGGCTGCAGGGAAAAGTAATTTCCACCTGAGCAGCTGGAAAATGTTCCTATTCCCAAATCCAGCTGAGATCCCTGGCTTTGCCCTCCCTCCTTCACCCTTTGGATCTCCTCTCTCTTAGTTCGTTCTTCCTGCAGGAAAGAACAACAATTCCCTTATTCCTGTGGAAAGGGAGAGGAATAATCCCCATCCCAGACAAGGCAGATTTAAAAAAGGATCTTTGGTGTCTGGCAGTGACAACAACAACCCTGAGCAGCAGCAAAGGAAGGCTCCTCCAGGAAGGCCAGCAGCAGCCTAAACGTGGTGGTTTTGTGGGGAAAAAAACAGGAGCTTTTAAAAGCACAGATTGCCCAGGGAAGGGATATTTGCATGGATATTTTCCTGCTGGCTGATATCACATCTCCCTGCCTGGGAAATGAAGCGAGGGTTTGTGGTTTTTTGGGGTTTTTTTTTTTTTTTGGTTGGTTTGGGGTTTTTTTGCATGCTCTGCATGGAGGAGGTAATGGGAGATTTTGTGCTTTAAGCAGAGATAGCAGAATCACATCGGGCAGGTGAGAAATTGCCTCTCGCTTTCCTGCAGCCACTATCACCATCCTGAAACAGGCAGGGGGGAGTGGGGACGCAGAAATTATCTCCAGAAAAATAAAACAGCTTTTAAGATGGCAGGAGGAACAGCTAACCCATCTGTAGGAGCAGTGCAACGCAAGAGGAAATCCAGATTAGTGTTCAGCAGCAGCAACAAGCTCTGAACACCACATTTTCCCCCCCAGAACATTTCTTTTTTTTTCCTCCACTTTATTGTTCTTTTCCTTTAGCTCAGCTTGAACGCTTTGGAAACAGCTCAGGTGGTTCTTTGCAGACTGAAGCAGTGATAAGAGGGGGTTTTTTTGTGCTTTATATTATTTAATGTACAGCTGACAGAGCAGATTGTCCTGTTGGTGCAGATGCAGCTCCAAAATCCTTCCAGGTAATTGAGTTTGTGTTTTGGGGGTTTTTTTAGTGTTTTTTTGTTTGTTTGTTTGGGGTTTTTNCCAAAATCCTTCCAGGTAATTGAGATTTTTTTTTGGTTTTTGGGGGTCTTTTTAGTGGTTTTTTTTGTTTGTTTGTTTGGGATTTTTTGTTTGTTTGTTTGTTTGGGGGGTTGTTTGGTTGGTTTTGGTTTTGGGGTGGTTTTTTTGTTTGTTTGGGGTTTTTTGGTTTTGGTTTTTTTTTAAGGAGCCACTATGGAATTTCTCATTCCCATCCCCTCGTTTCTGAGGTTCTTCTCTCCATTCCAAGGTTGGGGTGTTTCCTTTAAAGGGTTTCCAGCCACCTCGGAATTCTCGGTTTGGATTTCAATACGGTTTTAATTAAAGTAAAGATGTTAATGGCACACATAACGCTCATGAAAACAACAGCAACGCTCCCCCAGTGACTCACTCGAAGAAAGCACATCAGGCTGTGCCTTTTTGCTGAAATTGGATGTGGTGTTTTTCCCATTTTATCTCTTCACAGCCTCAGAATAGACTGGGACTGAACTGAAATTCCAAACAAAAATCTCAAAATGGCTCAAAACCCCATGGAATTTGCCTTTCCCCCCTTCCCTTGGCCGGCAAAGCCCCTTCTCTGGGAGAAACACAGGGCAAAAATCGGGAATTCAGCATCACCACGTGATTGCTCAGCGCTCTATGAATAGGAAAGGGAGATCCAAGGAAACTTGGGACCAATTTTCCACCCCTCCTGTTGGCATTTGGGGCTGCCCAGGCTCATTCCCTCACTGCAGCCACTCCGAATTCCATAACACATTCATGTATTCCTGTGTGCTGAGCAGCTCTCAATAATTACGTCAACCCTTAATTTGCTGCGACTCAATTACTGCAGCAGCTCATTGACATTGCTGAGGTTAATAACTCCCAGATTCAGGGGACAGGACACGTCACAAATCACCCTGATGGTGGCAATCGTTGCAGCAAAGCAGGGGAACAAGAGGCAAAATGCGATTTAGCAACGCCCAGGCAACAACTTTCCCAACAGAGGAACCCCCTGGGAGAGCTGCAGAGGGGCATGGATGGGGCTCTGGGGAGGTCCTGACAGGGAAATTCAAGCAGTTGGGGCTGGGAGGGTCTTTCCCAAATCCTGGGGGGGTTTCTCCTTGTGCTGGAAGAGGCAGGTTTTGGATCCAGTACAGGCAGTGCTGGTGGGCTGGTAAAAAATACCAAATTTTTTCACCCCCAATGTTCTGTCTGGATTCCAACTCCTCCACAGCAATCTCCTGGAGGGATAAACCCCGTGGAATGTTGCCCCAGCAATGGTTTGACCCTTTGTTCTCAACATGGCCTTAAATATTTCTGCTTTTCCTCCCTGGGAGCTGGAACCAGGCAGGACCACTCCTCTCCCAGCACCAGCAAAGGAGAGATGGTTTAATGGATGTGCTGAAGTGACTCCTCAAATGAATCTTAATCACATGGGCTAATTAGAGGCTGTGTTTGTTAATCAGATGTGAATAGCAGGCTGATTTCTCTATTTAGACAAACGTCTGCTGCAAAACCTCCCGGCAGATGGGCCAACGTTTGCTCCCCCCAGCCTGAGCGGGCATTTCAGCAGGTTGCAAACACGGTTTCATTGCTAATTAGGGACTAATGAAAACAGCCCTGCTGCTGTCCACCACAGGGCCCACACGCTCTCCTGTGCTGGGAAGTGTTGAGGGTTGGAATCTGCTTTTGGAATTCCTGGATTCTCCTCGGGGTCCTTGTTGTGGAGCTGATGCACGGCCCTGCTCAGAACCTGTGGTGGGAAGTGTTGAGGGTTGGAATCTGCCTCTGGAATTCCTGGATCCTCCTCAGGGTCCTGGTCCTTGTCATGGAGCTGATGCACAGCACTGCTCAGAACCTGTGGTGGGAAGGGTTGAGGGTTGGAATCTGCCTCTGGAATTCCTGGATCCTCCTCGTCATGGAGCTGATGCCGATGCACAGCCCTGCTCAGAACCCTCTCCCCACCAAACAAATCCAGGTGGGATTGACTTGCAGCCTTCCCAGGCTGATTTTCCAAGTTAAATTTGTGAGGATTTAACTCAGGGCCAGGAGCTGGATGATCCTTGGTCCCTTCCAGCTGTGATTCCATGATTCTGGATAAAACTAAAACCTGGAGACAGCAGCTGTGGCCAACCCAACTTTAATCCCAGTTTCTGATGCCCTCAGGTCCTGAAACCAAGGAATACAGTGAATTTAGCCCCAAAAGGTCCTTGGGACTCTGTTCCTTGAGCTGTGGGTGCTTTGCCCTGTGCCAGGGATCTCCTCCAGTGTGCTGGGGTGGCTCTGGCTGGGGCATCAGCTCCCTCCTGGCTCCTCCAGCCAACAGCCAAAGCTAAAATGAGATTTTTTTTTCAGCGTGTTTGGCTTCCCTTGCACTCTCCAGAATTACCCTGAAGAGTATTTAAATATCTCTCCTAATAATTACAGCCATATTCCCAGCAGCTCGTGTGCCAGTGGAAGTGCTGAGTTATCCTGCTTTTACCGTGCCTACCTATGGATTACAAATAGATCTTATTAACTGCTCCAAGCTGACACATCTATTGGAATAAAGGGGCTCCTTCCTTCCCAGGCAGCAGAACAATCTTCCTGTTATGCTAATAAATACAGGAATTTGCATAAATCTAATCAGATGGGGAGGCTCAAACGGAGCCCGGCGCTCCTGGGTGCCTGGCAGAGCTGCTCCTGCAAGGGAATTTTGGGGAAATTGTCACCACCAGCAGCTGGAACTGGGCAGGGATTGGGAGAGAAGGAGGTGGGAGCTGTGTTTTCATCCTCCCAGCTCGGTTTCCAGGGTTTCTGTGGGGCAGAGCCCCCCGGCCTGGCTGTCCCAGCCTGTTGGATTGTGCATTGTGTGCATTAAATGCTGCACCAGAGATAAGGAAAGGCAATTTGCTCCCAGCTCTGATGGTGCTGGAGCATCCCTTGGCTGAATGCTGAGCCCTGGGCTGGGAATGCTCTGTGCTTTTGTGATGTGGCGGATGCAGCACCCCAAAATCCCCTGGCCCTGGGTGGTGCTGGGAGCGTCCCCAAATCCCCAGCCCCAAAAATCCCCTTTTGCTCTGGAGATGAACAATCCCTGTCCCTCCCAGCCCATCCAGATAAGGAAAGCAACAGGAGATGCTGCAGATTTGGGCAGAGGAGCTGCTCCAGTGCTGGGAGGGTTTGTGATACCCATGACCTTGTGCAGGGTTTTGTGTCCTGGCCAGCTCTGCATCAGATTGGGCTCAAACTGGGGGTTTTTATGGGGCAGAAAAGGCAAATTTCTGCAGCCTCCTCCCTTCTAAAGCTGGTTTGGTGCTGGCAGTGCTGGAAATTGCAGCTTCCTTCCTCTCTGCCCTGCTATTAATGCCAAACATGTCATTAACAATTCTATCCCTGCTGCCGCTCCCCTCCTGCTTCACCCTCCAACAGCCTGACTCTGCTTTTGGAGGGCAGCAGAGCGCTGCCTTCCCTTTTTAGCACATGTGCAACTGCTCAGCAGATGTCTGCATCCCTGTGGGGAGCATCCCTTGGACCAAAATCCTGGATCTGCTGAGCGGGCAGGGCTGGTGGAGTCAAGGTGCACCTGCAGGGCAAAGGCAGACCGTGCACCCTTCCTGCACAACGAGCCTTAAACCACATCTCCCACCGGGCTTCTGCTCCACATCTCCCACCGGGCTTTTGCTGCACATCCCATCTGCATTCCTGGCTGGAAGAGCTGCTGCTGAGCCCAGCCCTTCCCACTCCTGCCGAGGAGGGGCTGGTGCCAGGCGTGTGCCGAGCTCCAGCACGGCTTTGATTTATTCCCCTGGAAAACATTTCCCGTGCACCTCTAAACGCTCCAGGAGCAGAGCAGGGCTGCAGCTCTGCTGGGGCAGCAGCTGGGGACTCTTCTTTGAGGTGAGGATGTTCCCAGGGCAGAAGGGGAGGATTTGTTGTGGAAGTGGCCGGAATTCCAGCTGGGATCAGGCAGAGGAGGCTCCCAAGTGCTTCCCCAGGGCAGGGACAGCTCCCACCAAATCCATCCCACCTGGCCTTGGGCAATTCCAGGGATGCAGGGGCAGCCACAGCCTCTCTGGGAGCCTGTGCCAGGGCCTCACCTCCCTCAGAGGGAAGGAAAGAAATAACCTCTCCCTCCAGAGCTGGAAAATCAATTTTCCATCATGTTCTCCTTTAGTTTCAGGCTCTGCAGGTGCCCCTGCCTGAGGGATTGCCTTCGATTCATGGTGGTGTTAAAGCAACAGAACTCTCTGCCCTCATCTTTTCTGTGTGATGGGAAAAACCCTCCACTCCAGACCTTACAAAAGGGGAGGATGGTTTGATTCCCATGCATTAATTCCCATTGCTCCACCTGCCCCTTGTCCAGCACCTGTAAAGCCAAATATTCCTCCCCAGCTGGTTTGGGCAGATCCCCTGTGTGCAGCACAGAGCTTGGGATGCACTGAGTCGCTTTGCTGTGGCTCCTTGGCTGAATTTTGGGATGTAAAACCCCTCCAGTGGTCCCTCATTCCCCCAGCACAGCCCTCCCTTGCAGCAGTTACAGATCAAACAGCAAGAACAGCACCAGTGGGGGTGAAATAAAACCAACCCTGGCCAGCAGAGCCCTGCAGGATTCACCCCACACCCACCCAGGGGATTTGTTGCACCTTTTTGGGGGTGCAGCATTTGTTTTTTGGTGTTTCAAAGGACGAGGCAGCAGGTTCAGGGTCAGCATGCAAAAATCTCTTTATTCTGATTTTCTGACTCCATTTCTATCCACTGTACAAAGGTGGCCAATTATTGGCCAAAGCAGAACATCCCATCCCTTGGATTGGTGTTCATACCAATCACTCAAATATTCTATCAGAACCAAGGAATGTAAACATTTCTTATTTACATGAAAAAGGCTTGGGAACTCAGCTCAGAGTTCCAAAACATCAGAAGGCTTTTTGCTTTAGTATCAAATGCAGGTCTGAGACATGTAAAAATCAGATCCACAGTGATTCACCCAGCAGTGATC
>VWYP01023740.1:280476-373804 GCA_013400435.1 Pycnonotus jocosus | reverse complement strand
GGGCCGTGCTGAAGGAGGGCGATAGAGGGGCTGGGGGTTCGTGAGGGGGCTCAGGGCGACGCGGGAGACAGGGGAGGCCTGAGGAGTTCGAGGAGGGCTGAGGGCCTGGGGGGTCATGGGAGGGCGGTGGGTGCTGGGAGGGGGCTTTCGTGGAGGACCCCTTGGGAGGAACAGTGCTCTGAGGGTCGCGAGTGTCTCCTTGCTTGGGAGTTGGGGCGGGAACAAAGGGGGTGGGCTCTTTGGGGTTGGCAAGGCCCATACTCAGGATGGGATTGCTGGAGTGGGGGGTCCTGCAGCGTCAGGCTGCTGGAGGTGTTGGCGGTGGGATGGCAGCGGGATATTGCCTGGAGGGCTTCTGGCTGCAGCAGCGCAGGGTCACAGCACCTGAGAAGGGGAGCTTGTGGCCCAGAGGAGGTTGGTTTTGGTATGCCATAGGGTGGGGAGTTTGATGGGGATGTTGTGGAAAACTAGGGTCAGGGACACCCAAACCAAAAAACATGGAATTCAGAGAGCTGGGAGGTTTGTGTCAGCTCCTGTGTAGCTATTCTGGTGAGAGGTATCCCTGTGAAGTGGTAGAGTACGAGGACCTTTTGGAGTTGCTGATGTCTTTATACCAGAACATCTTGCTAAGGCCAAATGCATCTCTTCTTTCTTGTGAGTGTGGGGAAACTGAGGCATGGTCTGGTGAAGGAGTTTGCCCAAGGTCACACACAGAGCGGGTATCAAAGAGGACCCAGGCTGATGCAGCATGTTTCTGCCACCTTCAAACAAAGCTCCCATCCCTGGGTTGTTAATTTGGATTTGTTTATTTGTTGGGAACTGCCCAGACTATATCCAGGTCTGCTATGCCAGTGTGGACCAGTGGCTGAAGCCTCCTACTGCCTCCCTGGTGTGGAGGATGATCCCATGTTCAGCAGATCTAGAAAGCTTTCCTTAGGAGCAAAGAAGTGAGAAGGGGAACAGGGTAGCCCCTTGCAGTGGGGAAGGTCACTAAAGTGACACCACTCATTCATCAGGTGTTTTCCCAGCCTTAGGCCTCCTCCTGGGCCACAGGGAATGGCCATGAGCACCCTCCTGTGCTGCCATATACCCATCACCAACACAGAATCAGGAAATGATTGTGGCAAGGAAAGGATTGTGGTCTAGAGGCACAGAGCAAAAGATTGTGATCTGGAGAGCAGGCTGATCTGGCACCAAGGAGTGCCCAAATGCTCCTTTCCCTGTTTTGTGACCTTGATCAAATTACTTCACCTCTCCTGGCTTCTCCCTCGCTCTGCACCATCCTGCACTGCTTGTCTGCTGTTCTTTGCTCCTGCCCTTCACAACCTCCTGGGTTGGCTCATTCTGCCAGGGTCCTTGCCTGGTTTCCCCATGTCTCATCCCAAAACTGAGCTGGGCAGCTGAACAGATTTGGCCATGGGTCCCCTTTCCTTGAGAGGAGTTGGTTCACTGCTCATAGTCCTGGGAATTGACAAGCCTCTTTGGAGAAGACAAGAACCATCCTTAACTTCACAGACAGCCTAAACCCATTAGCAAGCTGGGAAAAGTCCATTTAACCTTTATTTCATACAAAATGCAAAGCTCTCAGTTTCTGTGCCATCCTGCAGCGTCTGATTTTGGCCAGACCTAGAGGAGACACCATTTCCCTAAGGGCATTTCTAATAAAGCCAGAGTAGCAGTCCCAGGAGAGTCTGACCTTGCAGGCCTGAAAGGATTCATGGAAGTTTGGGATTTCTTAATTGCCAAAGTAAATGGCTCCTTCCCACTAATGGACACAGCTCATCCCCACCATGAATGGGCTGTGACTGGCTGTGGAGAAAGAAAAAGATGCTTGAGTCCTGGAAGCGTTGTGGAGCTGGCTGTGCCTCTTGGATCCATCAGTTCTCTTCTCAAGCCCTGTTTTGGGGTCTTGCAGGCTCCTTGTGTTCACCAAGTAGATGCTTTATGGGGTGCAGACCAGGAGTATCTGGATCTGTCTCCATCTGCCCAAATCAATACTGTGTTTCCTCCTGGAAACCAAATTAATCTTGTTCCACCAGGATCAAACAACACAATCCCTATCCAGACTGATGGATGAGAGAGGAAGTTCCCATTCCTGCTGTGGTCAGCATAAGTGTCTCCCCACACAGGTGGGAGCCTGAGAGACCAGAGTGATCTTGCCTCTGTCGTTGTGGCACCCACAGCTCCTGAGTGAGCACATGAGCTTCCGAAGCTCTTTGTCTGTGGTGGAGCTGGCAAAGTTTCCTTGTTGGTGGAGAAGAGGATCTGTCACTGCAGTGTTTTAGCCACTTGGTCTCCTGTCTTTGTCCAGGCAGGACGTGGCACCTCTCTGGGTCCTGTGTGTTGGTGTCCTCTGTGTGCTGTGGCCACAAGAGAAGCTTCCTATGAAGTGTCTTTTCTTCCAGAGAAGAGATTCCTTGATAGTTACTTTTCCTGCCAAAGAGCTTGTTTATAGGGGACTTACTTGGAATTTGGCTGATGACTTTGGAACATTTTGTTGCTGGTTTTGCCTGATGGGTATGTGGCAGAAACCAGAGTGAGACAGCCAGAGTGGGAGTCCTGTAGAAACCAGATACTGTTAGCTCTACTCCTCCCAGTGGCACAGTGGGACCTGTGTTGGGCATGGAGTGCAGGTAGATACATGACCCGTGGCTCTGTGTCACTCTGTGGTGGCAGTGTCACACTGGGGGAGGCAGAGCAGGACAAGTCTCTCCAGTAAAAAGCAACAGGACAAGAGGAAATGGCCTCAAGTTGTACCAGGGGAGGTTTAGGTTCAATATTAGCAAAAATTTCTTCACCAAAAGCCCTTGAACAGGCTGGATGAGGAAGTGGTAGAGTCACAGTCTATGGAGATATCTAAAAGATGTGTAGATGTGGCACCTGGGGACATGGTTTAGTGGTGGCTTTGACAAGGGTTTAACAGTTGGATGATCTTAGCGAGTCTTTCTAACCTCAATGATTCTGTGATTCTAAGTGAGCTCTGGCTGGCACCTGGAGTCATCTGTGTGTGTCAGAAGGAGGGGATCGGGAGCCTCACTGACTGTCCCACACAGGTCTTAAATACAGCAGAACAATGTGACCAGAGCCATTACCTGCCAGGCTGGGGTGGAGGGATCACTCTGCTGTGGTGCAGTAATTAGAAAACCTTGAATTCCTTGGCTGGCAGCTCTGGAAGGGCTGGTGATACTTCTAACAACTTCCCTACTGGGAGAGGCAGCTAGGCATGCTCCTGTGCTGGGAGCAGGGCTCCTTCCAGGAGGCTGAGCAGGGCTGTAACCATGGGTTGTCATCAAATTGGGGTGTCCCCAGAGTCAGGCATGTTGAGGAGTGCAGGATGTGAGTGGGATCAGTGAGTCTCTTCCCATAGGAACATGGAAGAGACTCTCTTCACTTGTGGCCTTCCAGCTGCTCTCTCCTGTGATGCTCTGTGGGGAAAACAGGTTTATAGCTCTGGAACAGATGGTCTTGGCTTGATGACTAATGAAGAGTTCACTGCCTGTCTTGGGCTGCCCGTGATGCCTGTGGGTGGAAGCAGACTTGGCTGATCCCCGCTGAACCAGCCCCTCAGGATTTAAGCAGTGGTTTGGCCATGACTCTGCCAGCACAACATGGGTAGTCTGGGGACTCTGAAATGGGCAGATCATGCCAAGTGTTTTCCTGCCTTTTCACTCTGTGCTTTCTCCTGTCTGTGACCTTCCCAGCAGCTACACCCTCAGAGGAGTCTTGTGCTGGAGGCTAGTTTGGTCCTACTGTCCTTGGGAGTCATCTGTCCATCCTTGTGAGATGCTGCTGCTCAGGAATACCCCTGGATGTTCCTTACAGCTCCCCATGGTGCCTGGCACAGCCGCTGGGCAGTCAGGGTTTGGGGGTGCTGTGAGACACCCCTGGAAAGCTGGGCTGGAGCAGGCAGCTGCCTGCCTGTCGTCAGGCACATGGGGCACATGGCCCTGACATGGGTACCACTCACTGGGAAAGTTCTTTCTCATTCCAACTTCCCAGCTCCCTGCTCTCCCCAAGGATTACTCTCTCTGCTGGTCAGCCAGCCTGGCAGAGGTAACAAAGCATAATTAACTGCTCCCTTTACACATCCACTTAGGTCCACGGGAGGGTTTGTATCTGAATTTCTAGAGAAGGTGGTGATGGCAGTGCCTGCTCCAGCCCAGCACAGGGAGCCAGGGTCCAGGGAGGGGGAAGCATGGGCAGGGCCTTTGTCAATTCCTGTCCAGTGCTTTCAGCCCAGAGAGCACAGCTGTGACTGCCTGAGACTCTCGCTCTGCTGGGCTTGGGCTCACTGCGTGGTCATGGCAGGGAAGAGCTGGTCCAGTAACCTCCCAGTGAAATAACCATCACCAGCCAGTACAGCCCAGTGCTCATCTCCAGCATCAGGGATGTCCCTGCATGGGCAGGACCTCAGAGGGTGGCTGATGCAGACACAACCCGCGGTGTTCGTTTAGTCTACAGTGAACCTAGCCAGAGAGAGTGAGACCATCTGGGTGTCCTCATGATGGGGGCATAGGCAGGGGCCTGCTGTTGGGTCTTAGCCTGAGGTTTTAGGTGGTAAAGGGGCTGTATGATGTCCTGTGCTGTACAGTGGTTGCTCCTGGAGCAGCTGTCATGCTGCAGCATTGAGCTCTATGGGGACTGCAAACAGGGATGCTCCGAGGAGCGTGCTGACAGAGCTAGGGGGAAGCAGGCCTGACTTAATGCTGTCTGTCCTCTCTTCTGCATCCACATGGACCTGCAGCAGGAGCGGCAGAAAAAAGCTGGGTTTCCTGAGAGCAGCGACGGCTCCAAGGACTCGGACAGCTCTGCTGGGCGCCGGAGCAGTGCCAGCCGGAAGCATGGCCGATGGCGGGGCCGGCCAGACAGCCCCGGGGCCATGGTGTCCAAGGTGGTGAGAGCTGTGACGGCCAGGCACAAACCAGGATGGAGGCTGCCGGCCATGCTGGACTCCTCCAGCCGCAGGAACCTGACAGAGCTGCGTGGAGAGGCCCAGCTGGCTGTCTTCCAGCAGGGTGACACAGGCAGTGTGGAGGGGGCTCCCCAGCCCACTGAGAACAGTTTCACCCCCAAGTGTGAAATCACGGGCAAAGACGCCCTGTCGGCGCTGGCCCGGGCCAGCAGCAAACAGTGCCAACAGGAGATTGCCAACGTGGTGTGTCTGCACCGGGCTGGCAGCCTCATGCCCCAGTCCGTGCCTCGCCACTGCCAGCTCTCAGGTGAGTCCTACTGGAATGCTCCTGGTCACCCTGGGCATTGGGAGTATCCCAGGCAGGCTCATAGGCCACCTTCCTTATGTCACCAAACTGCCCCACCTGGCAAACAGTGGCCTCAATCTGTCACTGATTCCCAGATTATTGCTGCCTCTGTAATCCAATCAAAGCTGTGCCAGCCTTCTTAAGTTGAGCTGTTCATCCCAGTCTGCAATTCTGCAGGGGTCAGAGCCAGGCCCAGCTGCATTTTCTGTTTTGATGCACCAGAGGAGGACACTCGCTTTCCCAACACCCCCCATCAGTGTAACAGAAGAGGCTGCATGTGCTACCACATCCTGGCACTGCCGCCAGTTTGGGATTTGCCCAAGGCTGAGTGCTTCCCTGCTGTCCCTGGTCTTGGTCAGAAGCTCCAGGTAGTAGATACCAAAGCTGGGGATGGCTGACACCCCTCTCCCTCTCCATGCAGGCAAGGTCAGCCCTGTGATCCAGTGGGACGAAAGCCGGCTGCAGCAGGGGCCCCCCAGCAAGCCAGTGCGCATTGCCTACATGCTTGTGGTGCATGGGAGGGCCATCCGCCAGCTGAAACGGCTCATCAAGGCCGTGTACCACCAGCAGCACTTCTTCTACATCCACGTTGACAAGGTATGTGGCAGGAGGAAGTGGGTGCTAACAGTGCTTCATTTGTCCCTGGGAGAAGGAGCAGAGATGAAGTATGGGTGGTGGTGAGTGAGGAAAGTGGCTGGATAGGGTTAGTCCTTGCTGCTGTGACCCTCCGCTGCTACTTTTGCAACTCCACGGAAGCAGGATCTATCCTCCCTGCCCTGATTGCTACTTCCCTCTGTGTGGAGGCTGCTGCAAGGGCTGACTCTAGGCTGGTGGCAAGGAAAACAGGGCCCTGGTAGGATGAACTCCTTGCTGAGGGTGAGCCATGTTCCCTGACAGCGCTCCAACTACCTCCATCGCGAGGCCGTGGAGCTGGCCCAGCACTACCCCAACATCCGTGTGACACCCTGGCGCATGGTGACCATCTGGGGAGGTGCCAGCCTGCTGAAGATGTACCTGCGTAGCATGAAGGACCTGCTGGAGCTGTCTGAGTGGCCTTGGGACTTCTTCATCAACCTGAGTGCCACTGACTACCCCACGAGGTGAGGGCTTTGCTGGGGCAGGGGAAGGGGCTGGAGATGTTGAGGCTGTGTGATGCAGCACTCTTGGGAGGCGCGGGGAGGATCAGGGAGATGAGGTTGGGGATTACACCCACGTGCTGGTGATGATGCTCCTGGGCCAGGCTGGACCCGTGTATGCAGAGGAGCCCAGCCACTACCTCAGAACCTGTTTGTTCCTCTGGTCTGGGTATTGCAGGAGAATATCCATGTGAGGTGACAGACAGCAGAGAGGCTGTGTCTGTGTCTGCCCAATGATGGGACAAGGGTTTGAGTCAGCAGCTTTGAGCTGCTTCTGTCTAATGGCTCTTGCAGAATGAATGTTTACTGGGCTGCTTCACCCTATGAGCATTAATGATTCCTGATTTGCACCTCAGGACCAATGATGAATTGGTGATGTTCCTGTCCAAATACCGAGATAAGAACTTCTTGAAGTCACATGGCCGAGACAATGCCAGGTAATCTCAGCTAGAGGCAGAGTTGAACTGGAGGAACAGAAAACAAGAGATCTCAGAAAATAACTGAAACAGCTGTGGCAGGGAGGGGATGTTCTGCATCTGCACTTAACAAGGTGGTTGACAGTCCCCTAACTCCTCATCCCCATGTCCAGGTTTATTAAGAAGCAGGGCCTGGACCGCTTGTTCCATGAGTGTGACTCCCACATGTGGCGACTGGGCGAACGCCACATCCCTGAGGGCATCGTGGTGGACGGGGGCTCCGACTGGTTCTCGCTGACACGCAGCTTTGTGGAATATGTGGTCTATGCTGACGACCAGCTGGTGTCCCAGCTGCGCCAGTTCTACACCTACACACTCCTGCCAGCTGAGGTGGGTGTTGGCTGTGGGCCATGGGACAGATTTTCTTCCCACTGTGCTTTACATCTCTGTCCCACTTCATCCCTGCGCTGGGTAGCTGCAAAGGGTATTACTCGTTCTGCTCAGGCAGTTTTGTGCCTCCCTTTTTCCAGACTTAGGTATAAAAGAGGAAAGAAAAGAACAGACAGCTCGGGCCATGTTTACATACAGCCCAGCTTTAGGTCCAGTCACCCTCTGGGCCAGATAAGGACAGGTGCAAGCCTGGTCCCTTAAGTGTTACCCTGTGCTGGGAACAGGGATGAGTTTCTGTTCAGTAGCAGTTGAGGTCTGTCCTTCTCTTCTATGAGTGGGGATCTCCATTAACCACCTGTCCTCCATCCCACTGGGTGTCCTGTCCCTTTTCTGCCTTGCACAGTCCTTCTTCCACACAGTCCTGGAGAACAGCCACATCTGTGAGACGCTGGTCGATAACAACCTCCGAGTGACCAACTGGAACCGGAAGCTGGGCTGTAAGTGCCAATATAAACACATAGTCGACTGGTGCGGGTGCTCCCCAAATGACTTCAAACCCCAGGACTTCCTTCGGCTACAGGTGAAAAAGATCCTCCTTTCTCTTCCTGCTCTTTCCCCTCCTCCTGCTCTTCCCTTCCTCTCTCTGAGCTGTCATCTGGGCACCCCAGGCTGCAGTGCCAGCTGCTGTGCATGTCCCCACAAGAGACTGGAGCATGATCAGTGCCCCCAGTGAGGCTCAGTGTAGATGTGTCTGTAAACAGGCAGTGGGATTATCCTGCCTACCCCGCCCTGCAGCCAGGCTTCTCCTTGCAGCATTGCTCCTATTCCCAGACTTTCTCTCCTGTTTTCCTGCTCTTTCTCTGCAAATATATCACTTGGGGCAAATACCTTTTTAGCAAAACCCCTTCAGAGTGCTGTTTCTTTGGCAGGTCAAAATGCCTTGTGACAAAACATCTCCCATGCTCTCAGTGCATGAGGACGTGGACTGAACCCAGGAGGTTTGAGGGAGATAGAGCCAGCCCTGAAAAAAGCAGTTGTGGCAGGATTTTCCAGCAGTCCCAGGCTTTCAGAGCCCAAGACCGTGTTCCTGCACACTGTGCCACGTGGCCAGAGCTAATGCAGGGCTCAGCAGTGGCTGTGGCAGGTGGGGTTCCATCAGAGTAGGGATTGCAGTAAAGGAGGTGGATGACACATGGCTGCTTCTGGGCACAGAAAGGGGGAGATGGTGGGAGAGATGGAGACCCATCTGCATTACCAGTAACTGTTGCTGTGCTCCCACTGATCCTGTCGTAGAGGATCCCACATTCAGGCTGGCTATGCTGTGCTGCTCCTTAGCCTGTGCCTTCAAAGTAGGCGGAATGAATCCTGCTGGAGTGGGAGGGCAGAGTGGGTGCAGCCAACATTGTTAGAAATTCCTATGCTCTTCCAGCAACTCTCCAGACCCACCTTCTTTGCCCGCAAGTTTGAGTCAACGGTGAATCAGGAGGTGCTGGAGATCCTGGACACGCACCTCTATGGCAGCTACCCCGCCAACACCCCAGCCCTCAAGGCCTACTGGGAAAATGTCTATGACCGTGTCGATGGGCTCAGCGGTCTCAGCGATGTCACCCTCACCTTCTATACAGCCTTCTCCAGGCTGGGGCTCCACAAAGCCTCATCCACGCTGGCAGCCAAGGCTGACAAGCTCTGCAGGTGGGGTATTTTCTGTGGTCTCAACTCAGGCTCCAAAGGGAGGCCTTTATCTTGTGCTGGAAGGATACTTATGCTCAGGTGTGCAACTTCTCTGTCTATCTCTCCAGATTTGAGCCTCGAGGCTTCCCCTCCAGTGTGCACTTATATTTCTATGATGACCGTTTCCAGGGTTACCTGGTGATGCAGGAAGTGCAGAATTTGGCAACGGGGCAGGCAGAATCCTTGGAGGTGTGGATGATGCCCCAAGGAGCTCTGAAGCTGTCAGGTCATGGAGGGCAGGCAAACCGCTTGCAAAACCTTGAGGTAAACAGGGTGCTTTTCTTCCTGCTGCCATTCCTCCTCTGCCCCACCTGCATGCCAGGGGGACAGAGGGACACAGAGCTGCCATTGTGTCTGAGAACAAACCTTTATCTGGAAGTTTTTGAGTATTTGTGAGGAGCTGATCTTTGGAGAAGAGGCCTCCAGATCCAGTGCCTGCAGCTGAAAGAGGCCTTGCATAGCTGAATTAGTGCTGGCATGTGATCCATGGAGGGTGGGGTGTCCATTGCTTTGGACTCCAAGGTTTATGTGTTCTCTGTTTCGAGGAGGTGAAACACAGAACCTCAGCTGATGGTGTCTCTTTGCCTAGTGTCCCACTGCTTGTGCTTCCTATCCCTCCAGGTGGGCACAGAGTGGGACCCCAAGGAAAGACTCTTCCGCAATTTTGGAGGCTTGATGGGGCCTTTTGATGAGCCAGTGGCCATGCAAAAGTGGTCACGGGGCCCCAACCTGACGGCCACGGTGGTGTGGATTGACCCCACCTATGTCATTGCTGCCTCCTACGATATCACGGTGGATGCTGAAGCAGAGTTCACCCAGTACAAGCCCCCCCTCAACCACCCCCTGCGCCCTGGCATCTGGACCATCCGCCTCCTCCAGTTCTGGGAGCCTCTAGGGGAGAACCAGTTCCTGGTGGTGCCTCAGACCTTCAACCGCAAGCAGCCTCTCAGGAAAGGTGAGGATGCTCTGGAGTTTGGGACTGGATGGGAGGGTGTCCTTGTGGGCAGTCCAAAGTGCTTCCCCCTGTTCTGGGCACTGGGCTGCAGCTGATGACCAGGCTGGAGGCAATTTTCCACTGGTGTCCCCTTGCCCATGTGAATCCTTAGACTGGGCTGTCCTTTTGGCAGCTGTGGAGAGCTCATTGGCATATCAGTCAGATTCTTCCTGCAGCAGCATCCATTTCCTTGTGATGGAGGGGAGCTGGTGTTACAAAGGGATGTGGTGCTGTGCCCCAGCTGGAGTTGGGGGTAGGACCTGCAGGGTGCCAAAATGTTACTGCACTGCTCATCCCCTCTCTTTCTTTCCATGTCCTTCCCAGATGACAGCAACTGGCTGCATGGTGGCCCCCCCCGCAACGAGTACATGGACCAGAATTTCCAGGGCCTGGGCGGGATCCTCAATCTACCGCGCTCTGAGGCAGCAGAGATGGATGCGGTGCGGAAGGCACGGCTGACGGGCAAGGAGCTGGAGGACTGGGCAGACGCTGCCATTGGCACCTTCTGGTCCACAGCAAATGTCTGTGTCAGCAGCCCCTCTGCCTGTGCTTCCCTGGAGACCTGCAGCAAAACCTCCTGGAGCTCCCTCTCCCCAGACCCCAAATCAGAACTGGGGCCTGTCAAACCTGACGGGCGGCTGAGGTAGCAGGAACAGATGGAGGGCAGCCTTGGGAGCAAGGAGCATCCTCCATTTCTAATTTGGGGGGTGTCTCCGGACCACATCACCCTGTGCCATTTGCACCGTAGTCACTTAAGGAAGACATAAAGAGAACCTCCAGGCAGGGGAAAACCTTCCCCTGTGGGGTATTTTGGGCAGAGGGAGAAGCATGAGGTAGGTCTTGCCTATCTGTGCAGGAATGAGCCCTTGCTGGCCAGGGAGAGCGTGCTGGAGTGCCCATCCTTGTGGAGGCATGGCAGGCACCTGGGAAGAGCTGTGTGTTTGTTACTCCAGGCCTTGGAGCCTCAGGAAAGGGTGATGTGGGAGGGAGGGACGACTGGTGGGTGGGCAGGCTCTGGACCAGCTCAGCATCCTGCTCAGCCCCGGGCTAGAACTTGGCAGGATAGGCCCTTGTTGCTGGCTGCTGCCCTGGTGGGCTGATGAGGGACTGGCGATAGGCAGAAGCAGAATGAGTCAAAAACCGCCATGTGCACGGAGCTGCTGCTGGCCCAGGGTTTGCATCTCATCCCTTCCACCCCAGCCCTTTAGTTTGTATTTTTATAAATATATATATAGAAATATATATGATGCGAAGTGCAATAGAGACGAGACCCCGCATTGGCCGGGAAGTCCTTGTGTCTCCATCTCCCCTCAAACTGTAACATACCTTGTTCCTTTGGGTGTCCTGGTGCTACAGGACAGGGTGCTGGGTTGTTTACATACTTTTTTATTATTTTTATTATTATTGTTTTACTGTTTGCCCATTTCCTGCTGAGGGCTACTGGGGACCTGTAGCCTGCTGGCCTTGGGGCAGTGTTGCCCCCCAAGTTGTGGGGCAGCTGCCCAACTATGCCAAATGTCTGGAGCTCTGGTGTGTTGTGCAACAGCAAGCAGGGAGTGCTTGGTGTGTGGTTCAGGTCCAACAAACTCCCACTTCTGTCTCCACTTCAGCAAAAGGATGCCCTGGTCCCCTGCCAAAATGTCATCCACAGGGCCGATGTCCTGCTGCAGATGAGCCGTGCCTGGAGGGCTGCCCTGTGCTCCTTGACCCGACCTTTTCTTTTCTCCCACATTGGCAGAAGCTCTTGGGACCTGCTGCACTTCCCTGGCCAAAAAACAAAGCGGCAAGACAAGGTCTGGCCAGCTCCATCCTCCCTCCGCTGTTTCTGCTTCCCACTGCTCCAGAGGGAAGAGGCACTGCCTCCTCTTGGGAAGGGTTGCAGTGGAGCATCCCTCTTCCCTGCAGTCCCCCAGGATGTCCTTGGGGTCTGCCTCCAATATTCTTTTCTCCAAGACTGATGCTGCCTGGAGAAGTCGGGGTTTTGTTTCACCCTGGGAAGACACTTCACAGTTGGGGACAATCTGGAACCCATCTGGACCAACCCTCTGCTCAAAGCAGGGTCTCAGGAGCTGGTGGGATTTTGCTGTCTCCATGGATCTGTGCCATCTTAACTTTTCTCCCATGTCCTGGCTCTCTCCACTCAGCAGGTCTGGCACTCCCAGTCTCCAAATTTAGGGATGAAGGTGTTGCAAGATGTGTACTGTAAAATGGAGGGGACTGAGACCTCTGTGTGTGAGGGCAGGTACCTGCTGGCACTCAGCCCCCCTGTCCTGCACCCACTCCTGCCTGGGGTGCTTTGAGGCTGTGGAGGAATATGGGGGGAGAGGGGCCACACAGGGTAGGATGCCAAAACTCTGTGTCAGAACCATTATGTAAAGTTGTCTTAAATATGCAACATCTCCACAAATACACCTGTATCTCTACAGTTTGGTGTGCCGGGTTTTTGTGGTGGTCTGGAATGGATGAAGGGTGGGGGAAGCTTGGCCCGGTGAAGCTGTAAGTCTCTCCTGAGCAGCGGGACAGGGGCTGTGAGGGTGTTGGGGTAGGGTCACCTTCCTCAGATGGGTGATGTGTGACCCGAAATCAAGCTCGGAGTTTTCACAGCCTATGGCTGGAGAGTGAGAGCGGGAGCGACCCGGAGCCACGGGCTGAGTCCGGTTATACCCTGGCAGCGGGTGCCCTGAAGGTACCCGGATACTTGGCGTTGACATGGCACTTAATTAAGGTGTTAATCAGCTAATGAGCGGGCACCTTCTGCTGCCTGCGAGGCTAGGAGCCTACCGCGGTACAGCCCAGCTTTCCTTCCGCAGGAGCGAGGCAGCGCTGGGGTTGTCCCGTGCCCGCTGATCCCGGCAGCGACCCGCAGCCTGGCTGCCGCTCGGCCGGGACTCCTGTAACCGCTCCAGGAGGCCGGGGCACCCGCGGATGAGCCAGGCTGGTCCTGACGTGTGTGCGAAGGGGGAGCCCCGAGAGCCCCGCGGCAGAGCCCCCTCCCGGGCTGTGGGGCGCGGGCGGCGGGCAGGGGCTGTCGGCGGCAGGGTCGGGATGGCGCAGCTCGCGGAGGCCTTGAGTCACACAGCGACCACCAGCGCCAGCATGGACAACAACGTCCTGGCCATCGTCATCGCCGCCAGTGAGTGACGGGCGGGGGCTCCGGCGGTGCCGGGAGCGGAGCGGGGGCGGCCGCCGGGCGGGATCATCCTCTGCCGGTGCCTCCCGGGCTGTGCCGATAAGGCGATGCCTGCGGGTGGACGGGGGAGCGGTCGCTGCAGCAGCCGGTCCTAATCCGGGGGGGTCCCGCTGGCTCGCGGCATTGGGGCCGGAGCGGAGCGGCGGCAGGGACGGTGGTGCCGGTGGGCTCCACGGAGCCGCGGGTTCCCGGGGGACCGGAACACTGGCGAACCGGCGCCCTACTGTGGTGCTGCGGGAGCCGAGAGCCCCGGGCGAGAGACGGTGAGTGTCGGTGCCGATCCCCGCGGGTCAGTCCCTGCCGCTGCGATCCGGGATGGGGTGACCCCTTCCTGGCTCTGCAGGTTGTTCGCGGTCTCGTAGAGAGAGAGAGAGATGTTGGGCACAAAGGGTCTTTACCGCTCTTGGGACGGGCAGCAGGTGGAATCGGCTTCTCAGGGGTTTCTCCAAGCGGCAGCCGCGCGGCGAGAGCGGGCAGCAGGCGGAGGCCCACGGGCCCGTCGAACCATCGGTTCTCTCGCCTCTCCTGTCTCTTGGCAGCGGTGTCCACCTCCGTCTTCATCGTGGCGATCCTCATCCTGCTGCTGCTCTTGTACCACCGGGACCCCATGTGCTGCCAGTTCCTCTGCTCCTGCCGCCTGTTCCAGACCCCCAGCCAGTATGTGAGTGTCCTTCAAGTCTTCCCTCTCTTCCTCCTGCCCACGAGTCCCCCTCTGTCCCCCGAGCTCCTGTTTCCGTGTGCTGGGTCTATGGGGCTGCACTGCTGGATTACTGTCCTGCAGCCTGGCTGGGATTGCTGATGGACGTGGGTCCTCAAAGCAGAGCTGGGCTCTGCCACCTCCTTGCTCCCGCTCTATCCAAGAAATCCATCCATCCACCCACCCAGTCCTGCCTGGCTGTGCCATTGTGGTTGTATCTCCAAGGCCCAACACTAAAAAGCTTCCCTGCTCTCCACATGCTCGGGAGGGAGTTTCTCCTCCCCCTACACAGTCATGTGTGGGGTTGGGCTGTGCTTTATAGGAAGGGGCTCAGCAGGGAAGGGAGCTGGAAGCTGAGGGCAAAGGCAGACAAAGCCACCCGCATCCCTGACAACTGGCTCTCTTGTGCACAGCTCCTGAGGAAGGAGCAGTGAGACACAAAGCCCTTTTGCTCGCATCTGTAATTTCCTGGGGCTGGCTTTCAGCTAGGGAAGCTGATGGAAAAAGAGCAGCATGCATAGCCAGCGTTGCTTTTGTGGCAGTGACTGCCTTGGGAAAGCTCAGCTTCCAGAGCTGCCAGCATGACTCTTGAGGGGAGGGCTGCAGGTACCATTTTGCAGTCCCTGGGAGAAGAGTGGACATTCAGCTTCACTAGCAAGGGGTGGAGACTAGTGCTATGAAAGGCAAATCTAATAGTCCAGCACAGGCTGGGAAGTCCCCAGCAGAAATCACAGTGGAAATGGGCTGCACTGATGGTGTCCTTGTCTGATTGTCTCCACTCCTTTCCCTCTCTTCCCTCCTGTTGCCTGCCCATGGAACACATTGGGAGTGGGCCTTGCTGCTGTGCTCCCTTGCCCTGTGGAGCTGCTCCCTGAGGCAGTGTGGGATGCTCTCTGAGGTGGAAACTTCAAGCAGGCATCCTGCCTTTAGCAAAGGGCAATGCAGAAAGATGGATGCAAAGAATTACATATGGAAAGGGAACATATATAGAATGTATTTCCTTCAGAAAAAGAAAAGCAGTTGTAGTGTGTGATGTAGCTTTTGGGCAGGAATAGTTGCACTGGTTTTGCTCATCAGTTATTGAACCAACAGCTGGGTGCTGTTTTCCTGCAGCTTCTGTAGTTGTGCTGTAGGGCCAAGACAAACAGTTCCTTGATTGTTAAGAGGAGAAGTAAATCCTCATAGTCCTCCCTGGGAGTCTCTGGGCTGGTTTCTGCTGGCAGAAATGGGGTTTTCCGAGAGCAAGGTACAGCCATGGCTCAAGTCCTGGCTCTGGCTCAAGGGGCTGTTCTCTGTGAACAGAATTTCTGCTCACTGTTGCTCAACACCTTAATAGGGAATCCAGTTTAACAGGAGCAAGACAACTTCGGAACAGCACAGCTATTGCCCTGCAGATTTGCTTGCTGCATTATCCTGCAATGACAACCTCAGTAGATAAGAGCTTACAAATTCTGTAACCCTGAGCATGTGATGGAGCTCTTATCTACACCAGCAGAATAGCTGGTTGGTTTTTTGTTGTCCCCCAAAGAGTTGGTTCTACTGATTTTCAATGAAACCCTGCCCTGGGGCCCAGAGAGTGCTCTGCTCCAGCTGGCTCCAGCCCTTGGAGCAGACCCTGCGCTGCCAGGGAGTATGACCTGGAACTGTTGGTATCACTGAACAGGCAGGGGCTGCTGCCAGCAGCGAGAGCTGCAGGATCCACATGGGCAGAGGGAGCAGCTCTTCCTCTGCCAGGGTGCCGCTGTCCCATGAGAGCTCCGCTCTCTGCTGGGAAGGATGTGAGGGATTTTGGCTTTGCTCATGTCCTTCTCATTTCAGGACCGCCCCCCGCCCTACTTCCGCAGCAGCCAGCAGCTGGTGGGACCCCAGCATGGAGCCTCACAGTTGGAGAGCGCTGCTGAGAACCCCGGCATGCAGGTGATGGCAGGGTCCCTGCTGGGAGATGGGTGGGAGTGATAGCAAAGGTGCTCATGAGCTTGGAAAGAGACTCTGGTTATGGGGTTTGCCTGGGGCAAAAGGTGCTGGGGCAGCATCTTCTGGTGCTATCCCACAACTTTGGGAAGTGTTGGCAGCATGTAAAAAATCTGTGGGTAGGAGGCACGTGGAGGGAAGGAATATTGCAGAGGACACCACAGTGCGCTGAGATGTTTGGGCACGAAGTGCTTGGGATCCTGCACGGCAGTTCACAGTGTAATTGCCTCCTGGGAGGGCGGATATCCTCTCTGAGTGTTCAAAGGAGCCTAAAACTGCCTACAACTTTGAACCCTGAATTAACTCAAGGTTGCATCAGGACATGAGCTTCTAGTGATGAGAGTCACTATCACACTGACCCTTTTCTTGGGATGGGCATTTCCAGGGAGACGAGCTCTTCTGTGTCGGAGCCCCCAGCACGTACCAGCTCCCGCCCTGGGAGCAGACCCATCTGCCCAGCTACGAGAGCGTGCGGAAGAAAGATCGCCAGCGGGAAATCCATCAGATGATTGCTGACAGGTTTGGGCTATGGGCAGAGCCATCCCAGGAGGTGAGCTGCCCTCTGTGCAGAAGGGGCTGGCAGAAGCCCGTGGCAGTCACCACTGTGGTCTGTATCTAGATCTTGCTTCAGCAGTTAGTGGTAGCTGAGGACTCTGTGCTCTGTGATTGACTTCCCCTGATAGCTTTTACCTCTGGGAAAGCACAAAGTATATCAGGAGGATCCTTTGGTGTACATCTGTGCTGGTTAATGATCCATCTCCCCTCCCCCAGTGCATTTGCAGAAATGCCTGTACCAGGAGGCAGGGCAGAGCCCCAGGGAGAAAGGGCAGGCTCTTCAGATCACCTGCTCCATACAAGTCTAAGCTGGCAGTGTTATTTTTGGATCTCTAAGGCTTTCATGGGTTCTTGCTTCCTTCTCCCTGCAGGACAGTCCTAGGGAGACCCCTTGCTATTACCTTGAAGTGTTTATGGCTTATTTATGAGCAGAGGCTTTGCTTGTTACAATATTTAAGATTTGCACTCCCACAATAGAACATGGAAAAGTGAGTGCATCCTGCCAAGTAGGTCCTGTGGCAGCATCCTGAGACACTCCTGTTCAGAGACCTCTAAAGAGGTCTAAAGAACAAAAACGTTTGAAACTCTGAGTAAAGCATTAAAGTTCAGTGATCTACCTGGATTTTGAGCTCTTACAGCTGTACCATAAAACCTGACACAGTCAGCCCTTGCCACTCAGTGTTTGGAGCTATATCTAATGACACCTGCCTGAAAAGTACCAGCCTGAAATAGTGGAGGGTGTCCCTGCCCATTCAGGAGTTGGAACTGGATGATGTTTAAGGCCTCTTGCAACCCAAACCATTCTGTGATTCTATGAAAGCTGGGCAGCGAGGGCACAGGAAAATAAAGTTCCAAAGACAAGTAGTTGAGGAAAGGCACTGGCAGTTCTTCCACAACATCCTCATGCCAGTTCGTGTCACCTGTGGGGAGAAAGCTAGCCCAGCTCTGCCAAAATAAATGTGACAAAGCCTGGAGGTTCCTCTCTCTGTGCAGTGAGACTTGCTGAAACCTGGGTACAACACCTGATTTGTAGGTACTTGTGTAAATCCCAGTAGTTTTCTTTAGTCAAAGGAAAACAAATGACAGCCCTCTCAACTAAAGTTTGTTCTGGCCTTCTCCCAAGTCCTTGAAGGGGAACAGGGAAGAGCAGGAACCTGGCACAAAGTGTGAGGGGAGAATGTGTCTCTCAGCAGGTTTGTGCTGCATTCCAGATCAATGCTCTCATCTCCAGGTGTTCTCCAGCCTACACCCGGCTGCGCTGGAGGACTGTGGGGGTTTAATTTCAGGCTGGTGGCAGTTGTGAGTCTTTTCATCCACTCTGTAAGAAGAGGTGGGATAATCTCCTGATTATTTCTGATCCACTGTAATGCTCTTCCTCTCTCCTCAATAGATGCCACCTCCTTATGAGCATGCTCTGAGGCATCCTCCAGCTTTCTCAGGAACAGGAATAAGCTCAGAGACCTTGGACAGACATGGTGTTCCAGACCCTTTCCATGCCCCTCTCAGCTACCAAACTCAGCGAAACACTGCGGTGTAAGACCCTGGCTTCAGTGTACTGCTGCTTCCTGTGCTGTCAGCAACAGAAGTGCCTGGGATACTATCTTCCTCCACAGGGAATGGCCAAACCTTCACTCAGATCCACAATCAGTTGAGACACAGGCTCAAGCCCAACCCAGCCATCAGCAACATCCCTCTTGCGGCACAAGGACAGCCACAGAGCCATTGCTGGGTACTGCACTGAGCAGAGAAACCAGGGACGTCTCCTCACTCTTCTTGGCAAACACCAAAGCCAAAGGTCCAGCTGCTGGAGTGGCACAGGGCAAAGCCAAGGGGAAGGTCTGCTAGGCCAGAGCTCCTCAGGAGCAGCATTTCATACCTCTGTGAGGCAGCACTGCTGGATGTACAAAGGATCAGACCTCAGGCACTGGTGGTGCTGTGCTGCTTCACCTGTTTCTTAGCTTATCAAGTGTTTTACTGTATCTGGATTGTCTGCAAGTGGAAATCCTCACCTGTGAGTGGCAGAAGGGATGTACTCTGTAGCATCACTGCGTGCTCTGGCACCAATGGCCTCTGTGACTGACAGTGGTACTATGCAGACCCCACACATGGATTTGGAGGGGTTCCATGGGTTATACCAAATATGGACCACCAAAATGAACCATAGGACTGGATTTGCAGGATGGGAAAAGACAGATGCAGGGACTGAACAGCTGGAGGTCTAGATGAACACTGTGAAGCACAGGTGGACGTGTGGCTGACCCAGTTCACCTGGTCTTCTGTAGAGAAGAAAAATTGTCTAAATAACGTCAACACCGGTGTCCTTACACTACTGATTTTGATAACCTGTTTTCTACTGCAGAGTCAATGTTTTAAATTGTTTACAAACCTGTAGATAAAATGAGATCAGTTAGTTTGGGCACAACACATTGGGGCTTCTTTATTCTGAGCAATACAAGCTCAAAAATGTCCCAAGATAAAAGAATGAGTATCCTGGATAATGCTTTATCCTACACCTCCAGCTGCTGAGCTTCAAATACCAGTCCAGATTTGGGCATCATGCCAGGGCCCCTGAACTTATTACTAAGAGTTAGGCCTGTGAACTTGCCTCATATGGCCAGTGAATGTAACACTCAGATATTTAAGTTAATAGTTGAGGTGAGTGAGGTAGAGGGAAAAATCCAGCTTCCTGGTACACAGCATTTAGGTGCATGTGGAAAAGGATCTGTACTGCAGTATTTTGAATTAAGGTACAAACAGAACAGCAATGACTAAAAATGAGCAAAAATAGAAGGAATTGTTAGCAGGACAAGTACTGATACGAGAGTGATTGCAGAAGGAATTCATCCAGTGGCACAACAGACCAGGCTCTCTGGATATTAAATGACCATTGTAACACATTCCATGAGCAGCCAACACCTCCAGCTGCTCCACAGCATTTATTAAACACTCTTAAACATGCCAGCAGGTGATCTCAGCACCTGAACACGGACCACAAGCGCTTCAGGAGCAAAACCAAGTTCTAAAATGGTATCTTCAGAGCCACTCTTGTCTTCAGATGCCAGTATAGCTGTAGTGGTCTGTCCTTTCCATCTGTGCCCACATGACACAGCAGGTTCACAGCATGGTGACGAGTTTGAAGCTTCCTAACTCTGTGGTAGGGACAACACTGATGAAAGTTTTATAAAGGATTGCTCCTTTGGGCAGCTGGCAGATCACATCCCTGCTCTCGCTGCTGCGGGGTGGGGGCACGTAGACCTCTTTGGTGTATCTCACAATCCCGTCCTCCAGGGCATAGAGTGTCTTGTTACGGCCCATCCCCACCTGGGAGAGGATGAGGAGCATTAGAAAGGAGAGGCTGGAGTTCCACAACTAAAGCAGATCTGATAATTGGTCTGCTTTGTTTGATATCCTGGCTTCAACAGCATCTGTTGCTTTGTTTTTTAAAATAAAATCACACAACTTGCTTCCAGCAACCAGTTTGCCATGGTGCTCAGTATGAGACATGGGACACAGAAGTGTTCTGGGATATCTACTACTTGCAGACCTTCCCTGAGTCCCATGAACACAGGTGAGGCTCTGAGCAGGCTCTGTGACTAATACCACAGAACACAGGGATGAGGATTAAGAATGAGACTGAAAGAGAGGAGGCAGCGAGTGTGGGACTCTGGGGGGGACTGCTGTTCTCTGGGAACCAAAGACAGAGAAAAGGCCTTACGTGAGCGCCGGGATGCCAGCGGATCAACCGCTGCGTAGCCAAAATGTTTCCTGCATGGACAAATGCACCTGCAACAGAGTGACACAGTCAGACTGCAGAGAAACAGCTCCCCAGAGCCCTGGCAGAACACAACTGATTCCAGGACTTAAAAATCCCAGCTTTTTGTAGGCATTTTCTAAGGAAAATTTAATTCAAATGCTAAAAGCATCTGAACAAAAATGCTGTTAGCAGGAAATAAAAGGGCAATGGATAGATCATAGCAAAAAGTCAAATCTCTGAAAATATTGCTTCTAAGGTACAAGGCATTTTCTGGCTGCTAAAGGCATTTGTTTTATTACATTTACATTGATGTTTCCATCAGCAAAGCTAGTAATTATTAAGCACTGAACTGCAAGACTCTGCACTCTGGCTTCTGCTAAGCCTTGTAATTCTCTCCTTTGTAAACACTGGAAATGCTCAGTTTTTCCACCCAGCGTGGGAGGAAAGTGCAGTGCAGTTATGAGGTGTCCCACAGTGTTCCCTCCTCCTGGGCTCTCTGGAGAGGCAAAGTTAGAACCAAAGTACGTTTTCTGTAGGCAGTTTTGGCTGGCAGCCCTGGTGGGGGGAGCTGACTCACCCTGCCCTCCCATCAACGACCCTTGATCACTAGGTTTCACTGATCCTCCCCTTCTCTTTCTACTGGAAAAGTGCCCTGCACACCTTCTCCTGAAAGACTCAGCAAGTGACATGTATCAGGGGAGAGAAGCTGTGGAAAACCCAGTGAAATGCAATGAAGACACTCAGACCTACCTTCAACTTTTTTGAACCCATAGCGTTTCCCAGGGCTGCGGCCACCTAGGTTTTTCGAGCTGCCTCCACTTTTCTTAGAAGCCCATCTGACAGCAACCAGGCTTGTATGGTGAGTGGGTAGAACTAGGTTAGGAGAAAGAACAGCATCATCAGCTGGAAAAACTATCACACATAATTTCTTCTGTCAGATGTAAAGGATATCAGTTAAGACAGGCTTTAAAATTAAAGGCAAAGGAAAGCCCTGGGAGAAACAAAAAGCACTTCCAAGATAAATTAGACCAAAATGGCTTAAGTTCCTTGAAAAAAGGCCACATCTCAAGTGCTGCTGCTGCCCAGGTAAGAAAAAAACTCTTAGCAACAATGCTAAATGATGTGCACAAATTCCTGTTTCATTCTTGTAAAATGCAGCACAGATGTCACTGGTTGCTGTGGATTGCTCTTACAGTGCTTTGAGAAAAGATGGGTTGTGATTTGCTTCAGTTTCCCCTTTGACCAAATGGTATTTACTTACACAGTTACATCCTGAAATGTTACAAATGAGCAGACTCCAATTCTGGAAAATATATAAACATATATGACTAGCCAGAAACAGTCTGAGGACTCTTGTGCTCCAGAAGGAGCATAAAGGTTGGCCTTGCTGGTATTGAAGGTCTTTTCCAACTTCAGTGATTCTGTGATTCTATGATTAAAGGCTCTAAGAAGGAATATAGAGCCCTAGGAGTGGCAAAAAGGGAGTCTGGAGCACAGTTTTTTCATTAATCCTCCCAGTTTAAGCAAGGTGTTTAAGGCCAGGTTGAACAGGGCTTGGAACAACCTGGTCTAGTGAAATGTGTCCCTACCCATGGCAGGGGGTAGGAACTGGGTGATCTTTAAGTTCCCTCCCATCCCAAGTCATCCTTATCTTAAAAATCTCTTCAGTACCACCTTTCATGCAGTTAGGAGCCAAACCTAATTTTTCTGAATCTCTCTATTTAGCCTGTTAAGCAGCAGGTTAGTGCAGAACAGTGGTTATGTTATTTCCTTAACCTGAGCAACACCACTAGTTTAACTCAATTAAATAATTACAGATACTCAGTAAGCTGGAAATATGTCCCACCACTGGAATTGTTCAAGCCCAGGCTGGATGGGGCTTACTGCAACCTGGTCTAACCGAAGAAGTCCCTGCTCGTGGCAGGGAATTGGAACAAGATGATCTTTAAGGTTTCTTCCAAACCAAACCTGTCCATAATTTTATGAAATACTGTTGAGAAAAAAACCCCAAACCATTAATTTCAGGAGATGACCCATTAAGTAAATTAAAGCCTCCGAGACTTGACCATTTATAGGAAATTAGACAAAGTTACAGTTTCACATACACAAACCCGCCCATCAGCACATCGCCATCACCACAGCTCCAGGCAAAGGCGAAAGCCTCAGCCTCGCGCTACTGGCGGTGACAGCCCACCGGGGGCGCGACATCCCGCGGCGTGACCTCCCTGGGCCACCTTCTCCCGAGCCCATCCCTCCCGCTCCACGGCCAGACCCCCGCTCCCAACCCCTGAGGGTACTGAGCTGACACAGGCCCTCACTCACAGAGCCGTCCCAGCGCCGCCATCTTGATGGCGCTACTTCCCCTTCCTCTTCCAGGTGGTAAGGCGACGCGCAGGCGCGCGCGCTGGGTGGCGATTGGTCCGAACCCCCACGACGGCGCGCGCTCGGACCAATCACCGCCCACTGCACGCGCCTTCGGGCCAACCAGCGGCCGGCGCGGGCTTTCCCCTCAGGCGGGCGCCTCTGAGGAGACGGGGGGATGGCGGAGAGTGAGTCGACATCTGAGAGCAGCGAGGAGGAGAGCCTGCCCTCTTTCGCCTACCTGCTGCAGCCGTCCCCATGCTTTGGCGAGCCGAGCCGCCCGCGGCCGCCATCTCCTGATCCTGAAGCGGCAGAGGTTGTCAAGATGGTAAGCAGCGAGAGCGAAGATGTTGATGAGGAAGTGATGGACGTCGTCCCTTTGCATGAGAGGGTCAAGGTGAGAGTGGGAGCGGAGCATGGGCCTTTCAGTCTGAACGCTGGCGATACAGGAGAGACATGGGGGCTTTGTGCTGGTGGTGACCTCATGGCTCCTGGGTGCGAAGGCGTGCGGCAAACCCTGGCACCGTCTGGAGAAGTGGCTTGTGACAGTGACAATGGTACACGCAGTGATGAGAGATCCTCCTTGTGCTCCTTGCCAGTCGACTCAGACAGGCCTAGTAGCCCCCCAGTAAGCAGAGAAAGGCCAGAAACATCGCTCCCTCTCAAGAAGCGACAATATAGTCAGAAAGAACGGGAGGCAATCTGCCAGAATGCATGGCAGAGAAGGAAGGAGCAAGAAGCAAAGAGGAGGGAGCAGGAAGAGGAGAAAGAGAGGAAGAGAGCCGTTGCCAAGATGCTGAAAGCTCAGCGGCCAGGAGAGTGCCAGAAATACATAACAGTGGTGCTAGATCCAGGTAGTTGTCCTCACAGCCTGCACCTGCCTTGTATTGACTGTTGTCTCCTCCCTCTGGAGGCCTGACCCATGCATCGATTTCAGTCATCTTACAGGTAGAAGGTGGTGAGCAGATCCTTAGTGCTTTGCAGGCTGCCAGTTACTCCTGTGTGTTTGAGAACCACGCTGTTCCCTGCAGCATCACCTGGAGGAGAAAGAGAGTGTCATCACAGGTATGCGAGCAAAATTTTGATAATCTTGCCCTTTTCTTCATGTGTTATTTGTAGTCGTTAGTAATTGTATTTAGCAACCCAAGTAAACACGCTCTAATCTCCCTGCTCAGAGCTCTGAGTGGGAGTCTGAGTGAATTCTAAACAGACTGTGGCCTGTTTGTTTTCATATGTGAACAGATGGGAGGAGGAGATGAATGGACAGAAGAACCAAATGTCCTGGTTCTGCTTGGCCTGGAGGAGTTTTTGTCCATGGCTCGCAGCTACAAGCAAGTGAGAACAGTTATGACTTGTGCTCCTGAATGTGTTTTGATGCAAAATCAGTGTTCTGTCATCCCTCTTAGTGACAGGAAGGTTTTGGTGTGGGAGGAATGCAGGGTTTCACTAAAACCTAAATCTGGGTTTAGGAGCCATTTATGGGTTGTATAATGTAAAGTTCTGACAAAATTTTAACTAGCTTTCTTTGCTAGTTAAAATTTTTCACACATTCCTGAAGAGTTACATTATTACATCAAGTGGGTTTACTTTTTCCTTTCTTTCTGCTCTAACTTTACATGGGATCAAGTGTTGCCTGCTTGCCCTGAAGAGCAAGGCTGAACAGGCTTATCTGCAGACCTACAACCAGGGCCATAATTTTCTGTGTTTCTCTGTGTACCTCAAAATGGTTTAACTCCTTATTTTTCCCATTCATCTTTGTAGAACGCTGATGGCTGTGCAGAAAGGCAGAAGGAGACCCTACAGAGCTATGTAGCTCATATGATGGAGAAAATGCCTGGGAGAATTCTGGCTCTGGCAGTAGTTGGAGTAGAAAATTATTTCAGGTCAGACTTCTTCCCTCCAAATGTTTCTGTGTTTTCTCTGGCCTTGAAAAATGCCATAGCTTATATGTTAATTCATTCTAGCAAAGACTGGACTATAAGAGGTATTCCCAGAACTGCTCCATCACTTTTTATACAGAAACAGAAGCAAAGGTCCATCCAGACTGTCACCCCAGTCTTAACTTTACTCTTTTTAGGTCCCTCCAAGTTCAGCCAAAACAAAGGCTGCGACAGACAGCAGCAAGTGGGAATCGAGAGAGACGGGGAGAAAGGAGAAAAAAGGAGGTTAAGGATTCTGGCCTGGACTTGTCCAGAATGGATGTGAAAGAAGTGAGTGCTTTTAAAACAGACATACAGCCATTATCTGTTGTCTCCCAGTATTTGAACATTTGACCCAGTCACACAGTTTTGTGGATGGGAGTATGCAGCTTTCATTATTCATTAGTCCATCAGCCTGTGGACAGAGCTCTTTGGGTTCAGCTCCCCACTGCTCAGTCACGTACCTGCTCCCACACAGACTGATGTGTCTCATTCACCTGGACACTGATGTCAGTCTCAGCACCTCTTGCCCTTCATGGCCCATTGGCAAAGCCCACTGGTGGTGGCCTGTTTGTAACAAGAGCCACAGAGGAGCTGAGGCAGCTCAGAGGACACTGAGGTGATATTAACTGTCAGGAGACAAACTGCCTCTAAATACTTCAGTGTCTTAAGTTAACTGTTCCCAAAATGGAAACGGAATGAAGGTTCTTGTCCTACAGCAGGACATTTGTGACCCCTTCCTGCTTCAGACAAACATAGAGTTTGATGCCACAAGACTGATTGTACCATTTGTTGTTCCCAATGGTGATACAGGCCCTGGTGGATCTGCAGCTGAGCACACAAGTCCAAATCAGCATTTTTGAGAGTAGTGAGGAGCTTGGGGAATATGCTACTATGTTCACAAAAGCTGTGGCTGAGGCACCGTACAAGTGAGTAAGCAGAGGAGGTTTGTTCCTACCTTTGGAGAGGCTGCACGTTAAGCTACTGGGAAGGAATAGCAGGTACAACACAGGGTATAACAGTTCTTAAAGGCATGGGTGACAGAGCAGCTGCTATTGCAGCTCCTTCAACACAGGACTTGTTCTTGAAATTGATGTCCTCCACACAGAAGGGTCAGGACAGACCCTGGTTTCATAGTCACAGGCTAGTTTGGGTTGGAAGGGACCTTAAAGATCATCTAATCCAACCCCTTGCCATGGGCAGGGACGCCTTCCACTAGACCAGATTGCTTAATGTTCCATCCCATCTGGCATTGAACACTTCCAGGGACAGGGTATCTGCAACTTCTTTGGGCAATTTCTTCCACTGCCTCACCACCTTCAGGTTTCACACTGGAGCCTTGAACCTCAAGTACAACTCTTGTTCTGAGTCAGATTTTTGGAGTGGGAAGGGAATGTGAGTAGGGTTGGCTCTTAGAGTGCCAGCTTTTCTTCTCCAGAGTGTAATCAAGAGACATGCCTGAGGATGAACCACTTGGATCTTTCCGTTGATAAGGGAAGACAGCAGTTTCTTGCATAGTGATAGCTTAGAAAGCCATCTTGTGCAGTCTCACACAATCCTGGCATTCCTATCACAGCAGATGCTGGATTTTCATGTCAGCTGTGACAAGATATGAGATGTCATTAAAAATGACATCTAAAAGTGTTTTATTATGGTTGACAGCCAGAAGGTGAATTCTTGTTTACCACTTTGTCTGCAAGTTGGCTTGTGTCAGGATTGCTGCTGAATACAGGATTGTTTCTTTTTCAGTAGCAATCTGGGTCTTAGAGAAATTGGTAATCTATGTAAAGAAAACCGGGTCAAATTGTTCATGCCAGTTGCGTCTCTGACAGCTCAAGCGAGGGATGGTGCTCTGGCTCTTTGACAACAGATGGCAGGGACAGGATTTTCTTCACAGCCTCATTGTCTCCTTTGTTTCCTCATTCCTTGTTCTCCCTAGGCGAGAGCGAGAGAACACAGGGTTCTCTTTCTACTTGGAGAAGGGATGTTGTGGAGGGGTGAAGGTGGATCCTTCCGGAAAGGGTCTCTTGAAAGTTTGGAAGAGGCAGATAGAGCAATTTAATCGTGTCAGCTCTGAGATGGCTGAGGCTATCGTGTCTGCCTACCCTTCTCCTCAGCTTCTGATCCAGGTGAGGATGCCTCAGGGATACCCAGCATTGTGTGCAGGCAGCTAGCTCATGCAGGGGGTGGAAGAGGTAATTTAATCAATATTAAATTATACACAGTGATTCTGTTTGAGTCGTTCAGTAAGTTAGCAAAGGAACTGATTCCTTGGCATCCAGTGTTCTGGCTTCCCACTGAGGGAGCAGCACTGCCTCCACTCTTCAAGCTCAAGATGGGACTTGGGCAGAGACATGAACAAGAAAATGAATTGACATTGTGGAAAGGCAGAGCAGGTACAGGTGCATAGCTTTGATTGGGGTTTTTTAAGCAATGGATGCAAGTGGGTGATCCCATTGTTCTCTTTGTGTTGCTTTTAGGCCTATGAGAGATGCTCCTCGGACCAGGAGCGGGAGAACATGCTGGCCAATATTCCTGTGCACCGTGGGGAGGGTGTGACAGCCACCTCCCGGCGCATTGGGCCAGAACTCTCCCGACGCATCTATCTGCAGATGACTTCTCACGATCCTGACCTCTGTCTGGATTTTACTGGGTAGCACAGGGAAAAGGGATTTTACTGTTTGTCCAGTTAAGTGTTCAGTTTTGGATTTCACTGGGTAGCTCCAGGGAATAAGGGTTTTACCACTTGTCAAGTTTTCAGGTTTCTTCTGTGAAGAAGTGCTTAGATAACACTCATTGATCCTTGAAGCACATTTAGACTTTATTGTAGCAGGAAAAAGGTTGGATAAAGTTGCTGAATAGCAGGAAAGATAAACATCTTCCCTAAACACGAGTTGCACACAGCTTATAGTATTGATGTTATTTGTCTTTCTATAAAATAAATTATTTTGAAGAATAAGCTTGGCTCCTTAACATGGTGTCTTGAACATGGACAGGTATGTCCTCTGCTGAAAGAAATACTTCCTGTCAGTCTCCTGAACTGCAAGGACTCATGTTCTCCCTCCTTTGGGACAAATCCTGGTGCTAGAGCAACACGGTGCTGCCACCCCAGCATCTGCTCTAGTGAGGTGAAAGAACTTTACCTCACAAAACAGCTTCTCATTGTTCTGCTGTAGCAGATGGGAATGAGTAAGACTAATTTTCAGATATAAGTTTAGAGTGCTCTGATTCAGTCTCCAGACAGCTTAATTTAGAGAGGGTCTTGAAATCTGATTATATGTGCTGGAATTATGAGGTCTAAACAGTTGGCAGAAAAAGCTTCCTTTTAATTAGATTGGGGACCATGGCCTGTCTGTACAGCCATCAGCACTTGTGTGCACACAAATACAGTTGAGAGGTTTAGTAACAGCAGTGCTGAGATGAGTGCTCAGAGAATTAAACTGCCACTTCCTATGTGTGGAAGTTAACTCTTTAGAACCCTGCTGCCTCCAGTGGAAAAATCCCTACTTGCCATGCTCATTCCAGGCATCCAGCAGGAGCCCTGGCCTGGTCAGAAGTGCTGCTGACCTGAATCTATAAATTGTATAAGGCCAGTGCTCACCAACCTATGCAACACTTGTCTGGATGTTGGCAGGAAGGGCTGCATGGGGGAAGCATTGCTTTGGATGCTGTTTGTCATTTTCCTGAACATATCTGGATAGGGAGTAAGGATCTTTTAAAGAATGGGATGAGTCAGACACTCAAAGCAAAGCTTAAAGGTGTTGGAAGGAAGCTTTGAAAACATGCACCCTCCTAAGGCAGAGGCAGCCTTGCCTTCCTTTTATCTGATACTTGTGCTACTGCTCTCTCCTGTGTGATACTCAGGGAACCTCGATCTTACCATCACGTTACAAAAAACTGAAAGTTTACTGCTGTGATGGTTTCCTCATAGCACTGCTTCTGGCAGCAATAATCCCAGGTATGAGAAGAGGGAGTGATTCTGGAGACCAGTGTAGGATGTCTCAGTGGAGTCTGTAGCACAGAGATTCTCTGAAACTTGCACTTCGTTTTAGTACTCACAAAGCCCTTTAGAATATGAAAACCTGCTTGATGAGGGTTTTTAAAGGAAATTTTAAAATGAATTATTTTAAATTTTAAGGAAATTCTAAATAATTCACAGACTATTGTAGAAGTGAGGTTTCCTCTTGAGGTGCAAACCACCAAACCTCCCAGCCTTCCCCAAGCCTCGAGGCTTCCCCTTTCCTGCCAGCAGTGCTCCCACAGTGCCACCCAGTGCTGTTTCTGCAGCTGCAGTAGGCAGGAATTATTCCCATGTACTTGGAAATAATTCGTGGCTGTTCCTAAAAGGCCTAATTAAAACCATGTTAGCAACATAAACATCCAGTTCAGACAAATTGCTGTGAAAACAGTTGTATTGAAAATTTTCAGCTCCTTTCAATAGCACATCAGCCTCTTTGCTCCAACACAGGGACACACAGCCATCTTACATGCTTGCAATTGGTCCTGGAGTGGGGCCTTAATGTATTATTTCCATACAGCCATACCACCAATTTTAGCACAAACAGAAATGAGAGTGAGGAATGGATATGTATTAAAAACCTTCCACCTCCAGCTCAGAGCTACAGCTGTCTCACCCAGGTGATGTGAGGGCTGCTTGTTCCCATTCCTATAGACTGTCAGCTTCCAATACCTCAATCCTGGTGGACACCACTTTGAGGCAAGGAGTAGTAACAAGTTTAGGTTAACGTGCACAAATAATGGGAGTTACAGGCCAACTGAGAGACATGCACAACAAAGATGGCTCGAACAATAGCTCTGCTCTGTGGAGTGGACCAGCAAACCAATGCTGACTGGTTCAAAGCAGTTTCATCAGAACACAATTCCATAGGAATTCTGGCTGCGTAGATGGTGGAAGGAGATGCTGACAAAGCAAGTGCCCATCCAGGGCAATCACTACTTTGAGTTGTGCTGTAGCATGTTCTGCAGGGTTTTGTGGTTCTGCAGAGCAGCCACCACGTCCTCGTAGAGGGTGTTCACACTGACACACAGAGGTTGATGCTGCAGCTCCGTCAGCTTGCAGGCAGCCAGAGTACAGAGGATGCAGAACAGCACAAAGAGCAGGACTCTCAGCACTGACCGTGACCATGAGAGCTTGTGCCGGGGGCGCTGAGGGGGACGGGCGTTGGAGGCCGGCTCTGCAGTGAGAACATGAACAGGACAGAATGTGAGGAGTTAATCAACTACAACAAGCTATCCTCAAAAACAAACTGTTCAGGTAAGATACTTAATCCTCTGCTGCAGCTGGCCTTTGTTGTGAATTTTCATCACTTAGCTTGGATAAATCAGTATATGTGCAGGATTTAACTGCTTAACATGAGAAGTTTTAGATCGAGTTTCACAGGCAGCAGTCAAAGAGGGTGTAAAGCACCTCTGTGTTGCACAAGATGTGATTATGCAAATATAGTTCAGTAGACTTAAGAAAAAAGAGAGAAGGGAAGTTCTCATTAGGAACAGCTTGAGAACTTCCTGACTTGTAGCTCCACAGTTCATGGGAACATAGGCAAAGGGGAAAAGGGCACAGTAGCAGAGTTTATCAGAACTCCTGTAAGTTCCCCTCTACCCTCTCCCATCATCTCCCAGTACCTGGGCTGCATGAAAGCAATTCTGGCAGCATCACAATCTGATGGCAATGAAACCTGATACAATCCCACCCAAAATGGAACTACTTACTTCGGGTGTGCACTGTTTCCTTTTTAGTTTTCTTTTCCATCTCCTGTTTTGCAGCTTTCTGAGCATCGTACTCCCGCCTTCTGCGTTCCTTTTCCTCTGCCTTCTCTCGCTTCCTCAGTTCTCTCTCCTGAGCCTCCTTTGCTCGCTGTTCTGCTTCACGCTTCTTCTCCATTTCTGGGGGTTAACAGCAAGGTTTTCCCTTTTATGTAAAGGGTTGTCACTGCCAGTTTTCTTACTACCTTATTATCCCAACTAGAATGAGGAAACCAATGAAACTATCCTCCTTTTTATAATTTTTTTTTAGTATTACATACCTTGCACTTTGCTGTGCCTTTTTTTTTTCTTTATGTTTTTATAGGTAACCTATAGCACATTCCATCTGGAGATTTAACTGTTCCTCAGAAATCACATACTTAACCCCCTGCTATTTTTGTCCCTCCAGCCCTTTTACCCTACTACTCCCTGAGTACTTTGGGTTCGGGTGGCTGTAAGTATGTGTTAGATAGCAATTTTTTAGATGGTGATCAGTGTTTGAGTGTGTTAGAGAGATCAAGAGCAGTCCTCAGCAGACAGCACGTGGGGACTCTTTGTGCCTACCTCTTTCTGCCTGGAGTTTCTGCTGCCGTTGTCGATCTTGCTCAGACTGGATTGCTTTCATGTGCTGCAGTACCTTAAAGGGCCAAGAAAACAACCTGAGTGCTGTGCAGAAGCCTTGTGGCACAGTCAGTTCAGAACAGAACAGATGGAGTGTGGCTGAGGACAGGCAACTGGGGCTGTCTCACCTACCCCTACAGCTATGGCTCTGAAAAGAACTCACAACTTATATGAGTCTCTGTTGTTAAAAAACAGATCTTCCCATTAAAAATAAGCGTGGCAAACTGGTGTTCTGTGATACTGAGGATCACAGAACATTTCTATTTATGTCTACCAGAACTTCTCCAGAGGTTTTTGTTCTATCAGCACAGGCATGGATTATAATGTCTGATTATCCCTCGACTTTCTTGGCAACCAGCATTTAATCCTTTCTTAACTCCACTAATGGAGAAGCATCCTCCTCAGCCAGGTGTTTGCTCTCCACAGGCACAGCAGTAGTGGAGTCAGTGCAGTGGACCTGCCCCTCACTCCCTTAAGAAACTTCAGGCTCCTGCAGCAGCTGCTCAGCTTGCTAAGCAAACATAGGAAGAATCACTAGCAAAGCTATGAAAGAAAAAAAAAAAAATAGAATACAAGCAGACTCCTTACCTTGACTGCAGCCTGCTTACACTGCTTCTCATCCAGACAGTCTCCTGCCACTTTAGCCAGAACAGGATCCAGGGGATTGTCCTTCAGATCCAGCCACTTCAGGTTCTGCAAAAAAGCACAACAAAGGGGAGGCTGTAAGAGCACAGCACTCTTGGAATTATTTAAGAGATTCAAAGCAGAAGCAAAGAACTGCTTAGTTTTCACATGAATGAAACAGGTACAGAAGATGAGCAGAGATGTTTTCCATAGATTGACAGGATTTTCACTGAGCTGCGGTGCAGAGCCAGCTGAATTTTGGAATGGGTAGTCAGCAGAATGGATTCTTTACCAGAGAAATGAACTTGAGCAGGATCACAAGACCCTGGGCTGCATCCCAAAGCTTTACATAACTGCTCAGCAAACAGTTTTACCTTGAGCTGTGCAAAGCTGACTGGCAGGGTGACCAAGCGGTTGTTCAGAAGGTCCAGGTGCTGCAGATTGATCAGGCGGCCAAAGTCCAAGGGCAGCTGTTGCAACCGATTTTTACTCAAATCCAGTTTCACCAGATGCATCAAACTGCAGAAGTCTGACTAAAACCCAAACAAAGAAAACCCAGAGAAAGCTGGTCAACACCCTTATGGAAGAACCTCAGCAGGAAGTACATGGAGACACCCTGCACCTCACATCAGGCACAAATCTTTGACTTAGTACAGGACTATGATGGAGGAAAATCGCTCTCCTCCTTTGCCTTGGAAGATGGAGGTGAGACACAGTGGGACAGATAAGACAGACTGAAAAGGTTATGGATGACAATACAACAGGAACAAACCCAAGTCTCTACTGCTGATGAAACTCCTCAGTATTCATCTGGGGATGCTCTGGAAGGAATGTACTGTAATCTTCATACAATTCAACCCTGTACTCTCTCCTGCCTTAGCCAAATCCACTGCCAGCACTGACCTGTCACTGATAACGGAGTCACTCAGCCACCCCAGGGCAGGGAAAGTGCCAGTTCTACAGTGCCTGGTGAGCCTGTACTGAAGCACCACTTTCCATATATTTCCCAGCAGACTCATCCCCACGGAGGCTCTCTAGCACCTTACCGGCAAGGAAATGAGGTTGTTACAGGACAAATCCAAGATAGTAGCTTTCGGAAGAGCAGCCTGAAAGACAAATTAGGCACTGAATGAACATGGAGGTTCACCCGAGCCCTTCTGACATCTCCTAGTTCTGCTTCGGCCTCTGCGGTTTCTCCCGCATCAGTATGTCCATCTCCCGCGGCTGCACCGAGGTCACGTCATCTCCGGATCCATCTCTGGGTCCAAAAAGGTTCTTATCCCGGGACAGCAGTGAATAGCGGCTGTCGGGCCCGCAGAATCTCACTCCTTTAAATACCTGCAGGCCAGGTCACGAGCCCCCAGCACATCCGGCTCCCCTACGCTGCCCCTTCCCGGGGACCGGGAACCCGTCTCCACCCGCGCCGGGGAGCCTGCGGCCGGAGACTCACCAACTCCCGCACCGGCACCTCGTTCAGGTCGCAGAGGCTCAGGTCCAGCTCGTTCCCGTCCAGCTTGTCTTTCAGGCTGAGCCCCTTCCCGCTGCCCCGCGACATGGCGCCGTCGGCGGCCGCCCACGGGGGATGCGGCTCGGCACGGGGAGGCGGCGCGGCTCGGCACGGGGAGGCGGCGCGGCTCGGTTCGGAGCGGCTCAGCAAAGCCCAGCCCGTCCCGTCCTGTCCCGGCGCGGTACGGCCNACCGGCACCGCCGCCGCAAAACACCTACAAATTGTCTTAAGAAAGGATGTTATCTGATGTTTGATCTCTGCTTACTTTCAAGCCTAAGCAACAAGAAAGATTTAATCTCCGGAGCAGAGAGCAGCCAATAAGCTCTAAGCGCTGTCTTAGAAAGATGAATTACTTGTTGGTAGAATTGTCTTGTTGAGGTTTAAGTCTTTATCCAATGATCTCAGACTTAGTGGGAGGTTAACAAAGCTTGGGAAGAAGGATTTACTACTGATAGCAGGAACAAGGAATGCAGAATTTATGGGCTACAAGGACATTTGGCAGAATCCCCAAGATAAGGAAGAAACTAATAAAGCTAACTCAGCAATTGGGTTGAATCAGTTCCAAGCAGGTAAAAGGTAATTCTGTCAGGTGCAGATTGTGACGACCTACTCCCAGCCACACACCCAAGAAATGCACCAACACAAAAGAGGAGAAAGACCAAGCCTGTAGTCTAATTAGCATGGGAAGAGAAAGAATCATGAACCAATGGAAAATAGAGTACTAATTAATATGAGAACTAGGTAACATGTAGCCAATAAGTATTAATGCCTTTGTTTGCTAAAATATATAAATAGTCAAAAGTTTTGACAGTCGTCATGGTGGCTTTGTGGATTTGCCATCCAGTGCAGAACTGTGAATAAATCAAATACCTTGACTCTGGATGTGGGTTGGCCTCTTGCACACTGAGTGGGAGAACCTATTTTGAGACACACTGGCACAGCTCAGGGCATCCCTGAAGCTGTCCCACCAGCCCTGGGACCCTGGCCAGGTTGCCAGGAGTTTAGATCTGGGCTACATGAAACAGCCCTGCAGAAGGAAGAACTCCCAGCCAAGACCCATGGACAGGGGAGGTTTGCATCCAGTCACATCACCTGTCACACACCACTGCACTGAGAACCAATTGTTTACAGCCAATAATCCCAACAGAAACCCAGGGATGTATACCTTGTTTTGAAATATCTAATACAGCTGCTTATATCTGTCCACACTCTAATCCAGAGGGTGAATTCCCTCTCAGTTGGGCTGTTACCCCACAATGTCTCTTCACAGGAGGAACACTTAATGGATATTCTTGGTTTGCTCCAAGACTCCAGTCCTGCAGGAGCAGAGCACTCTCCTAATCCTCTGTAGAGAAAGTCAGTGAAAGAGAAGCCTGGGGCAGAGCCAAATTAATGTTGCCTGGTAATGGGATTAGAGCAAGGACTAAATGAGAATTTCCTGACCTCTGTGCTATTTGTGATGTCTGGGACATTGCAAAGATGTTATCACTACTGCAGCACACCTACCCTGTGGATGCATTAGTTTGTTTTTAGGCTGCCAGTGAATTTCTTCCAACACCCACAAGCCACCATTAGCTCAGTACTGAGGTAACAGAGGCCCCAGGAGTCTCTGAACAAAGGCACCCCAAAACAGCACTCAAGGATTTGCTTCATAGAAACTACAGTAAAGTCTGCCTGAGGTTGAGGTCCTCCTGTCCAGAAGATTATGGAACTTTTTCAGAGCATGTTATTGTTCTTCCAAATGTGAGCAGAAATTACAGAGCCCTCATCTGAGAAAAGCAAGGTCTACTTATCCAAGAATCTCCCCCCATACCTCAGCTTTTCACAACAATGTTTGTTGTTGGAGAGAAGGGCCAAAGAAGACCTGCTCCAGGGAGTGGTGGAGAAGCCTGTCATTGCCAGATCTCCAAGGGAGGCAGCTTATTACTGATCCCCTCCTTACTCTGAGCCAGTGAGGGATTCATGTGATGTGATGTGCTGTGGTGTTCCTTTCCATGGCTGGGAAGCATCAAATACAGTCCTGCTATGGAGAACAAAACCCAGAGGGGCTCTGAGGGGGCCTGAGCAAGACTCTCTGGGAAAGGTCTTTGTCCATTCAGTGCTACAGAGACTGAAATCTGTGTTTACACAAATCCAAGAGCCTTTGGCTCCCGGCAAAAACAAACAAAGGTCTAGATGGGTTACAAAACCTACCTTCTTATTTGTGATTAGCAGGTTTAAAAATCTTAATTAGAAAGGAATGATACCTTATGCGATGGTGTATGAAATGGTACTGCTTCAGGGGTCCTTTACTTTGATCTCAAATAAATATACCCAAATGTCAAGGTCACATCAATTTCTGCATAATTCTTGGTTTAATTCTTTCTTTAAACAGAGTTCACCCTCCGGGCTAATGATCATGATAATGTGGGAAGATCAAAAGACATCTTTATTTTTATATATTACGGGTTTGCATCAGTTTTTTCCCTGTGGTTATATAATAACGAGAACTATCATGCTCCATCAGCACAAAGATAGTTGCTCTGTTCTGGCCAAACAGTAGAAGGATAACTTCTGGCCACAGATGATCCTCTGTGGGAATCCAGAAACTCACCTCACTGCCGAGTGCAGTGGGACTGTCTGGAGGAAGTATATGTGCATGTAGGCTAGAAAGACTTTGAAACTCCACAAGACAGATACATCTGTGCACTTTGCTAGGGGTTGCAAGAACATTAGCAAGGAGAAGGGAGCAGGAAATGCTGAAGGAAGTGGGATGAACACAGTTGATCTAGTTGTGATCCTTACTGGGCCTGAGCTGGCAATGCTAGCCTGGGGTTGGAGACCAATCCCAGAGTTGCAGAAGATCTCCGTGACTCCTCTGCAGCCAAGGCCAGTTTTTCACATTTCCAGGAAAAAAAAAATTCCCTAACGAAGACATTGTCACTGCTGCCACCAAACAAATTCCTTGTGAACTAGATGCACATTGGGGAAAATCCTTCTTGTTTCTAAAAGCAAGTGTCAGACACAAGAATCTGGTGGCAGTTGGTATTTCATTCTGTTACAAGCACATTTTTGGCTTTGATGTCTGAGATTCACCATTCTGAAGTTGATATTTATGCCCTGGTTCATCAGCACCATTGTGATTGATGTGTTACCTCTTTGGCATCAGTGCTGCTGCAGAGCTCAGCAGCACCACACCCCTTGCCTGGTGCCTCTGCGCTTATGTGAGGGGGTGTTAGCCTGCCCAGCCCTGGAGCAGCTCTGCAGTTCCCAGCTCGTCTCTTCTCCGAAGGGAGTGCCTAAAGGTATTAGTTGCGTGCTAACTGATAATTCATTGAGGAGATAGGGCTGGACGCCAGCTCGTGACTCACAGGGCTCAGGCACCAAGTGATAGAGGTGGAGATGAACGGAGGCAAATGGTAGTCCTTTTGCACCAAAGTCCATTCTACTCATTTCAGTCGAGGGGCTTATTCGGGGTGTAACAGTGGTTGGGTCCGGTTGATGGAACAGGCTGGGAAGACGAAATAACGGAGCAGCAATATACAGGGAAGAAGTTGAGGGGCACAGCTTGGGCTGGGGACCAGCAGAGGGTGGAGAAGATGACCGGCGGGACTCTGGGGGTTCTCTCTGAGCCTTCAGTCCCTCTCGCAGACCGGGCAGGGCGTGCACTTTATCTGCTTCCCCTTCTCCCCGATGCCTCCTCCCGGCGAAGGGTCCCGGAGCAGGGAGCCGCAGGCGGGGCGGAATGGGGCCGGGGCGGGCCGTGGAGCGCAGCGCCCCCGAGCACCGAGCGGCGGAACGGGACGGGACAGGATAGAACGGGCCGGGTCGAGTCCCGCCGAATGCTCGGGTGCTGCCGCTGCTGAAGGAATGGCCACGGCCCGTCTGGCAACACTGCTCCGGCACAGGCTGCAGCTCCTGCGCCAGGCGGGCGGGCGGCGGGGAGCCCCGCCGGGCAGGTAGGCATGTGCTGGGGAACGGGAGGTGCGGGATATAGCGGGTGGAGGGCTGTGGGGCTGTAGGGGGTGGACGGCTGTAGCGGACTGGGGGCTATAACGGATAGGAATTGTAGGGGACAGGGGGCTGTAGATGAGAAGGAACAGGGGCTATAGAGGGCAGAGGGCTCTGAGGTAGGGGCGCTGTAGGGCACAGAGGCTGCAGAGGATGGAGACTATGTGTGATGGGGGACAGGGGCTATAGGGCAGCTGCAGAGTGCTGTGGGTATCCAGCCAGTGGCTGCATGCAGGGAGGGCATATTGATCTCGGTGTGTAACCCTTGGCTCCCCTAAAACCCCTCCAAAGTGGCACAAGGCAGGCTGTATCCCCTAGATCTGCTTTGCTCCAGCTTGGGAGCGGGCCAGTGGCAGGGATGAACCCTGGCCAGGAGGCGAAGGGAAGTGAATGCATGGTAAGGACTGAACTTTGTGCAGCAGCTCCATCCAGATTGCAGCAATGTGAAATGTATCAAACGGCTTCCCCATCCTCCTTCAGGTCTCTGACTTGAAGTCAGTGTCCCTGTCCCCCTGTGGTCCTGCAACCCCCAGGGTGCTGGGTGACCCAGTAGGTCCAGGACACAAAGAAGCTCTGGGGCTTGGGAAGTCAGGCCAGTTATTTGCCTTGCTTTTCTTCGGTGCTGTCTCTTGGAGCAAGTTCATGTGAAAAAACAGCAATGGGAAGTACCTGACTTTGGGAAAGGCTCTGAAGTATTAGCTGATATTCAAAGTAATAATCATGGGGATGAATGACTTCCAGTGAGCAATTCCAAGAAGCAGGTGGGGCATTCCTCTTTTTTCCACAGATAGGATTTGGGTGAGTTTTTTCAGCTGGTTTGACAATAGAAGTGAGGTGGTTGAAGCCACTCCATCATAGGTGTGTGACAATTGCCTTCTCAGAATCTGTTCTTAGGAAATAGGATCAGAAGGGAAGCATGACACAGTTCACTGCAGTTCACTCCAGCTCAGAATTGAAACTGAGAGACAGGAACATAAAGCCTTTGGAGAAACAGAGCATGTATTTAGAGAATAAACTCTTTCTAGTAATGTTAAAAAAAAAAAAAGTTTATTAAATTCTGCTCCTAGGCTTGTTTATCCTTTTGGCAGGGAGAGTGCAGAGGGCAGAGAGGACAGTGGAAAACAAAACCAGAAAGTTGCTGCAGGTGGAGTCTGAAAACACAAGGAACTTGATCTCTCCTTAAATGAAAATAATAATTAAAAAAAAAAAAAAGTAGCAAGTATCTGGTTAACTCTTTAATCAACAGATAAAAGCGGAAGTGAGGACAGAGTGGAGTTAATTGTCACCACCCTTTAATTGCAGTCATATTACAGAAAAGACCCAAAAGCTCTTGCTTTGGGGAGAGAAGCTCCTGGTAGATGTCCATGAGCAAAGGAACTGGCAGAATCTGTGAACCTCTCTAAGTATGAACTCTGTATTTGGGACAGTTCCCAAGGTCTGGGAAGGCAGGATTTTGCCACAGATGAAGAAAGTGATGATACTACAGGGCAAGTCCATCCCCTTCACACTGCAAAGGGGACAGGAGGTTACACTGCCTTGTTTTCTCTTTCATTCCTTTTGATAATTTCTGTAGGGACTGGTAAAGAGTTAAAGTTGAAAACAGAGCTGCTTATCTTATGTCAACAACCCCAGACTGTTGATTGGGGCTGTTCAGAGAAAAATACAAACAGCTCCTAGTGTCCAGAGTGCTTGCTTCAGTCTGATCATTTCTGCTTCCTGCCATCAGGCAGGAGAGCTCTGAGATTGCTGGGATTTGGCTGATCTCCCGCCTTTTGCAGGGAAGAGGAGGAGGAGGATGCATTCTCTCAGATCTCTGATGTCTCTCTGTTGAGCTGTGTTGCTGAACTTGAGGGTTTTGGAGTTTTGCAGGAGCAGCCTGTGGATGAGGCTGGCTCATATGCAGGCTGTCTTGCTGCCGAAACATGCTGCTAACAAAAGGCGTGTGCTCTCCAAAAGTCGTGGTTTACAGCTTGTGCTGACACCCAAGAGCTAGCAGAGTTTTATTTGCTCTACTTTGGCTGAGTCGGGGAAATGAGAGCTGGTGTAATATCATTGGTATTGTTTCATCTCCAGCAGCACCAGATGCTTTGTAGGAAGAGGTGAAGGGTGAATTACCTGTTTTCTGTAACAAAGATGAACACAGACGTTATTTCTAAATCCTTTGGACTCTTTCTTTCTAGATGTCTCTTGATTCATTCTCTCAGATCAGATATATACACTTGCTCCTGGCTGTAGGCAGGAGGGAGACCAGCTCTATGTGATTTCTATCATGATGCTGCTGATAAGGAATATATCTTGTGTCTGCCTCCTTCATTCCATTCCTGACTCCCAGTGCTTCCAACAGGCTGCTGTGTTTTATCTCACACCTTTCACTTCTGCCACTGTTGAAGTGATGCAGAAGTGGTGAAGCACTTGTGAATGTCAGGCCAGAATTTGAGAGCTCAGACTTGATGGCAGCTGAGAATTTTGTTTTAATGCATTTGAAGAAATTATGTGAGTTAGTGCTTTCAAAGGAGTCAGTGACTCTGGGTTATGAGCATGAGATATCTTAGCCTTCTTAACCTCTAATTTCAGTGTTGCTGATACTACTTTCATTTGAAAATGTGAATGCTTGGGACCTCTGAGAGCAAGCTAAATTCACAGTGTGAAATACAGCAGTATTTTCTCAGTGTTTTTGAGCATGCAGCTTTGTAATTATATCTTTTACTGCTCTTTAATGCACTTTCATCCTCATGTTTGGGGGTAGGGAGGAAGCCAAGCCATGAAACCTGGAGCTTTGTGTCTTCTTGCATTTAATGTTAAGAGTCTGGTTCTGAAGAGTCAGTGAAACCCTTTGGCTCTTCAGGCTTGGAAAATACTGAGACAGTAAGCCCAGAGAGCCTGATCTGTGTAACGCGTTGTCAGGACATGGCAGTGTAAGATATTCGCCTTTTCACTGGCAACGCAGGGTTGTGCAAGTACCTCTTTGAAGGCTGACTGTGGAGAGTGGGAGACTGTTTCAGCTGGACACTTTGGATTCTGACTGAATTTTCTCAATCTGATTTTTGTTGTATTTCTTCCCCTCTCCAGTCTCTTTTTGTGATGGTCTTTTGTTGTTTATTTTTTCCTCAGTGCTGGGCCTGCTTGGCTCCCAGTGCCCCCTGAGACGGTGCTGGGGGGAAGAGCTCTTGCGCAACCAGGTCAGCAGCTGCTCCCCGCCTGCTCCAGCCCTTCCTGGGCAGGGAGGGACAGGCTCTGCTGATACTGGACATTACTTGGCTTGAGGGAGATGTGAGTGTGGCTAGCTCCGTTAAGCGCTTTAACAAACAGCCTGAGGCTTCCTCATCCGCCGTCGTGGATGGCAGGGGACAGGGACTTCCTCAGTCGCGGTTTCAAAAAGCAAGTGGCTGTGGTTTCCTGCACTGGCTTTTACTGCTCTCCCAGAAGCATTCATCCTCCCCTTGCTTTAAGGAGGTTTTTTTTCTACCTTTTATTTTATAGAACTTATGTATATAAAGGCCTTTCTTCAGAGCTTGCTTTCATCTCCTCGTTTATCTACATGCTTTGCCCAAGAGTTTTCAAGCAATAAAAGGTAGTTCAATTTAGCACTTTTCCTCCCTCCTTCTCAGGCAGCATTCCAGCCTTGATGTGAGTTGCCCAAGAGCTCAGTGAACAGAGCCTGTGGGAGTTTTCACAATCCTCCCTCTCCCGAAAAGCAGTGAGGGAAAAAGGTTCGGATCGTTCCCTTGTCTCTTGGAACAGTACTCCCCCGAAAGTAAAATCTAGTTTTTTGCTCTCTGGACATCACCTTTCACTCCATATAGGAGTTAACTCCATGCTTAGACTTGTTTCTTGTGGGCAGGAAAACAAATCTTTTGGAGCAGTAACACCAAGTCTTTGCAGAATATTGATCCTGTAGTAGATGGGCATTTAGGCTGAGCTATTTTTCATCTTTAAGGCAGAGATTTCCCCATTATACACAGAATTATACATGGTCTCTCTGCTATGCACCCTACAAGTGTCCCTTAGCCCTGCCCCTCTTGGTTGTCTCCTAATGTGGGAATGGAGGAGCTGAAGTCGTGGAGGAAGGCAGAGAAGAAATGAGGAGGGACCGAGAAAATGGGGGGCTGCCTGGGGAGGAAGACAGCATGGTGGGAGGGGGTTGCCAAAGCAGAGAGAGGCTTGTAGGAGATGGAGAGAGAAACCAAGGTAGGAACTGCAGCACTCAGATGGTCAGGGGCTGTTTTTCGAGGGGAGGTTGCTGCATTTCCACCGATGATCAGCCCTCAGGGAAAGCCTTAATGTGAATTATTCTCCCTATTACTCTGACCACATCTTCTCATTGCTGCTTCTCTTGACTCATCGGCCTCTCTCCTGGCCTCCAGCACAATGTCAGTGCACCTACCCAGCCTGGTTTGCACTTCGCAAACCCAACCCTGCTTTCCTCCTCCTCACCCGTCCCAAATTTGCAGTGGGGGCCATCTCCTCCCTGTAGTGGTATTGCCTCTGCACATCTCCCCCCTCATCTTGCTGGTAGTTCCTCGTTTTGCTGATGCTGTTTCAGTCCCATAAACTCCTTGCATTCCAGCTGTCAGAGATAGAACGAGTACAGCTGCTTGCTGTTGTAAACACAGACCATTCCTTTGCAGACACTTCAGCTTCTCTGAACTCTTCTAAACAGTTTTCATTCTGCAGGATTAGACTCTTCTCTGCTGATTGTTTTGGAGACTGACCTCTAATTTTAAGTGTCTCTTTCTCATTTGTTTGCTCTTTTCAGCCAGTTGGGAGAATTTATCTACAAACTGGTTTGGTTGTATTACTTCACGGCTATTTATACTTTTTAATGTTGCAGAAAGACCAAACCCAGTTGCCATCTCTCAGTGAACTGCAGAGCCTGTATTCTGTCCAGGCATGCACACATCCATGTAGTTTTCAGTGCATGCGAATGATGGTAGGACCAGGCTGTGCCAGTTCTGCAGGGCTGGTGCATCCCCAGCAGGTTTCCCATGGAGGGATGGAAGCTCTGCCTGTTTTGGCCACTGGTATAGACACACATATGCACGCCCTGGGGGTACCAAGGCTGTCCATGTGCCCCAAGCCACTGCATAAGCTTTGCAAGTCTTCTTGGAAGTCCTCCTGATCTGGACCCACTGAAGCAGCTGTTTGTGGTGAAGGAATGTGCATCAGGTATTCCCAATGTCATCAGCAGGCTGATAATCCCTCCAGATGGGGAGAACTGTATTGACAGGTTATAATAAATAGCCTCTTCTCTTCTTTTCCAGTGCCCTGCACACAAGGATGTTCTCCGTGTCCCCCAAAGTGACCAACAGCTACATCCAGGGACCCACAGACATTCCCCTTCTTGACAAAACTGTGGGCCAGTGCCTGGAGGAGACTGTAAAGCGCTTTCCCGACCGTGAGGCCTTCGTCTTCTGCCGGGATGGGGTTCGGAAGACGTTTGCTCAGTTCAAAGAGGAGGTGAGTGCCTTGTTCACCCCTCAGGTGAGTGGATGGCAGCAGCAGTTGTGGTGGAGACATGGAAAGAGTTTCATTGCTCAGCTCAGGACCGAGATGAGTTGCGTGTGGACCTTCATCTGGTGCAGTGGAAGCAGCATGTTTCCAGCACATACTGATGGGCGTTTGCTGCCCTCATCCTCCTCAGAGCCTTGGGATGAAGGGGAGGAAGTGGCATATGCAAAATGCTAAAATCCCAGAATGAACATTCATACTTAAAAATTATCACACTTATCCAGTGGATTATGGGCTGAGTCATAGTGTTTTTCTCTACTGGAGTAGACTCCACCTTCTGGATTAGTCACTCTGGCTATCAGAGGTCCTGAGTGTGGGGAAGATTTTTATCCAAGCATGAAAGCAATGGAGCAAGTCAAGGCCTAGGACTCAATATCATGTGCACAGATGTGTGTGGATGTGTGCATATACAAATATATGTTTCTCTGTTTTTGGAATGGAAGGACTAACTACCTGGAAAATTTCTAATAAATGCATTATATAATATTTGATAGGAATTAATTGTTTGGTGGGTTTTTAGGCTTGCTATAGTTTTGTTTATTCACATAAACAAGATTAGCTGTGTTCACCGTGATTTTAAGAAGTAGGCTGTAATTCAGAACTAAATCAAATTGTTGCTCAAACTCATATCTCTTATAAGGCAGGTTTTATAAATTCATTTGAGAACTTAACAAAACTATAAAACCTTTCCTGAATGTCTCAAAGTATTTATACATACATTTGTGTACCTGAAACACACTTACCATCTTGCAAAATAAAGTAGTTGTTAATATAGTGTGTTGCACCTCTTTTGGGGGTGCAGTTTGGAGTTTGGAAAGGAGGAGGCAGACAGGTCTGAAGTCAGCATGCAAAAATCTCTTTATTCTAATTTTCTGACTCCATTTATATACACTGTACAAAGGTGGCCAATTATTGGCCAAAGCAGAACATCCCATCACTTGGATTGGTGTTCATACCAATCACTCAAATATTCTATCAGAACTAAAGAATGTAAACATCTCTTATTTACATGAAAGAGCTTGGGAACTCAGCTCAGAGTTCCAAAACATCAGAAGGCTTTTTGCTTTAATATCAAGAGCAAGTCTGAGACATGTAAAAATCAGAGCCACAATAGTGGTTGAATTTGAGTTAACGAATCACAGAATCATTAATGTTGGATAATGTTTCAAAGACTGAGTCCAACCTTTGGCTGATCATAATGCTGTCAAGTAGGTCAGAGTACTGAATGCAACGTCCAGTTGTTTCTTTAATGCCTCCAGAGATAGGGACTCCAACACCTCCCTGGGAAGTACTTTCCAATATTTAATAACTTTTTTGGTGAAGAAATTCCTCCTGATGTCTAGCCTGACCCTAACCTGGTATAGTTTGTGGCCACTTCCTCTCATCCTGTCCCTTGTTCCTGGGAATGGAGCCTGACTCCCACCTGGCTGCACCCTCCTGCTAAGGAGTTGTACAGAGGAAGAAGGCCCCTCTGAGCCTCCTTTTCTCCAGGCTGAGCCCCTCCACTTCCCCAGTCACTCCTCACAGGATTTATGAGGACAGGAACCCAAAACTGGTCAAAAATCACTTGATAGAATTTTCTTCACCCAAATACTTTTTCGAGTAAGTGCTACCCAGAAGGGAGGCAGATACAACAGTGTGGATGGGCCCAGCATGTAGGTAAGGCTTGGCCCTAAGTGGAATTGATGAGGAACTTGACAATAGTCTTTGGGCAAGAAGTAACTTGCAACTACATAATTGCCTAATTTGATTTCCTTCCTGCTTTGTTGCATTGTTCCATGTTTGTTATTTTTATACTTTCTGTCAGCTTGCTGAGCAGGAGCTGGTCTGTGCTCCAGGCTCAGAAGCTGCTGCAGCCATGGGCTGATGGACTGTTCTGGGCAGATACAGTCTGTTGCATTTCAGTTACAAAGATTATGCTTTTTCTCCAGAAAGCAGTGTCTGGAGACCAATATCCCCCACTGCATCCTGTGTGTGATCCTCAGGCTCTTGTGTTGTATTTTTCAGGTGGACCAAGCAGCAGCTGGACTTCTGGCCCTTGGCCTGAGGAAGGGAGACCGGCTGGGGATGTGGGGACCCAATAAATACGAGTGGGTTCTCATGCAGTTTGCAACTGCCCAGGCAGGAATCATCCTGGTAAGGAGCTTGCTGTGTTTTAGCAATCTATTGGGAAAGGAAATAGAGACAAAGAAGCAATAGGAAATACTGGAGAACAAAGTTTGTTTGTCTTTTTTCCATGCTCTTACCTGGTATGACATCTATAGCTGAATCCAGTATTTAAGGAAGATGTGTGCAGCTCTCTGCATCTTCATCCTCTACTCTCAAGGGAAGCAGGCTGCAGAGGCAGGAGCAGCAAAAAAGTGCTTGTAACAGCTGTTAATAGATGTGCTTTTCTTTACAGGACCATTTTTATGTGGGGTGTTGCTGTCCTAACCGGTTACCAGCTAGTTAGATCCCTTCAAAATTTATTGCTCCATGGAGCAAAGGCTCACTTAAAAATCTAGTCCAGGCTGCATATCCCTAAAAGCCAATTTTCATTTGATAGCCTGACCAAAATGCACCTTATTTAGGCAGTGCTCTCTGTTGAGGTCTGTACCCTGCCTTCTGCTCCATTTCCCCCATCCTGGTTCATTCCAGTGTCTGCAGGAACTGGGTGGAAGAGCGTGGCTCAGTAGGAACCTGTGGGTGAGCTTAACTGCTGTGGCCACTCTGTGGAGAGCTGGGTAGAAGAAGATGTTACCACAGTTATCCATCAGGAAACCTGACTTGCACAAGAGTTTTGATCTAGTTTAGTGGATTGGATCAACTAGATCAACTCCTGTGAGACAGGAGGTCTGCTTTCTGTTCCTGAGGCTCTGTTTTGACTGTATGACCTCATATAAGTCTCTTTTCCAATTGTTTTCTTTCACACAAGCACAGAATTCAGATATATTTTCTGTGAATGTGGAATCCCCGTAGTGGTGAGTTTTTAGTTCTGTGTTGGAGGAGAGGCTCTGAGGGTGGCTTAATCCTGGAGGAACTTTTCTGTTGGAATCTGTGCTGGGGGGAGGGTGTTCAAAGCAAGAAGGTGATCAGATTTGTATTTCTGGCTCTTCAGGTATCTGTGAATCCAGCCTACCAGGCCTCTGAGCTGGAGTTTGTGCTCAGGAAGGTTCGTATGGCATGAGCTGTCTGTTGAAGGGGTTTGGCACAGACATGGTGCAGATGAGCTGCTTAAGATTTGGGTGTATGAGGAGAGTTGGCTGGAGAGCAGGGCTGGTGTTGGATGTGTAGAGGGGATGAAGCTGAAATTCAGTGGCCACATTTCTTGCTATTCCCTGTGGCTGCCACCCTGTCTGATGGAAACTGCTGTATCCTTCTCATCTCTCTCTCTGCTAACAGCCAGGTACTGCCAGTGATACCCCAACTCAACCACCCCTGTCAGCAATCATTTAGCAGGGAATGAGGGAAAAAATGCAGGACTTGGTATCTCCTCTTTGCCCCTCCTGCTCAGGGCAAAAATCACCATCTGGGATCTCAACCTGGAAAGCAGAATCTCAGAAAGGACCTCATTTTAAACTCAGAATGGACCAGTCTACTTGGTAGCTTCATTGCCCCTTCCTTTCTGAGGCTGTCTGGCCTTGGATTTAAGCTGGTTTAAGTCCTAGATATTGCCACTGTTTAACATCTCTCTGCTGTCTGATCCTGCCACCTCATCTACCCTTGAATACCTGCCTGGGTTTGTGACGTGCAGAGCACTGATCAATTTAAACTGTTCAGGCTTCCTTGCTCAAATAATGAGGAATTCAGGTTATTAAACATTTGATGGCTAAAAATTAAGATTAAGCAGCTCATTTTTTCACTGTGGTTTGTTCAGCTATAAAGGCTGGTATTAGAAGAGAGAGCCACTTTTGAATGTTGCCAGCACCATCCAAGTTAGTTTTACCTAGAAAATGGGTATTTTTTAGCAAATTTCTTTTGTATCTTTGTAACTCTGTAATGGGTTGTTGGGCTGCAATTTGAATTCTTGTTTCATACTTTATTTAATCCTCTCAGCAGTCCTGCTGGTCACTCCTGTTCTCATGCATTGGTGTTGAACCCAGTGCTACAGTTGAGCACCATCTCTTCCAGGATGGGTGTCTTTGGGCTTCTCTGTCCTACTGGAATGGGCTCCTGTCTTGCCCTTCCAGATTTGCCAGTATTCCCAGCTTTATTATGCACCTTTGACACTGGCATCTCTGGAGTTCGTCACCAGCCTGAGGATTTGTTTGTTTATTTGCATAACAAAATTTCTGAAGACTTTAAGGCTTTTCTGGTTGGATCCTGTCCATCTGTGCAGTCCGATTGATATATATGGAAATATGGGTGGAATAATCATTCCTTGGAGTCCTACTGTATTTCCAGGGCTTTGTAAGAGCAAACTGATTATGAATTTTCATATTTTACATTCTTTGAAGACAGATCTGCTGCCATTCAGGTTGAGACCAAGTGGGAGAGGCTCAACCAGAGACTCTTATCTTGTATAGCATCAGCCCTTCAATCAGCCCTCCTCTCCCCACACAGCCTCTATTTTTCAGAGCTAGTTCAACCAGAATTGTAGTTTGAAGGAATTTGTAGTAAAAAGTTGCAGAGGCCCAAAACAGCCTCAGTCTCTTGGGTTCTGGGCAGCCTGTTCCAGAAAATAGAGCAAATGTTTATCTTTCTTTCTGACAAAACCCAGAGGGTACTTACAAATAATTTATTGGCATAGCCTTTGTCTCCTTATTTCTCAGACCCTGGGAAAAGAATGAGAACAGCTGAGTAAATAATTTATGTAAATAGTTTATTGGACACAAATGCATTTTTTGGAAGATGAAAACAGCTTGCAAATCTGGGTCAAATTCAGCACATCTCTGCCGAAAAAGGAAAATTCTTGGAGTAATTAAGGTGTTTTGTTTTGGGATTGTGTAAATGTAAGGGTTGAATGAAAAATGTTTTAATTTTCAAAATAGCTAGTGCTTTAAAAAGAGGTGGAAAAATCTTAGGAAAAGGAACACCTCAAAAAAAAATCCACAAAAATATCTTGGCTTGATCTTAGAGGCAGATTTTAGAAATCCTTGTTTTTCCAAATTTCCTCAAAAATCCTCATTCCAGCTCAGCACAATATATTTTAACTTTATTTATTTATTCATATTTTGGGACTGGGCTTTTTTTTAGAGTTGAGACTCATAATCTGAAAAATCAGTTGTTTGCCTTGTGCTTACAATGAAGAGTGTTGATCCTGGGCAAGAAGGAAATCTTAGGCTGCAGCTCTACTTTCTTGACCAGCAAAAATTATCCTGAATCCAGCACTGGGGAGGAGCAAAGCACTGGCTACACAGCTGGATCCAGGCTTAGGATGTTGGGTGTGCAGTAACAGCACAGCACTGCTTTTGGAGGGCTTTAGGACTGCACAGATGTAAGGGCTCATTTGCTTTTGTCCTTGGAGAACCTGCCTGTTCCTGTATTGGTGGTGGCTGCTCTTTATCATGTCCTGACCCATCAATCCAACATGACTTTTCATGAGTTTCTATCTCCCTTCACAGGTTGGCTGTAAGGCATTGGTGTTCCCCACTCAATTTAAAACACAGAAATACTATGATATTCTAAAGCAGTCATGTCCCGAGCTAGAAAAATCCAGTCCAGGGGGAATAAAGAGCAAAAGGTGAGTTAGGAACATCTGGTGTCTTTGCACTGGCCTCACAGCCATGTCCTGTCTTGTGTCCCCTCAGCTGCACAACACAGGCTTTGCTGAAGAAGGACCCACAGGAGGTCTTACCTGGAGAGAACAAGTTAGGCTGGCCCAGAGGTTTGCCCTGACCAGTGTGCGCCTGTCTGGGCGCTTTTCTCCTTGTTCTGTTATTGTTGATAGTATTTTTCTCTCTGCCAGGCTACCTGACTTATCCATTGTCATCATGTGTGACTCTAAGCTGCCTGGCACCTTCCACATGGATGAAGTGATGCAAGCTGGGGACAGCAGCCACGTGAAGCAGCTCAGGGCCGTGCAGCAGACCCTGTCCTGCAATGAGCCCATCAATATCCAGTTTACTTCAGTAGGTGCCCTGCCAGATCCATGCCCTGGGGTTGGGTTCCTCACTGGGCACATGGGGAAAGATGTGTGCAATGCCACACATCACATTTTCTTCCTATTTCACTTTGAGACCAAGCTTCAAGCTTCTACAGTAGGATGGAAAAAGTGTTATAGCATTCCCCCTTCTTCCATTCTTTATGTTCAGCCCTTTGTCAAGGGCTAATGGAGATGAGACAGTGCCAGGTGAATTCTGTTCAGCTGAAATTGGGCTATTTTTGGGGATTCAGGTGCTGTTAAAGAAGTAAAAACAGTCTTCCAGGTCTGATAGGAGAAAAAGGTGCAAGATCACCCCAGAGTCTGAGGAATCTCCCTTGAGCTTATCCTCAGAAGAGGTGGTGATATTGCATAAATGCCCTGTGTCTTCCAGGGGACAACAGGAAGCCCCAAAGGAGCCACCCTCTCCCACAGGAACATTGTGAATAATGCCAATCTGGTTGGTCTGAGGCTGGGGATCACAGAGCAGGTGGGTATGGTGGGAGCAGGGTTTGGGGAGGCCTCCACCGCAACAGAGAGACCACGTGTGGATAATGCTGGTGTTTACTCAGTGGGAGGGCAGGATGTTTTGCTGCAAATGACATTGAGGGATATTAATGCATAACATTTTGCATTTCAATGGAGTTCATTGATGTTTCATTTTAGTTTCATGTGAAGCTTTTTTTTTAGGCAAAAACTGTCTTTTTTGTTGGAGAAAAACATGAAATTAATCACTTTCATTTTGGTGAATACTCATTTCAAATAATTACAAGACTCAGGATGTTAGCTTTGAATTCTGTTGAATGAGGTTTTAATTTGATTTACATGACTCTGTTTCATGTCATGTTTACAGTTTTGTAACTCTTATCAGTGTATGACCTCTCTATTTGTGGTTTATTTTAAAGATTGTTAAAGACGAATACTTTCTTTTGAAGTTCTGAAGTACTTATTTCTAACATACCAGCTTTGATCCAGAGAATAGATGAGTTGTTTCAATCAGTCATCAGAGCCTTTGGTGATTTTAAAAAAACAAAGTAAAATTAATAGCTTGTGCCAAGTCCTGCATATTTCATGCCTCTCAGAGCACCCAATGGTCTCTTTTGGCATATAATGTATAAGCAGTACCAGACCAAGGAGTCCAGCATAGAAGAGACATTGCAAAATTACAGGATGAAATATTGACGTAAAAACTTGCCAAACTGATTTTTATTAAAGGCAGGATGTGCCGGTTGCATTTTCACTTTAACAGGAATGTCAGATTTCCAGCTGAGTGGATCAGGAAAAATATCTCTGCTCAGATCTTTGCTCTTTAGCAGGGAGATGGTTGGACACAGACTGGGAGGTTTCCTCTCCTCACTGTTGTCTGGTTGATCCCCAGGAGAGTCGCTGTGGGCTCCCTGCACCTCTCTACCACTGCCTGGCATCGGTGGGAGGCTGCATGGTGATGGCTCTGCATGGCACCTCCTGCATCTTCTCATCACCAAGCTTCGAGGGCAAGGCTGCGCTGGAGGCCGTGTCTCGAGAGAAGTGAGAGCCTGTTCTGCTAAGGAGCAGTTCTTGGCCTTGTGTTCTGCTTCTTCCCTTGCCCCACCTGCCAGGACCTTGCTTGTGCTCTTCCTTCCCACAATGAGAGAGGCAGATTTGCTGCTGCACTCAATTGCACAGGCATTGCAGGAACCAAAGCCTGCCTTTTCAGCTGTGCTTGGGAGTGTGTCACTCTTTTCCTGAAATTAAGGCATTCTTCCTGTCACCATAGAACTTTGGCTGGGAAGCATAGTGGTGTTTTGGTTTGCTGTGGCTGCTATGTTTTCACATCTGAACATCTGCCCTCCTTTTCCAAATCCAGCTCTGCTGCTGGGATAGTTGTGTTTCCATACTGTTCCTCAAGTGTACCTTGGGAAACAAAAGAGCTGTTACTGTGTCTGCATCATACATGTTCTTATGTCTCTATATTTTATGCAGATGTATGTCTGTGTGTGCTGATGAACAGCACATCTGCTGTGCTTGCCTCCATGCTGCTGCTCTGCAGCCCCAGATGGGACAGGATGGGATGGGTGCTGAGCTGGGGCTGCCCCCATTTTCCACCTCTGCAACTTTGCCTTTTTTTCTCTTCTTCCTCAAGATGCTCCTTCCTCCTCGGCACACCCACCATGTTCATAGACATGCTTTCCCAGCCGGACTTTGACTCCTATGACCTGTCAACTCTCCGGGGAGGTAAGTCCCAGAACTCAAATGGAAAAATCCTGAGAACCAGGATATTCTTGGTTCCCTGCTGGGAAGCTGTGTTTAGTTTTGTGAGCAAACGTCTCTTCTGGTGGAAGAATTTAGTTGCATGAGCCTTGCGTTTCCTCTGTTAATTTGATGCTACAATTCCTTTGGGAATCTTTCCATCATTACGTATTTTAGGACTCCTTCATCTGAAGGCAGTCTAGGGAAGGACCTTTCTATCTTAGCTGCAAGGGGAGGTGTCAGGAATAGCATGATTTTTTCAACTCTTGTCTCTCCATCCACCACCATGTGGCAGCAGATGCTTTCTGTGTCTCAGGCTAGTGCAGTCCCTAAAGCAGAGCCAAGCTCAGATTTCTTTTTCAAACCTGAAGTTTCCTGCCTGTTTCTGAAGTCGTTCATCCCAGTGCTGGAGGGTGTGATACCGTGTGCTGGAGCTTCCTCTCTTATCACAGGCCACCTTGGAAATAGCTGGGCAGACCACCACTCCTTTTGAGGCAATAACAATATGGAGAGAAGGTGGTGCTGGAGGATAAGGAAATATTTTAGCAGGTTACCTAATCATCTCTACTATGTGCAAAATGATTGTGTCTCATCCTGTTCCCCACCAAAGACCATATATTACCCTGCTCTTTTGTTCTGTCAGCCTAGGTTGGAACAGGTGGCAGTGGGATCTACCCTCTCCCAAAAGGGCTGCTCTCTGTAAGGCAAGAGGAAAGATTTTTGGTTTTATGGTGATGATCAGTGAGAGATTTTGTCCCATTATAAAACTGCCTCTTTCTGCTCTGACTCTTTCAATTTTTGGAGAACCACAGGTTGGACTAGGTTTGTGTTATAGAGTTTATTTTCCTGTCGGGAAATGCAAATTAGCCTTGCCGCAGCCTTTGCTTCTAGAACAAGTAGGACCTGTAAAAAATGATTTAGAAAGTATTTTGACAGGAACCAGTGTATCCCAGAGGTCTTGTCAGCATTAAATTTGGGAATGCAGAGCCATTTGAGGCACCGCTGCTGGGAATAAATAGCTGGTTTCCAAGGTCTTTTCCTCTTTCTTCCAGGAATTATTGCAGGTTCTCCTGTTCCCCCTGAGATAATGAAGACCATTATCACCAAGATGCACATACCAGAGCTTGTGGTGAGTTGTGGTTGCTGTGACTAGAGCTGCAAAGGGTGTTTGTCATGGTGAGATGCTGAGTTTGGGTGTCTCTGGACCACAGCAGTACTGGGTGGTCCTGGAGCTGCTGGGATCAGGCTGAATAGGGAAGGCTCAGAGGAGCTGGAAGACAGAAGTGGGGGTTCTGCCTGATTGCTGCTGAGGTGTCTGGGGAGGAAGCTTCAGAAGACAAGGCATCACATTCAATGTCATTGAGTGAAATTCTGCTGTTCATTTCAAAACTTTTACTGACATTCAGTTGTACACATTGCCAGGATTATGATGGCAGAGGCAGTGCTGGTCCATGTTGGTGTGGGTGGGTGCTTGTATTCCTCTTGCTGTGGAGCTGTCATGTTTCTTTCCCCATCCTGGATTTCCTCTGGATGTAAAACCTCATTGCATGGTTTTTATTGTGTCTGAGTCAGGTCTTGGGAATGGTGCCATCCACATGTGCAGCACCAAATGCTGCATTGCCAGAAGGGCAATATGTGCAGGGCCATGTGTCCTGCTGCTCCCCTGCATGTCCCACCACCCTGGGCCTGTGCAAGAGCCATCAGCATGTGCTGCATGTGGGGGACAGGCCACCAGCAAGGGGGTCAGTGGCCCTCTAGTAGACACATTTCCTAGGCATGTCCTGCTATCTGCATGTGAATGGCTGAGCTAGAAAAGGACTATTTTGTTTTACCCTAAAAGAAATTAAATTGGTACCATGCTGCTTCCCAAGGCTGAGGAAGCAGCCAGTAGTGATGGATAAACATGAGTCTGGGAGTCCAATTAGGCTGTTGTTGTTGGCAGACCCTGACAGCACCAGCACCAGGGTTTTACAGGGACAACTCTGTGCTCTGCCACGGACCAGGGGAATCCAGGGCATCCATCCTGAAGCTGTCCTGGATGCAGCCAGGTTTGTTTTTTTTGCAGATATGATGCTCTTAATGCTGAGCTGGAAACACCGGGGACAGCCTTGGTGCCGCTGTTTGAACTCTGTCAGGTGACAGCTACCTATTTTTATGGTAAGCTTGAGTTTGGCCTCACAAAATATTTTCAAGCATTACTGTGAGAGCCCAGGACTCATTAGGTGTCACATGTTCCTGTTTTGTAGCAAGAGAAATAATAAAACCCTCCTAAACAGTTGCTCTGCCCATGGGATAAAGAGGATTAAGTCTATATTTGTGCCATTGGTCTCATGTTACTCCTGATCCCTCCAGCCCTCAGACAGACACACAGAGACTTGTTGATTTCATCTTTGCAGCAAGAGCTTTATACAGAAGATGTACATAAGAAAATATACAATTCAATTTCTATATAAGAGGCAGAGGAGTTTTCACCCTCTTAAAGGTAATTTACACTGTTACAGAGGAATAAATAGACATATATTTATATAACTCTTTAGGATTAAAACACATAGTTGAATTGCAACTGTGGCATTGTAATAGCTGTGACAATAAACCACAGTCATCCTGGTGTCCTGCTAGATCCTCAAGTATGGGTGGGAAGGAGAGGAGGGGTGCCTGAGCCAACTGCACCATGCACACCTTCATGTCTTAGACATCTTGGTAACCCTACAGAGTGGGAGACAATCCAGTCTTCAGATGGCTCCAGTTCTGGAGGTTCCCAGTACTGATTCCCTTAAAGGATTTCTGGCCAATTTTGGGAGATTGCTGCCTCGGGGCCACCGGCTCTTGGTCACCTGTCCCCTTAGCCCTGACCTGCAGGGATCCCCTCTGTGGGAGTCTTCTTCCATGGGTTGAGACCAATTTTCCTTATCAAGCAGCTGGGGGAGGGATGCTCCTACTTTCCCATTTGCTCCCTCTCCTCTGGAATGGGAGAGACAGCAACAAGCTGGTTGATCAGGGGATGTGGGTTATGTTTCTTCTGGGAAAGATGACTGTGTTTTACTGGCAGGATCTAGCTTAGCTTGTCTTAGTGTGGTCATGCATAGTTTAGTTTTTAAAAAGGCCTCTTTTAAAATACATAGATGTCGGAAAAGATTGAGAAGGTGGATTCCATCCTTGTGATCAGCAGAGAAGCAGGGATTCGGAGGAGGCGGCAGGTGTTCAGATATATCAGAAGTGTTTCCTGACAGGTAGGAGAAGTTCAAGGAAGGACTTGGAAGTCAGTAGTTTTCTGATGGTTGAAGTGACCAGTCACCAGGACAGGCCATGCTGGAGCCTGCTAGCATTAAAAAAGAGAGAAGGCCACATCTTTAAGTGGATTTTTCCAGCAGAGCAGTAAAATTGTAACATTTGTCTATTTTTAAATCAGTGGATGGAGCCCATACTTGAGAGTGAAGAGTCTGGAGTCAAGGAGCTTCCCAACTTCCCAAAGCAGAGGAAATGGATTAGTCCTTTCTCTGAGCTACTCTGCCAACTCTCTGTGTGACTCCTGAGGATCTTACCCAAGGTGCTTATGGTCAGGGAGCACTTTCTTGGCAAAGGAAGGAAACCCAGAGCAAAATTTTCAAGAGTAGTGGACTATTTTGATGCCCTGGTTCTGAAAATACAGGGCAGGTGTAGTTTTAGAAACTACCAAGCAGCTTTTCATCTTAAATGTAGCCAGTGACCCAGACAGTCCTCATCCCTGAAATACAGACTGCTATATCTGACAGCTGCCTGGCTCTCAAGAGGTACATGATGAAGTCAGAGGTACTTTCATAAAATTAATGCTCACCACACGAGTGGGTTTGTGTACCTGCATTTTGGCACTGACACCTGAAGGCACTGAGCTTTGTCTTCTGCAAGACTGGAATAAATGCTTTCCTATTTCATTAATATTTATAAACCTGTTTGAGGGAGCTGGATGGAAAGTGCTGCAGAAAAAAAAACCCAGGTACTATTGTCATGGTCTTCTTACTCCCACCATGGAGGAGTGAACTGGGATTGAGTTCAGGCAGGGAAATAAGATTAAGAAGATACCTGTAAATAAACTATGTTTAAGTACTGTGGTTTAGAAAACTGAAGTTTTTCCATGATTAGAGCAGAACTTTTTCTGCCCTGTATGGAATGACTGGTATTTCCATCCCTAATCCATAAAACCCTCTGGCACTACAAGAGAAATAACTACTTTAGAAAGGCACAGAGCAGCTGGCATAATCCCTGACATTTTGGTCATAAATTTCCTTTCCCTATACTGTTGTGCATATCCTCTAGTGAAGTGGGGATCAAATGGCCATAACATGGCACAATGACCACCCCTGTTCATACAGTGCAGTGCAGGATCACTGCACTTTCCTTTATAAATGAGCAAAGATCCCTTTCCCAAGAGCTTGCAAACTTGCAGGCTCAAAGTCCTCTGGAAACTGTACAAATACCAGACCTGTTTCTGGATGGGAAAAAGTAAAATGCTTGGGGTGGAGTGATGACAGTTGTGGCTTTTTTGTTCCTCTGCAGGCTGAACTTAATACCCCTGATAGTTTCCAGCTGTGGAAGGTGTCTGTGTGATCGGTTTTCAGTTGGTGTTTGCCTTGGTAGCTGTCAGCAAAAGCTCATTGCTGGAGGGGAAGGCAGCCTGGTCTCTGAATCACCTCCTGGCCCAGGACACCTTACCCAAAGAATATTTGCTGTCTTGAACCTCCTTCCTCTGGAACACTCATTTGAAGGCAACAGCCATTGTTTTTAAATACCTGACTGTCTTGAAGGGAATTATAGTTGCGGAAAGGGAAGTGCTGGATCAAGAGCTGCTCCTTATGGAAAGTATCTACTTTCCTATGGGCTGGGCAGTCTGGGGCAGGACTTCCCAGCAATACCCTGCCCTGGATTTCACATCAGACCTGGAGGACGTTTATAGGGTAAATGGCTGAGCATCTCCAGTTGGTTAGAAAAGTAAAGCTTGTGTGGTCCCAGCTCAGGGTAAGAGTCAGCTAAATCCACCCTTGTTTTGATATATGGTGTTTATCCCTTTTGCCTAACAATTACATCTTGACTTGATATGGGGCTTTGGTGTTAGGACAGGGTGCATGTCACCATAGTGCCTGAAGCATGATTGAGGCTTAAGCCCTGTTACAGTGTAGGGCTTTTGGTTTTTTCCCTAGTATATGATTGCTGCAAAAGTAGATGAAATTTTTCCCATGTTGCAATAGAAGCTCTGAAAATTTCGAAGTTATTCTGTCTGTATTTTCAGGATCTGTGCTTGTTTATTTCATCTTTATTTATATGTTTTGCCCTTACTTTCTGCCCCAGACCTGTCTTTAGCCCTATATTTGTTTCACAGAGTTGACTCCATCCCTGATGCTACAAGCAGGTTCTCTGCTCTGGGAGCTCATGCAGTCAGGAGATGGAGCAGCTCTGAGCAGAGACATCTGTGGGTGGAGGATGAGCTGCTGTAAGCCAAACCCTGGTGGCAATTAAGGCTGATGCCACAAAAGGTGCTGGGGCTTCTGGTGTGACTAGAAGGGAACCATCTTACGTGTTTAATGGCGGCTCCCCTTCCTGGACCTCTTGGTGGGCAGCTTGCAGGAGCGGAGGGCCGGGGTGTCCCTGATGGGCTGTCCCCGGTACTGGGCTGGTGTGGAGCAGGTGTCCTCAGCACGGGTGCGGTTGCCTTTCAGCCACCTGTGACACGGGGAGAAAGGAAGCAAGGAGCTTGAAAAAGGGGCAAACCATGAGCATCAGAGGGAATTGTAGGGAGAAGGCTGCCGAGTGTGACAACAGTGTCCTGGCACAGCCTGGGGGGCCCAAGGAGACCCCAGGAGCGTGGGGTGTGACGGTGCCATACTTGCGCAGAGGTGCCAGCTGGCAGTTGCAGTGCCAGGGGTTTCGGGAGATCGTCAGTGTCTCCATTTTGTCGAAAGGGAAGTTTCGGGGCAGCTGGGTGAGCCGGTTGTTCTCCAGGTGGGCGGTTTTCAGCACGGTCACACCAGCAAACGTGTTGTCTGCAAACTGAAGCGCAAAGGTTTCTGGTGAGGAACGTGGAGTTGGGGAACGGGGACTCCAAACCTGAGGCCCTCTCTACCAGACTTTGAGTGTCATAAGAATGAGGCACTGGGACATGTTGCTAGAGAAGTTGTGAGTGTGCCATCCCTGGAAAGTGTTCAAGGCTTCCAGGCCAGGTTGGACAGGGCTTGGAGCAACCTGGTGTCCTTGCCCATGTCAGGGGGCTTTGGAAAGGGATGATCTTTAATGCCTCTTCCAACCTAGACTATTCTATCATTCTCTGAAGCATGGAGAGAGCAAGAGAAGAAGCTGTGAACAGAGAGCTGGCTTGCTGGAAGCTCTGTACACTTGAGAGGCAGCAGGCTGGTGGGCTCATGGGTGATGGAGTCTCCTACAAGGAGAGCTATGTCCTAAATCCATGTGGGATTGTCTTTGCAGCCACATCCCTAAATAAATTGAAGTCTGGCAACCCTTTTTATTTTTGAGTCATACTTCTCCATTCTAAAGGAAGATATTTTCTGGTATATTCCTTTCTAAGGCTAGAAATCCTCCCAAGGCTTGTTGCCTTGCCTATCCTGGAGCGACTGAAGGAGGGAGTGTTTGTGGCCTATGGAGGGGCTGTAGACTTTGACACTGCCTGGTGGCTCTGAGTGGAAAGTTACACTTGGCGTCTGAGCAATTTAGAAATACAGACAGGTTTCCAGCACCTCAGCCTCCTCCATTTTTTCTCATTTTCAATGGGATTTTTTGCAAGGGATGCTGTAAAATTGGTGTTTCCTTGGTTGACAGGGAGGCTTTAAGGTAGAGCCTCCCTTAAGAAAGCTGACAAAAAGCAAAAGAGGTTGTAGACCTGACTCTGCAGCCCTCTTCTCTCTTCCCTGAGACCTCATCCCTGACATTTTTCATAGTTACTCAAGTTGGAAAGTTGTTGAAAGCAAAACCCTCAACAGGAACTTCCGTGGCAGTGATGAATTGGAGAGGGGCTCCCTGACAAAGCACAAAACTCTTCTTGGCTATGACAAACCATTTCTCCCACCTCTCAAAGTTGGGGGAAAGCTTTCTCCAAAAGTGGGAAAAGACATTCACTAGGTCTTCCCAAAGCCTCCCAGCCCCAGGACCTGTGCTCCTATTTCTGAAAAGAACCTTGCACTTCTCATGGACCATCAGGGCATGTTCATGCTCTCTAAGCTGAAAAGCTTGACAGAGGAAATGCACTATTTTAAGCTGTGAACTTTCATCATCTTCCAAATTAAGCATTGCTGGATGGGATTAGAGCTTAGCTAGGAGACTCCCAGATCCCTGTAGCTGCTGGACAGTCAGCATTGCTGGCCTTCTCCTTCCAAAACTGAGCTGACCTCGGAAGGCTGGATTGTGCTGATAGTGGAGCTGCTCTGAGGGATGCTGGCATGCCGTGCAGAGGGGCGGGAGGGTTGGACAGTGGTGTTACTGTCTCAGCTGCTCATTCCTCTCCCAGCCCCATGAGAAGAGTTCACATCTGCTGCTAACAGCTGCTGAGCTGCCTGCCAGAGCGTGTCTTTGGGAAGAAAAGGGTGATTTTTAAACCTTATTTAAATGGAGGATTACTGCTGTTATTTTACACTGAATATGCAGACAGGAGTGCCTGTCTCATGTTGAGGTACAAGGAAGGTCCTGGCCTGTGCAACACAGCCCTGTGGGGTCTGGTGTGGGTCTGTGATGCTGGGGGGGAATGGGAGCATTGTGCTGGAGCCTGAGGGCTGCCCTTCCTTTTGCTCAAATGTAATTTAGGCTGGGGTAGAATTTCATGGGTTTACACTTGATCAGCTCAAAAATCTTGCAGCCATGCAAGGAAGCGCTAAGGACAGCATGTTTGTGAAAGAGAAAGAGCTGCAGTCAAGATGCCAGCAGCACTTAGAGCATTTGGTGGTCATTTCCTGGATCATGCAGCCTCTGTGATTAGATGTCTCCTGGCAGTGCAAAGTTCACACGTGGGCTGTTTGGATATGAGACCTTTGAGGATTTGAAGGGAAAATGCTGAGCTGGAGGCTTTGTATTTGCAAGCCCTAAAGCTGCAGAAGCCACCCCTAATAGTGCTGATCCCATAAACTGATGTCCTGTTGGGCTGCTGGGGAGGAAAGGAGGCACTGGCTGCTCAAGAGCCTTTTAAGTTCCTGTCCACAAGTTGTCACTATTTAAAAAAAAAAAAAAAAAAAAAAAAGAAAAAAAAAAAAAGAAAAAAATCCTTTTTGCTGGCTAGAATTGTTAACCATTGCTTCTTGACCAAACCAAGGATGCTTGTTTCCCTGGAACACTTCAGAGTCTAATTTCTTCAACATGTAACTTGGGACTCTTATATCTCTAGCTGGTACAACGTTATGCTGCAATATTTGACTGAAAGTGCCTTGGAACTGAGTCTATAGAAGTGCTGTCATAGCACATATAAGGTCTTGCCTAGTAAGGTCAATAGATCCTTTACAAGTGTTAAGTTTGCTAAGCCCCATACTGGAGAGGTTAATGCTCAGAGTGGACAAGGGCTTAAATATCGAAGTATTACTGAGCTGGTTTAATTTGTGTTGTTTTGCACCTGGACCAGATGTAATTCCAGTTTTTGAGTTTTCTGGGATGTTATATGCCTTTGAAAACTCTGATTTGATGCATTTTTTGTAGCTTTCATGTGATCTGCTCATCCCTGTGAGACTGAGTTGTGAAGAAATTATCTTTTTCATCACATCTTCCTGCATGTGGTAGGTGTTGCTTTGCCATGCAGTCCCAGCCTTCCTCAGCTGGATGCTCTTTGGGCTTCCTGGCAAAGCATCATCCCAGGGAGAACTGTTCTGTTCTGCCTGCAGCACCCTCCCTTTCCAGCCATGGGGGATTCAACCAGGACATCAGGCTGCATCAGGATGCTGTGCTGGGTTCTGCAGCACTGCCTGACTTTTCAAAGGTCCTAACACAAGTGATTCCCTGAGTGTGATGCTCCTGCCTGTGGATCCTGCTTTCTCACAGAAAAATGAAGGGGTTGTTTTGCCCTTCAGGATACCTGAATGTCCCTCCTCCCCTCCAGTGGGAACAGGGCTCCTTTGTAAGATGCTGCAAGAGTTCAGTTTGAGAGAGCATCAATAAACAAACCTTTCTTTGTAATGTGTCAGGTTGGGAGGCAGCAGGGAGGTGAAGGTCTGTACCCCTACCTGTCTGCAAGGCAGGAGTAAGAAACCAGGACTATTAACAGCCCCTCCAAGGAGTCTCCCTCTCCTGACCTACAGCAGGTACTTGGGCTGAGCAAAGGAGGCAGAGCAGTTCAGCTCTGCAAGGTGGAAGTGCCCTCCACTATGAGGGGTATGGTCACCTCTCCTGGAGCATCCCAGATACCTTTCTCAATGTCTGGTGTCACCTCCAGCTTGGGAGGGAATGCACTGCCATGTGTCCATCCAGAGGGCTTAATCAACTCCAGATAATTTGGTTTTGCATAAATAACAAAGGGGTGGGGTGTGCTCTTTCATCCCTCGCTTTAGCCACGTCAGGGTGTTGTCAGTGCCTTGCTGCCTGCAGAGCCTGCAGACATGCATCTCTCCTCTCCTCTGCAAGGGAGGGACAGCAAACCAAGGGCTTTGTAAAGGGGAAGAAAACCAAGCCCCATGTTTCTGATCTGGAGCAAGTGGAAAGAGAAAGGACTCACCTTCTTCAGTTTCATGTTGTCCAGGTGGAGTGTCTGCAGGTATCGCCCGAAGGACTGGAAGGCGTTGTCAGGGATGACCTCAATTGGGTTATGAGAAAGTTTCAGTTCCTCCAGCACTCTCAGTTTACTCATTGCATTCACAGGGTAGCTGCTCAGCTGGTTTTTGTCCAGGTGGAGGACAGCAAGGTTTTCTACATCCTCCATGGCCCCAGGTAGGAGGTTGGTGAGGGAGTTGTCAGAGAGGAAGAGCCAGCGTAGATCTTTAGCCCCATTGAAGACCCCAGGTTTCAGCTCCCGGATTTTATTGCTGCCCAAGTGCAGGATGAAGAGGTTGACAAGTGGGGAGAGGAGCCCCTTGGATAGGTCTGGGATCTTGTTCTTGTCAAGGTACAGGTAGGTGAGATCAGAGAGATCATCAAAGGCTCCTGGCTTAATGACATTGATCTGATTGTCAGTGAGATAGAGATAGACCAGGCTCTTGAGTCCCCGGAAGGCTCCTGTGGAGATCTCCTTGATCCGTGAGCTCTGGAGGTGCAGGGACACCAGCTTTTTCATGTCACGGAAGCCGTTGGTTGGCAGGATGGGGAAGTTGTTCTTCTGCAGGTTGAGAAGCCGTGTCTGCTCAGGCACTTTGGGGATCTTCTTCAGCCCCGCGTTGTCACAGATGACGTGCTGCAGGTCTCCACCGTGGCAGTGGCAACTGGAGGGACATGCCTGCATGGTGGAGACAAGACATGCCAGCAGGCTGAGGACACCAAGGAGAAAGCCTGACCCATTCATGGTCAGATCTGGAATTAAGTGTGATGGGAAGAGAAGCGGGAGGAGGAGAGTGATGGGTGGGAGAGAGAGAGAGTAACTGGGTTTGCAGCATACTGAACACAGCCCTATTTATAATGTTATTAAAAAGCAAAATCCCTTCCCACAAACCACAGGCAGCAGCCAGTTGGAAACAACTGGCTCTGGGAACTGACTGCGAGCTTAACCCCTTGGCACCAGGGAGAGGAATGTCCACGGCCCTGCCTGGCCCTGCTGCTGAGTGATGTGCAGAGGTAGTTTTCATCTCTGGAGGAAAATGGGAGGCAAATACTCAGGAAGAACCAATGCAGACCTACTCTGTGGAGAGCCTCCCAGTCTCTGCTGAGCTGAGCAGGGCCCAGATTCATCTGCAGAGGGAAAACAGCCTGTTCTAGTTGAAACAGCATAGCAGGGAGCACTGCTGAGCTCCACAAGCCACCTCCTGCTGCAGCTTCCAGCAGGCTCCAGGGTTCTATTTAGCCTCAGCTGGTTTGGGGAGAAGCACCTGGTCCTGTTCTCACAGAAGAAGGTTCCTGGTGGTGGGTGAGGTGCCTTTTTCCACTGATTCAAGAGGAATTTGTCTAACCAGGAGTTGGAGAGATACGAGGTCATGCCAAAGGCCAACAGCACTGCAGTTGCTCTTGCAATGCAAAATTTTGGTTGAACACTTCCAGATCTAGGATGCATTGAAGTGCTGGCCAAGAAAGGGAGTGCAGACAGTCTTAATTTCTACTGTGTCTTTTCTTATGAACAGTTGAGGATAATATGGTCATGGTCAGGACACCTGGTGCCTTTCAACAAAGGATGGGGCAGCATCTGAGCCTGCAGGGAAGTGGTGGGACATAGGCTGGTGGATATGAAATGCCAGGCAGTGGTGTAGAGGTAGGTGGCAATGCCTGTGACTCTCGAGCCAAAGCTGTGGAAAGGGAAAAGCATTGGCATTGGTAAAGGGATGGAGAGATAGCAAAGCAAAAAAATTACTGCTGGAGCTGGGAGTGGCATCTGCCTTGGCTCCTGTCTTAGGGTAGTGGTGGCAAAGGTGAATTAACACCACAAGTGAGGTCCCCTGCTCTCCCAATAAAGAAGGCTAAAGCAAAGTAGTTGAAAGCCCCAGTGCCTGCTTCTGTGAGTGTGAAGAGAGAGATCCAGGGGTTGTGGGGTGGGGTTTGGAACTGGAACATTTTGAACTGATTTCCAGCCAGTTCCTGGCTGCAGCAAACAGCTGAGAGCTGAACACATAACTGTGAGCTTGTTGAGATTTCTGCTCCTGAGGCTGGCTGCAGAGCCCCAGTGGAGCCTGTGCAGAGGCGAGACAGGCTCAAGAAAGGGAGTAAATCCAAAGGCTGACTTAGGACACAGACTGGCTTTTTCACCGATATTTCTGGGTTTTTCCATTGTTGCAGTGAGGAATCAGCTGGCGCTGCCGAGCGTGCTCCAGACCATGTTATGCAAACGGCCTGGCAGCCCTGCTTTGGTCTGCAGCTGTCAGTCTGAGCAGTGTTTGCACTGCAGGACTAATCTGGGGGAGAAAATAGGCTTCTGGGGTGAGAATGTGGTTCTGGTGAGCCTGTGGCCAAACGATGATGTAATGTGGGATCCTGGTGCAAACCAGGCCATGTCAGGCATTCAATGTTTGCCAGCCCTGAAGTGTGATGCCCTGACATGAAAGCAGCTCATCTCAGTGCCAAAAGCTTCTCACCTCTGGAGAGATGCTCTGACATTGAGACCTCCAGGCTCCTGCTGGAGGGACCTCATGGTTACTGTAGGATTTAAAACTCTTTGATCACAACAATGGTATATTTTGGCTTATGCCTGGTTCAGTAGGCAGCACAATGGTCATGCACATGCTTTTCTCTCTGGAGAAGCTCTTTGAGTGCCTTGGTTGGGACCTTTGAGACAGAGAAACAGGAAACAGACAGAACCTTCTGTGTTTTCCTTCTTTGCCTCCTTCAGTTTGCTGTTCCATGATTCTGAGTGTGCCTCTGAGTGTGCACTGCTCATAAAGCTCAGGCAGGGAGCTGGTGAATGATTGGAAAAGAAAAACAATCACCTTTAAAACATCATCTTCTATCTATTAATCGATTTTATTTTTCTCCCTGAGCAGGTTCAACCACTTCAGTTTTCAATGTAATCATTTGATGAACAATTCCTGCATTTATGTTATTCTCTGCAAGAGCAACTGCTGGGTGATATTTAAAAACCTGCCTGTTTCTGCTGGGCGCTGAATCTGGGGACTGAATCTTTGCTCCTTCCCTGAGAATCTGATACTTGGATTTCCCATCCCCTTGCAGAAAAAGGTCATCTAACAGCTTACTGCTTCTGCAGATTTTGGCCAGTGTGGGTCAGGTTGGAGCAAAAAGCTGGTGAGGGCCTTGCAAACTCTATCCATAAATACATCCTTACCCACGTGTATTTCTGGAACTAGACCCTTTTCAAAGGTTAAACTGCTCAAACCTCAAACCTCCTTCTCTTTCTTCCTCTCAGGATGAAATTCCCTTTCTTCCACCCTTTGTTTGCTGGCTGAGACTGCAGATCTGGGGGGACAGGGACACTCTCTCCCTGCAGAGATGTGTGTGCTGTGGCTGTGGACACCAGTGAGACCTGTAGCTTCCTTGTGCAAACGCTGGGATGTAGCTGCCATGACGTTGGTGTGAGGTGGGAAGCTGTCCCTGCTCCAGGACTCCCGCCAGTCCTGAGCCTGAAGTAGTTTAGGTGGATGCTGGGTTATTATTGGTGCCACAGTGGGGTGGCAAGAGGAAAAAGGTGTCTGCTCCTCAGCTCCATTTCTCCAGACACAAATGGTGAATAAAATGAAGTTCTTTCCCTTAGTATTTTTTGATTTCCGTGCAGTCCCAGCATGGAAGCACATTCCTGTGGTAGGAGCTGTTTGGCATCTGCTGCAGCTGGCACCTCTCCCCTGGCTCCTGGCTGTTTGTGTTTTGAGCTGCTCACTGGACGGCTTTGCTCTTCCCACACCAGGTTTTGCAGCCCTCAACTGGCTAGCAAATGTCCAGCCATCCTCAAAAGCCTGCCTGGGTCCCACTCGTGGGTGGTTTGCAGTCTGCAGGTGACAATGGAGCAGTGTCAGTGTCTCTGTGCTGTGGTCACAGGGAGCTGGGTCCTGGTCAGCTCCTACCTCACACATCCCCTGGGACCAGCACTGCAAGGACATTGCAGAAGAGGCAGGATTATCCCACCACCCTCTCTTTCTTAATTTATTAACAGTTCTGCAAACATTCCTGGTGATTTGCAGATGTTGGACTCCCCTCCTCTCCTTCTTGAAGGTGCTGTGGGCTAAGCAAATAAATACAGTTTTTGAAGCAGTATAAATATAGATTTGGGGTGTTTCTTTGATGCTGCAGGTCTGAACTGGTTTGGTACAATATTAGAAATTATATTTTCCACGTTTGATCTGTATTTTTATAAGTATGAACAATTCTGACATATCAAGACAGCTCCATAGTTAAAATAATCCACTGCTCTTTTAACTCTGATTCTGTAGCTTTTAGGGGCTCCAGATCTGGTTTCCTGTGACAGTGCAGACTTGCCTCTTGAAGTGGCACCAGTGTAGCTGGCCTTGGGGTGCAGCCCTCCTCATTTTGGCTGAAGGTGAGGGCTCAGGCAGCTTCTGAGAGTGTCCTGGAGTGCCCCAGCTCAGGAGCTGAGCCCCTGGCACTGGGTGCTGGGTTGGGAGCAGGGTGGGAAAAGGTGCAAGTTCTGCAGTGTCCCATGATTTGTCCCAAGGGCAGAGTACACTCCAGGCAGTGTTCGAGGAGCAGTGGCTGGTGGGCAAAGGGGAGTCCCAGAGGCTTTCCTGGGTTCCCCTCTCTTCCATGGGCCACCTATCCCAGCAGTAGCACCCAGAGCTCTGAGTTTAGACCTGAATTGCCATTTTTATTTTAAATTCTTGAAAGGTCCCCATCACTACAGTGTGGGGGCTACTTGTTGAGCTGCAGGAGGAGATGGTGGGTCCACCTCCTTACTTCTGATGGTTTTCTTCCACTGTAGCATGGCCTCCACCCACTGATCTGTTGCCAGTTTGGCTCCCCACTGATGTCCACCCACCCTTCCCTTCTGCTGATTCCAGCAGCTGCTGGATGATGCTCTTGGCCTCTCCTGTGAAGCTCACCCAGCCCTTACAGCCTCTCCCAGCCCTGCTGTGTCCACCCTGCAAGGCACCAGATGTTCCCTAGCATCCCACTGCTCTGGCCAGGGCTCTTGTCCTGGTTTGCAGAGCCTTCTTCCCTTGTGTGGAGCACCACTGATCTGTGCAAGACTTCTGACTTTCCCAAATGCTCCCTAGCCATTAGTCCCCTTTGTTCTGAAAATGGAAAATGGCCTCCATGTGGTGACAACATCTCTGCTTGTCCTTGGCCTCTCCATCCCACCCTACCTTGTTTTTGGGGAGGACCTATGAGTCGGTGGTTTCTCTAGCTGTGGAGATGGGCTGTGAGAACATTTAAAACGTCTCATGGAAGCAATAAGATTCTGGACTTCCAGCCATGTGTTTGGTGGGAGCTGAGCTCTTCAAATCCATAGGGACGTTACCTTTGCCCCTAGATTTTTGCTATTTCCTTCTCCAATAGCTTTGAGCATCCTGATACCCCCAAACCAGTGGTCTTCTACCTTCCTGCAACACTTTGTACATTTCTTTTCACTTTTTAGTTTTAACTTCACTTTTCCCAAATGCATTGGCACCAGCGCTAGGCACAGCAAAGACCTTTTATCACACTGTGGATAAACCAGTAACCGCCCTTGTCTTTGCTGGTTGCCACTGGGCAGCACTTCTGCACTGCTGGCAGGAAGGGTGAAACACTTCCAAGACACAAAGCTTCTGCTTGGCCTGGACAGAAGAGAGGCAGCTTTAACTCCAGACCACGAGGAGCAGCTTGTCCTCACTGAGCAATAATAGGAGATTCATTCCCAGACTCAGGCTCAGCCTGGGCACGCTGGGTTGTCCTTTTGGTCTCCTCCTGTGGCAAAGCCATTCTGTGCCACAGCACAAAGAAGGTGCTTTGGGCACCTAATACTTTTGGGATCTGTTTTAAGCCCCATGCAAACTGGGACTGTTTGGCAGCTCTCTTGGTGGGGAGAGATGTCAACATGGTGGCCACCCTTGGAGATTTGTCCTGCAAGACTTGTTTGTGTCCTGATGTTTTTGACACAAAGATGGTACTGTTGCTGGGGAAGGAAATGAGATCTCGGTGTGACATAGGCTGGATGTGATCAGAAGTTGTTTTTTGCAGCAGCAAAGTTGACCTGAATATTCAGGAATATTCCAGTACAGTTTGGGAAAGTGGGATTTATCCAAAGCAAGGAGACACATGTCCCCAGGGGACAGAAAAGTTTAGGGTGATCTTGGCAATGAGCAGCTGAGTGAGGGAAGATTGTTGTTGAGAATGATTTGGAGCTGGCGGTGATGGGAAGGGCTGGGGTTCACTCTGGTGGAGATATCCAAGACAGACACACTCAGCACAGGTTTAGGGATAATTAGATCCATCCAGCATGTTGCACTGCAAGGGGTTCAAAGGGCCTGTTAGAGGTCCCTGAGCACATCTCTTGGGTTGCCAGTCTGCTTTCTGTTGTTCATTATGCCCTCTTTGAAGTCTGAAAATCCCTATTATTTCATGGTCAATTTGCTGCTTTTTTCCCAAGGCCAATATTGTCTCCAGCAAAACTCAATTTCTGTAGGCTTTAGTTTGGCAGTTCAAGCCCTGCCATCATCATCCTCCAGTGTGGCATGACCAGAGGGTGGTGATGAGGAGTATGAAGATCCTCCCTGAGCAGTGCTCAGGTCCAGGGCAGGGTGTTCTCCAAGGAACTCATGCCCTCCTGCAGCCCTTCTGCTCCAGTCCCACCCAGTATAACCCACTTGGGGTACTGGTGGTACAAGTCCCAGCCTTTTCATTACAGCCTTTCAGCAGCAATTGAATGTGGAGGGCACTGGGTGTTTTTATTGCTGTTGAATGCAGGGCAAACCAAGGAGCAGAGGGCTGATGTGGCTTGTTCCAAGTTATGCAGTAAATAAGCAGCACAGTTGGGAAAAACCCAGGGTCTTCAGAGTCCTCACTGTCCCCACCAGATCAGCCTGCCTCCCAAATGTTTACTAAAGAGACTGGAGTCTGATTGTTTTTACTTTATTTTTAATTTTTAGATGCTTCCCTCGTCAGGCTGTTTTGCCTGTTCCACAGCGACCAGTATTTGAACAGCTCTAGCAGGAAATGTTTGGGAAATGTGCTTTTAAAAACACAGTTCTGCTAAGATGTTCTTTTTACTTCTGGTTTATACAGAGGCTTGGGATTCACAAAGAATGAATCTCTTGTTGGTAGGAGCAAGTTAGGCAGCAGTTTGTTTTGGAGCTGTCCTTGTCATCACTGAGGGCAGGGCTGATTGGGGTGTTGGGGGGGTCACTTGTGGTCCTACAGTAAGAAAAGGCTTTGCAGTCAATTATAATTTGTATTCTTGTAGTTCCTCTCAAAGCCAAGGATCCAAGCTGGGATCTCTGGCTCTGGAAAGCTCTGCTTTGACACCAGATACAGCTCCAGTGGAAATTATGGAGCCGGTGGTGAAATTATTGGGTGAGGTTTTCTGGACTGAATTACACCAGATGACAAGGCTGAATGATGTTAAGTGTCCCTTTGGGTCGTGATGGCTAGGAATTTTCATGGATATCTCCAAGTTTAAATTGGTGTGCGAGGTTTTGTGGATGTGTTGTTTCATCTGCTGCTGACAATGGAGATGTTGGATGGTCCACGTGTCACGTAAGGGTTGGAAAGGACAGCAGTGTTGGCACAAGGTTTAGCTCCATTCCCTGCCTCCATCCCAGGAATACAGCTGGGGAAAACCATCCTAAGAGGGATATAACATCTGGAGCAACATCATGGTATCTGGCTCCAGAGTGATGTGCTGGTGCCGGCAGGGGAAGTCAGTGACTGGGAAGCAGATGAGGGTCTGAAGGTTCAGACCCCTGTTGTCAGCTGGACCAGTTGGGAAGCCCATTCCTGAGGGTGTTTATGGGGACAAGCCACAGGCCAAGGCATCAATAGCTGGTGTTTGGGGTACAGGGCTCAGTGCCAGGCATCTGGAGGAGCCTGGTGAGCCACAGCACTCACGCCATCATCCTGCCAGGGAGCTGCTTGCTCCTGCATCCAGTTTAACTGCTGGAGTGACCCAGAGAGGCAACAAGGATTGACTCAGGGCTCGGCTGGGATCCTGGGGCCGACACTGCAATTCATCCAGCAGAGTAAAACAAAAAAAACAAAGGCACTGGGATTTTTAGTAAGTGTTAAAGATCTTGGATTTAGGATTGGTTGGTCATTTGATCCAGCCACAGGACTCATATTAGTGGGTGGGAGAGAAATCCAGTCTGAGCATGAGATGCTGTGGGTTTGCACCCGGCTGGGAAGTTGTCCATGTGTCTGGGAGCAGAAGCCTATTCACAGTTGCTCCTTGGGGGCTGCCAGGCTTCAAGCAGAGCAGTTTGCACCAGATGGTCCCTGCAGCATCCTGGAGAAGTTCTCCTCCAGATTCCTGGATAAAAGCAGGCTCCAGCTTGGATCCAGGCTGACCCTGGTGCAGTCAACAAGAGCATCAGCCATTGTGACAGACTGTGCCCAACATGAGGTCCTCCAGCAGCTCCAAGCAGTGGAAAGTGCCAGGTGCTCCAGTGTTATTGCACACTGTTGTACACTATACCAGTGTTGTGTTCGGCTCACTCAGGATATTTTCATCCTTGTTCAACATGCTTCATCATAGTCCTCTGCAAAGCCCCCCATTAATTTGGGGCACAGTGCCTGGAGCTGGGTGAGCACCATGCCCAAACAATGACCATGTAGGCACACCAGGGCATTTACTCTGAAAGAACTGATCAGATCTGGGTGCCAGGGCATTTTGGTAAGTGAGAGTTGGTCATGTGTTAGTCTGGAGACCTGGAGGAGAAATGAGGAAATACTTCCCACATCAGCCCTTTCACAGCTATGCTCTCCCAGCAAAGCAGCCACAGGTGACATTACTGGGGTGACATTACTCTGAGTGGGTCAAAGACACTAGGGCAGTGATCCAGCAGCTCCCATGCTGAAATGCAGCTCCCAGGAGTTGGAGATGTAGCAGCAATCCCAGTGATGGTGCTGTTGGTGCAGCTCAGAGCTGCCCAGGGCACCTCCTGTGCAGCTCCTGCCACCTCAGCCTGACCACTAAGCTGGGCATAAAGCACTGGAATTTTCCTCTGAGGAGAAGTGACCTTCAGCTGAGGTGGCTCAGAGCCTGCCATCGGGATTAGCTGTGAGGGAGGTTTAGCAGCAAGAAGCTTTTGTCCCGCTGTGAGGCTTTGGGTCTGCAAGGGCAGCTGTGCCAAGTGTTGAGCAGCCTCGTGATGCCCTTACAAGGGTTACAGGGGCTGATGTCTGCACAAAAGGATTTGCAGCAAGCAGCCATGCTGCAGGGCACACTGTCTCCCACAGATGTCTGCTACTGGCTCCAAGGTTTTTTTTCAAAAGTGATGTCCTATGTTCCCTGAGTTGTTAGAGATGCAAGCTGAACTCAGCACCTTGTCTGCAAGGGCACCAAGGCAACGTCAGTTTCTGGCAGAGATGGTGTGGAGTCAACAGAGCAGGGCTTGGAGAAGCAAGGGTTGAAAAAGAGGGTGGTGAACTCTGGAGTCATCCAAGAATAGCAGTTCGGGTGTCAAAAGTACATGACACCTCAAGCTTTGTGAGTGATGGGGTCTGGAGCACTGTGAGGGAGGTAAAGAAGGCCATGGCAGGCAGGTGCAGTGATGCTTTAGCTCCTGTGTCTCCAAGACTCTCTGGCAAGAGTGTCTGGAGGGCCCCATTCACAGCCAGCAGAGCAGGGCTTCCTGTGACCTGAGTGATTTGGGAGAACCTCCCCCTCCTCCCACCCCACTGTCCCCTGCAGTCATGACCAGCTTTGTCTTTCCTGTGCCTGAAGCTGTGTAGTCCCCTTTCTCCTTGAGACTCATTTCTTCTTCTGTGTTTGCAGGTTGCCTATGGGACCACAGAAAACAGCCCGGTCACCTTCATGGGGTTCCCCAATGACAGCATTGACCGGAAAACTGAGACAGTGGGATACATCTTTCCCCACACAGAGGTAACCATGACCTTTCCCACATGCTCCAGGTGCTCTGCCAGCAGCAGACCACACTCCATCCTCCCTGTCTGGTGCTGGTGTCTAATTAAACGCTTCTTCTCTTCCAGGCAAAAATTGAGGATCCAGAAACAGGGCAATCTGTGCCTCTGAACACTCCTGGGGAGATTTGGATCCGTGGCTACTGTGTCATGCTAGGCTACTGGAATGACCCTGCCAAGACAAGTGAAGTGATCACTGCTGAGAGGTGGTACAAGACAGGGTGAGTCTGAGAACAGCCCCACTTCTCCCAGATGGTCACACAGGTTGACAGGGGTTGGGGATGCATGGGTGTGTACAGGAGTGCTTGGCTGGGATTTCCAAAGTAGAGAAAATTGTCCCAGTTTATCCCTCTGATGTGTCTGTGACACTTCAAACTGCTTTTAGCACAGAGCCCTTGGTGCTGAGTGTCCCTGGAGAGGGGCATTGTCACTGGCCACTTGTGGATGAAGGGATTGTGAGGGTACAGGGCAAGGACAGGAATTCCCTCCCTGCTAAGCCCTGGTGCTTGTGTAGATGTTGCCAATTTCTGTAACAGGAGCTCTTTGATCTCTTCCATGTGCTCAGGTGGCATCTCAGCCATTATCCTCTGATACCACCCTGGCTGGAAGCATCAGCCATTCTTCCACCCAGCCAGGCCAGGACTAGAAGGGTGTTGTCATTGCAGGGACCTCGGGAGCCTGGATGAGCATGGCTACTGCAAAATTATCGGGCGTTGCAAGGACATGATTATTCGGGGAGGAGAGAACATCTATCCAGCAGAACTCGAGCAGTTCCTCCACACCCATCCCAAGGTTGAGGAAGTCCAGGTGAGCAGGAGGAGGTGGGGTGAGTGAGCAGCTGTTTTTGGGAATCCTGTACATAAAGGGGATTGCTGCTTGGTACCTGATTGTCTTTCCCTGTTTTCAGCATCAAATTCCATGTAATATTGGTTAGCAAGGAGGAGGGAAAGGCTTATGGGATGGAAGGGGCAGGCAGAGCTCCTGGCATATGGGGTGTATGGATTGGGGCAACCCCCCTGTGTTTCAGCTGCACATCTGCAAAGTGCCTGTCATTCTTGAGTTTTAAACTGCCTGTCCACTTTCATAGCTCCCTCTGAAATTCTTACTCAGAAAGCAGTCTGGAAGGACAGTTTTTACTGCTAATTGCTCAACTCTGACCTCCAGAAAGACTCTTCCAACAAGAGTCCCTGGAGATGAGGAGTGAGACTTTGTTTCACTCCTTCACAAGATAGCAAAGATTTCCAGGACTGAGCAGCTGCTCCCCGTCTGCTGGGATTGTTCTCCTCCAGGTTTTGTGCCAGACAAGTTTCCCCATAAATAACCTGGTTATTTAGTCAGAGTTCTTCCTGTGCCAGGCGAGCATCTCTCCTTGGAACAGCCCCAGTGCAGATGGGTTGCAAACCAGCCCTGTTTATGTGGTTTCTAGGGCTTTATGTTACTGCTCTGGACTCAAAAGGATCAACGTGTCTCTAGCAGTTTGAGATACTGGTTCAAGGCGGGGAATGACAGTAGGATTCTTGTGGAATAGTGGGAGCAAACTTTGGAGAGAACTGAGGCTTGGGAAGCCCATTTCCTGGTGTCACAGGCAGTGGCCTGCTAAGATCTGTGATTATAAGGGTTTCAGATAATCCTTTAATTCAACCTCATCCCTCCCCTGTCATTCCATCTGGAGATCCTAAAGCACTCGTGGCAGCCTAACAGGTCTCCTTGTTATTTGTGAAACCTCTTGCCCCATTTTTTTGGAAGCAGAGGGAGGACCATGTTGCATCCACAATGCTCCGGCACCCTGTGGTATGGGGTCAGGTAACACGCCATGGGCCAGCACACAGACCCTGTGGAGGCCAGGGATGTCCCCAAGGGTCACACTGTCCATCTGTCCCAACCAGGTGGTTGGTGTGAAGGATTCGAGGATGGGAGAAGAGATCTGTGCCTGCATCCGACTGCGGGCTGGGCAGGACTGCACTGAGGAAGAGATTAAAGCTTTCTGCAAAGGGAAGGTGGGTTCCCAGTCCTCAGTTTCCTTCCAAACCAGTACACCCAGTGCCTGCTGGGGATTCATGGATGAAAGCCCATGGATTAAGAGCACTGGGGAACCCAACTCTGACAGTGCCAGGCTGTTCCTTTCAGGTTGTGTAGCCTTGTTTTTCTCTTCCCAGATTTCGCATTTCAAGATCCCACATTATGTTGTGTTTGTGAACCAGTACCCACTCACTGTCTCAGGCAAGGTAAGAGGGGGCTGGAGCAGGGCAGGAACCCTGGCATTCTGTCCCAGCTCCTCTCTGAGTCTCTCTCCCCTCCTCCTCTCTTCCCTCTATTCCAGATTCAGAAATACAAGTTGAGGGAGCAGATGGAGAAACACCTGCAGCTCTGAGACTGGGAAGGCAGAGCAAGAACCAGGATAAATCAGCCCCATTCCAGTCCGCTCTGAGTCTGCTTTTCACCTGTGCCTTGGGCTAAGCAGTGGAGACTTTCCCTCCCTGACATCAGGCCGATGGGCACTTTTAGTCAATAAAACAGAGCACCTTTTTTTCCCAGTTGGGCTTGTTTCTTTGCCAACAGAAATACTGTGGTGTGAGGAATGGATGCTTATTTCTGGAAGTCTGTCCAGTTACTGAAAGACCTTATGAAAGTTTAAAAATTTTGTGTGTCTCTGAGCAGTTAATCTGCATACATTTCACAGGAGATGTATTCTGAACCAGAATATAAAGTACCCACCAGATGCTGGTAAGCATTTTACTGACACTCTTAAGCCCAAATGCCCTGGCCTGGCTTCCCAGGGTAGGTGATGCCTTTTCTCCTTGGATGTTGTGAGACCCTGGGTCATTTAAGAGAGACTGAACTGGAAATGGGGGGCAGGGGGTTCAGAGAATGAGACTTTGCATTGGGGCTCCCTAAAACTGGCTGGAAAAGCTCACTCTGTTCCCCACGTCTCCCCTAGGTGTTTCCCAAAAAAAATCCTTCTCCAAGGTAGGCATGGCTTTGTTTATTTTGTTGCTTTGGACAAGGCAGACAGAGTTGCAGAACTACTGAAATTCTTGTCCCATTGGCAGCATAAAGCAGCACCTACTGGGATAGCATTTTATGGGAGTTATTTGGTACCTCCCAACTGATGCCTTAAGTGTTAGCTGTCATATTTTTCAGATTCTCTGCTGCCTAGGTGTGTAGCTCTGAGCTTCATATTAAGTGACAGTAAGTTCTCTTCACAGGGTAGGTAGACAATCTCTTTCCAGCTTGGGACCAAGGTCAACCATTACAAGCTTCAGGCCGAAAAGGTATAAACAATGGAGAACTGTAGAGAGCAACAGGAGGATGGAACTTCATAACCTGAAGCTATAATTGGACAATTAACCCCAACACGCAAATGGACCAAATGTGAAACCTCATGACCGGTCATCCATTTTGTGACCATTTTGGGTCCATCTTGGGTGTAGTGCGGGCTCTTGTACTGCCCAAGGTGTATCCTTTAAGGCCTTTTAATAAATACTGACTTTATTCTTGTAGCTCTGTCAACTTTCTGTTCCAGGTTAGCCTTCTCAAGGCATCACAACCATGAAACACTTCTGTGAGAAGAGGGACAGCAGAGCTCCTCTTTGCCAGCAGAAGCGTCCCACCCCAGCTGGAAAGCAGATAATGTTGCTGCCAACTCTCGCTGACCTCCCACTGTCTCCCTCCTTCCTTTCCAAGCAGAACTAGGGCTGGGCCCCCTCCATGTTGCAGCTTCCTCCAGTGGGTGGAGGGCAATGGTGCACAGGGAGAGAGGAGAAGCATCAGCAAGGTCACAATCCTTCAACTCGCAGCTGGACTGTGGGCTCTACCCATGGAAGCAGACAGTGGGGTCAAGTCCCCCGTCCATGTCTGCACTCTCAAAGAAAAAACATGGATGGTTTGTGTCATACTCCTTCTGTACAGTGTCTTTCCAGCAAGTTCCTTTCCTGTTCCCACACTGCTCATGGGGCTACCTTCAGGACTGATGCTCCCCCGTTTCACTCAGGTCTCTTCCCTTCCCTGCTTACCTCTGTAGCCTTCCTTCCCGAGGGGAAGAACTGTTACCTGCATGACAGGAACTGTAGCCAGGGTCCTTGGGGACATAGAGGGCCCCTGTGACTGATGTCTAGGGAAGGACTGTTTACTTTCTTTTGCTTCCCACAGCACTAACCCAGGTGCAGGACAGGCCTGCAGTGAGTGGAGCTTCTCCTCCCCTCCCTGATCAGTACCTCTACCCTTGGCATAACCCCTGCTCTGCCCACGGGTGCCCCATGTACTCACTGTAGATGGGAGGCAGTGGATAAGAAATGAAGGTGACACCAGCCCTGGCTGGTGAGGACAGACACACTGCTGAGAAAACCAGTGGGTCCTGGTCACAGCCAGCACAGGGGGAACAGTCTCTGCCACCCCAGTCCTGCTCCTGTTCTGGGAGGAGGGCAGTAGCATCCATGGGTCTGAGCCCTGGCAGAGCCTGGTCCCAGGGAAGCTTTCCCTACCATCTCATGCCTTCCCTGTACCATATCCAGCCCTTGCCAGCCACGACACCTCCCGCCCCATGCCCCTTCCCAACCCCTGAGATGATGCATCGCTGGCCGTAAATACTCATGGAAGAGGAAAAGCTGACCCTTATGGCTGGCAGTGCTGTCTCAGAGTGTGCAGTGCTCCAGGCTTGCTCCGTGGCTTCTGTGCTGCCCGTGCCGGAGTCCCACTCTTACAGTCATCGCTGCCTGCTCGGAATCTCCCCAGAGTGGGAAGGTTACATCAGTGATAAGTTACACCGAACTATGCGTTTCTGGCCTGGGAACGGGAATCTGCAGTCACAGCCTCTGTCATGGGCATTTCAGAGCTCCTCGTGACTATTAATAGAGACAACTACTAACATCGGGGTTCGTCAGATGCGGGTTTGCGCAACCCTGAGGTGGGGATAGGCCACCTTCCTCCGCCGAAACGCTGGAAAACCCTTCCCGACACCGAGGAGTAGCCGGGGAAGGATGCGGGATCCCAAACTCCGTTCCGGACCGTGCGTCTGGGTAGGACACTGGCCCTGGCATCCCCGGCACCGGGAGAGGACAATTATTCCTGTATTCCCGGCTCCGGGGTAAGACATTGACCCCAACACCTCCGTCATTCACAGCCGCCATTCCCGGCAGAGCCCTGTAGGGAGTGAAGGGCTGTGCCCCCGATCCCTCCCCCGGACGCTGCGCCCCGCCCCGGCCCCGCGCATGCCGGGGGCGGCCCCACGGCCCGCGGGCCCCATGGCGGCGGCACGGGAATGGCTGCGGAAGGNCGGCGGGGACCGCGGGGCTTGTGCATGTGCGGGGGTGCACGGGGAGTCACGGGTTTGCACACGTGAGGACACACGTGGGTCCTGGGGCTTGTACACCTTGAGGGGCACGGGGCTGGCACAGGTGGAAGGCGAATGTGGCTCTTTGGGGCTCACACGCACGTGGGTACATGTGGGACCCTGGAGTTTGTACACGTTTGAGAGAGCCTGGTACGTGCCATGGGGCTAGCCTGAGCTGAAGGGTCCCCGAGCCGTGCACATGAAGGGTCGTCACACCTGTGGGTCGTGTGCCTTGTGGGGTAGGTGGGGGGTCCATGCACTGGTCTGGGGCTGTTCCTCTCAAAATGGAGTGGCTGGGAGTGAGGGCATGGCCGTCCCTCACACGCCCCTTGCCCGCAGTGGCCCTACTGCCGTAAGCGCTGCTCCTACTGCAACTTCAACACGTACGTGGTGCCGGCGGTGGACGAGGCGGCCCTGCGTGCCTGCCTGGTGCGAGAAGCACAGACCTTACTCCGCCTCAGCCAGGTGCACAGGTGGGTGTACAGAGTGGGCTCATGGGGAGTGCTGGGCCCTTCCGTGCCCCCCTGCAGCTTCCCACCCTCTGCCCTACAGTGTCACCTCCGTCTTCTTCGGCGGGGGCACCCCCAGCCTGGCCAGCCCTGGCACTGTTGCGGCAGTGCTGGAGGCTGTGGCAGGGGCTGCCCACCTTCCTGCTGGTGCTGAGGTCACGCTGGAGGCCAACCCCAGCTCCACCAGCACATCGCGCCTTGCCGGCTTCAGGGCAGCCGGGGTCAACCGGCTCTCCATTGGCGTCCAGGTGAGCGGGGCTCTCCCCGCCGCAGCCCCCACAGCCCCCGTGACCCCATTGTCACCACACTCCCTCCGCAGTCACTGGATGATGCCGAGCTGAGGATGCTGGGCCGGGAGCACACAGCAGCAGAGGCACGGAAGGCTGTGGAAGCGGCACGGGGGCTCTTCCCTGGCCGAACCTCCATCGACCTCCTGTTTGGGCTGCCGAGACAGAGCCGGGATGCCTGGGCCCAGCGGCTGGAGGCAGCCCTGATGTTCTGTGACGACCACATCTCCCTGTACCAGCTGACACTGGAGCGGGGCACGGAGCTGGCAGCACAGGTCCGGAGGGGAGCCCTGCCTGCACCTTCCCAGGATCTGCTAGCTGACATGTACCAGACTGCCCGCACTGTGCTGGTGGCTGCCGGTTTCCGCCACTATGAGGTCTCCAATTTTGCACGGAAGGTGGGATGCTTCCCATGCTGTGTCACCCCATGTCATGCTGGTCCCCCAGCAGGCTCAGCCCCTCCCCTCACCCAAAGGCTCTCCCCCAGGGCGCCTGCAGCACCCACAACCTCTCATACTGGCGGGCTGACCAGTACATTGGTGTGGGGCCAGGTAAGGGGGTGATGGGGGCCAATCGGGGGGAGTGTGGCCGTGTGCCCTGTGAACTCCATTGTCCCTGTCCCTGGCTGCTGCAGGGGCACATGGGCGATTCATGCTGCGCAGTGAGGGTGGCTGCAGTCGGGAAGCCCGTGTCCAGACCTTGGAGCCTGTTGCCTGGATGCGGGAAGTGCAGAGCCAGGGACATGGCACCAGGAGTCGGGTGGTGCTGAGCCTGCTGGAGCAGTGAGTACTGGGGTCCCTCCCCATGTTCCCTCCCTGTCTGTACTGCCCCACAGTTCTCTGTGTCCCCACAGGCTGGAGGAGCTGCTTACCCTGGGACTGCGCACAGATGAAGGCATTACACACGAGGTGAGGGGGTACCCACATTGACCCATGCTTATAGAAAGGTTTGGATTGGGTGGCCTTACAGCCCATCTCATCCCACCTCCTGCTATGAGCAAGGACACCTTCCACTGGGCCGGGTTGCTCCAAGCCCTGCCCAGCCTGGCTTTGAACATTTCCAGGGATAGGACATCCACAGCTTCTCTGGGCAACCTGTGTCAGGGCCTCACCACCCTCACAGGATTTCTTCCCAATATCTAATCCAAATCTGCCCTTTCCATCCATTCCTCCCTTTTCCTGTCACTCCATTCCCTTCTCCAAGCCCCTCTTCAGCTCTCCTGCTGCCCCTTTGGGTACTGGGATGCTGATGCCCCATCACTAACGTCCTTCTCTCTCCCTGAGCACATAGCGCTGGGGGCACTTCTCTCCCCAGCTCAGCCTGCAGGCCGTGTTCGGGGAGCCGGGAGAGGCTCGGGCACTGCAGCAGGAGGGCTGGCTTGTCCTGGACAGCGGGTGAGCCCCGGGGAGCTGTGGGCAGGGCCAGGGGTCTCTCCGGGGCACCGGGGCTCACCACCACCTCTTTCCCAGTGGTCTGCGGTGCACTTGGGCCGGCCTGGCCGTGCTGGACTCGCTGCTGCCCGATCTGCTCTGGCAGCTGCAGCGGGTGCTGGGCGCTGCCCGGCGCCCACCGAGGGGGTCGCCGGCGGAGGAACGAGGTGGTGGCCGGGACGCGAGGGCTGTAAGCGGCCACAATGGATAATAAACCACAAGAGCAGTGTGCTGGTTGAGGGGTGTTGTGGGGGCAGGGGCGCTGGCCGGGGGGGAGGTGTTACTGCAGGGTAGGTCCCTGTATGCCGGTGTTCCGGCGCCGTGGTGTTTCTAGTCTCCCACTGTCCTAGTGCCTAGTGTCCCTGGTGTCCGGGTATCCCGGAGTCCCGACGCCCCAATATCCCGCTCTGTCCGGGTATCCCGGTGCCACGTGGTGTCCTCGATCCCGGTGTCCAGGCATCCTGGTGTTCCTAGTCGCCCAGTGTTCCGTGTCCCGGTGCCCCAGTATGTCCCGATATCCCGCTGTGTCGCGCTATCCCCTTGTTCGCGGCCGTGTCGCAGCCGCACGGCGCATGCGTGCCGGCNGGCCGGGCTGGGCCGGGCCTGCGGCCTCGGCGGGGCCGCGGTTGAAGCGGCCGGAACCAGCCGCTTCCCCAGCCACTGACCTCCTGTCATNTTCTTTTTTTAAGGAGCATGTCCCAGTGGGAGGGGCGTGCAGGTTAAGGGAGAATAGCCCCTGGTGGCATCCCCTGAGCTTGGCCTGGCCCGCGGGTGCGGGCGGAGCTGCCCCGCACCCGGCTCTGCCCGGGTTTGGTATTTCAGAGCTATTCTGCCACTGAACAGCTTCTGAAATCCAGTGCTTTGCTATCCGAGCCGTGCTGGGTAAGCGCAGGGAATCTGTGTGCTTGCACTTGCAGCTGGAGCTGGAGACTTCCCAGGAATGTGTTCCACATGCAGGGATCTGTATTTATTTGCGTTTATCTTACCCATTGTCTCTCATCTCGAACAAAGTGTTAGACAATTCACTTCCACTTGACCGACTTTGGTCTTTGCACCTTCTCAGAGGTTGATTTTTTCAGTTGCAAGAGATGCTGAATTTAATTGTTCTATGCAACCTTAAAGAGTAATAATCCCAAAACATAGTTTAGCTGGAAATCATTAACCAGCCTGAGAGGAATATGATGCTTCCTAGGGAGACTAAAAAAGTTTCTTCACCTGTTTTTTAGGCAGGAGGGAAAAGACTTTTGAACAGCCCTCTTCAACAATTGCAAAAAAACCCAAGTCTAAGCCTGTTCCATATGTTCTGCAAGGAGAGGACATCCAGGCACTTGAAATTAAGGTGGACGACCTGCAGAAAGTATGTATGAGTATTTTTACTGCTAGAAACAGCTGCCTTAACTGACACTCTCCTTTTGTGTTTAACAGAGGGTGCTGCCCATTTACTTAAGCCAAAACTCACTGCTGCAGCTGAGTTCTCATGCTATTTTGTCTGTTAGGCTTTTTATCACAATAAAATGTCAGCTTATCAGGTTCAGTTGCTAAAAGTGAAGGATTATAAGTGCCTATACAGTCCTTCCAAATGGAAGGATAAGTCAACTGCCTATTCAAAATTACATCTTCAACCTTCTGATCTAGTAAGAGCTGTAAGGTGTTTAGTAGCTCTCATGGCTTTCCTTTTAAAACTCATGTCACAGTGTGTGAGTGGAAGCATTTGAATGACACAATGGCAGAAATCTCTTAGGAAAGTGATTTAAAACTCTACATTTTTCCCCCTGTTATAAACCAAGATACGGTGGAGTAAGACAGTAACTGAGCTGGTATCTGCACAGCTGTGTAAGGTGTCTTGTAGGGGAAGAATCATAGAAGATTTGGCTTGGAAAGGACCTTAAAACTCATCTATTTCCACTTCCCCTGCCATGGGCAGGGATACCTTCCACTATTCCAGGTTGTTCGAATCCCCATCAAGCCTGGACTTGGACACTTCAGGGCAGCCACAGTTTCTCTGGGCACCCTGTGCCAGGGCCTCACTACCTTCACACAGAAGAATTTTTCCTAATATGTAATCTAAACTTACTCTTCTTCTTTGAATCCATTCCTTCCTTGTCATGTCTCTACATGTCCATGTGAAAAGTTCCTTTCCGGGACTCTCAGGACCCTTACAGGAACTGTACAGATATGACTACTGTGCATATCCTAAAAGGATCAGATGGAATAAAGGTGAGTCAGTGTGTACCTAACTGCACTGTGACTGTTTATTTCCTGAAGCTTCATGCTCCACGCCTTTCCCGTGATGCTGGGAGAATTCCAATTCAGAAGAATTACCTTGTCCGAAAATACCGACCCAAGGAGGTGGCACATCTCGTAGCACATCGTGTTCCCCGCAAGGCACCCAGGGGACCACTGACTTTTCTTGGTAGGTTTCAACTTCACATCTTACCTCTGGGTTCTGGTTTTGCTAAGCCAAACTTTAGTGACCTGGATCTGGAGTTGGCTGTTTTTATATGTGTGATGTAGGACCAAGACAGATTGATGATGGCTGTGAAGAGATCCTCCCTCATCACATTTTGGGAAGTCTCCAGGAGTTCAGGATGGAAGCCTTGGCCAGAAAAAACACTCAGGTTCGTTTGTAGAGTTAGGAAAATGCTGCTGCGTGGCACTTTTCCAGAGGTAGAGTGTGGTGCCTACAGTACCTTTCGATGCTTTCCAGCACCTATCAGGAGTGGGGCAGGCCTGAGGTGTGGTTTTCCCAGCCTTGTCACACTCTAGGGGAGGGTTTGCCTTTGGAGAAACTGCACCAGCAGGTTTTGGAGTGCTGTGTGCAGGACCAGGTCATTGAGGGAGCAATTACACAGGCTTCCTCTTCCCTCTGTGCCCTGCTGATGGTGTCAGAGAAGAGCTGGTGTTGCAGCAATGCCATTGCTGGAATCTCATTACTCAGATAAATACTTCCACTGTATCTGAATGTGTCCCTACTGCCCTGGTTTCCTTCCTCTCAGATTGCTAATGTAACAGTGCTGTCAATCTGAAGAACTCTTCTCTCCACCCCCCTCCCATTCCTGTGTTGGTGTGCATGGAGAGGTTCATTTAATGTTTTAATTTCTCATCAGCTAGCAGATGCTATTAAGGTTCCTCATCCAGATGTTACTGCAGCAGCTGTAAAAGAGGAACACAAAGGAGAGAAGAAAGAAAAGGCACATCAGGCCCAACTAGCAGAGCACAAAGCTTTCCAGAACTGGAGGCATCATATGGCAATGAGGAAAAAACAGGAGAAACACCTAGGAGGTGAGAAAAGCTAAGGAGGTCTCATTCTGTGAAATTCTGTGTGCAGGTGAAGTTTGATGTCCCACACCAAACTACAGTGGTCATTGCCCACCAGAGTTAATCCTATTGCCATTGCAATCTAATTCCATGTTCTCAGAGTGCACACTGCTCGTGCTGGGGGCTCTGGATGTGGTGGGAAGGTGAGTTGGTAGCTCTGGTTGGGGAGAGGACAGTGGGTTTGGCAGGGAACGGTGGAAGTGGGTTACAGGTGAACAATAACAGTGGCAAAGGGCGTGCCCAGAAGTGCAACACCAATGATGTGATGTTTTTTATTTATAGAAATTCTTCACAAGCCAGAGAATGAATTGCTGATGAACATGTCAGACGATTACAGGCAAATCCAGGAAGAACGTGACCTCATTGACCGGAGTCTCCCTGCCCTATTTCCTGGAAAGGTGAGAGCCCCACTTCCTGTGTGTCCTGATTGTGCTGCTCTTGCAAAACAGCACACATACTGTTCTAAGTCTCTGAAGTGCTGTCAGGAAATGTTTATTAAAGCCACTCTGAACTCTTTAGCATGGTGTCTGAGCAGAACTTTCTAGGACATGAAAAATGAAAACCTGAATTGTGCTATTCATACCAGTCAGGGGAAAGTGGTCATGAGCAAGTGGCATTTTTTGATTCTTACTAAAGACTGTTGTGCCCTGGGAAGTGGTATGGGAACTTGTCACAACTGCTGTTCCAGGGACAGAAAGATCTGATAGCTTCAGGCTTGGATTTTAGTGATTGCCATGGAGAAAGGGGCGTGGGTAACGCAGGAGGGTTGTGGGAGTACAGTTTTAAAATCCTTTTTTTCACATTTATAGCACTATCAAAAAATTTGCATTTGTGTGAGGCTTTATTTTAATATCACTCAACTTTCACGTGCACTAAGATAGAAAAAGTTCTTTTGTCCTTGTCAGCAGCCTGATAGAAATTTTGGCTTGCTCTGCAGAAAGGGATAATTCACAGACTTCTAAAATGCTCGTATAGTCAGGGTTAGACCTCTTCTTTTTAGCTTGGAGTGCCTGTGAAAATAGCAGGTAGCTGCACAACTCTGTCAGTGGGAGCCTTGTTTCCCACCCTAGGGATACCGAGTGGGAAGCGAGTTCTGGAGCCTTCCGGAGAGAATTGGGGATGAACTCACTGGGCTGACTCTGACCCTGACCCGGACAGAATGTGGGCACCCAGAGCCACTCACTCATGTGGGAAAACCCCGAACTGTCCAGAGGGAAACAGGTAAGGGAACACCGCACAGAAGCGATTCTGAAGAAATGGGGCACAAGTGTGGAAGGAGAAGCTCCTTCCCTGTTGACCCTCCTCTTTAAAACACTACAAGGCCAAAGTTTGGCAGGGAATGAAATTTGGTTAGGCATGTGGGTATGTAGAGAGTGAGCTCTTCTATGGGTATTTCCCCAGGTCTGAAGTCTCCAAAGAAGATTCCTTGCCACCTAAACTGGGATAAGAGTCTTTTCCTGAAACATCGACGGCAGGAGCTAAAATCTGTCTTAGAGGAACTGGACTTTTATAAGCCGGTAAGACAGGAACAAGCACATTATTTGTGTCTCTTGTCAGGTGCTGTAGAGTAACAAAATTGCCAACTGTTGGATCTGAACGAAACATTAGGAAACTAAAACTTGCTCCCGCAGTAATTTTTTTGGAAGTTCCCACATTTCCAAAGGGCCACACCTATGAAAGAGTTGTCTGACCTCCTGAAGTGTTTCATGGAGTCGTCTAGGAGCCTGAGAATAGGACCCCAAACCAGTAGCATGCAGCTGCCGGGACCTAGGCAAAGACAAACCTGCCAAATACTGGTGCAGGACTTTGATTTAGTGCCGTGGGGCAGAGAGAAGAGATCTTTACCCATGTGGAAGACACACTGAAATAATCTCCTGAAGGCAGGTAGCCCCTCCTCCTAAAAACAGAACAAACCTCACTTTTTTTTTTTGTATTTGAAATCTATCTCTGAGGGTGAGAAACATGTGAAGGACACTTTCTTTGTGCATCATTGCTAGTGGGGAATGCAGTCATCTAGGATTCTTGGGAATCTCAGAATTGGTTCTTTCCCATGTCCCTGAGTATTCTTCGGATGCCTCTAAAAACCATTGGAAGAGCAAGATATCGCAACTTTACTTTACTTGACTGAGTTGATGCATTTTTCTGGTGTTCTAATGTCCTTCCTGTGTAAAAGAGCTGCTGTGAGTTGGTCATTTCTGTGTATGTGCAGGATCTGGAAGGACTGGAGGTGATTGGGAAAGGGCAGCCTTTCACGTCTGTCTCAGCTGAGGCTTTTCGACACACTGCCATTTCTGAAGAGATTGAGACCCTGTAAGTCTTACTTTGTGGCATACTTTGGGGCAAAATAAAGAATTTTGGGTGTGCAGCACCAGTCTGTGAGGATATCCTCAGCTGTTCTTATCTAGAATGGAAACGAGTCTCCACTTGGAGACTCCACAATAAAAGGCATATTGTTATATTATAATCACCAGATTTAGGAGCCTTTGTGCCTTGGGGCCTTGTGTCTAAGGAGCAAGAATCAGAGAAAAGTTTTGTTGAAGCTTTTCCTTCAGTCTTCACTCTGTGTGGCTTCGGAGCTTACATCAGGCAGGGTGGGATCTACTCTCAATTACCTCAATTTGATTGTCTTTTTCTAGGCTTCCGTCATTAATTTCCTGGTTTTTCCTGTCTTGTCCATCTGTAACAGGCAAAACCTGAGGGTCTCTTGTACTTCTTGTAATTGTTTCACTTTTGTGCTGCAGGCAGGTCTCATTCTTTAATATTCTAACTGTCCTGTCCTCCTTGCCAGTGACATGTAGCTAGATGGGTTCACCACATCTGCAGGGCTCTGTCTCCAAAGAGATTACTATGTGAGAAAACATTAAAAGGGATTTTTTTATTATTTCAGGGTCTTGTAAATCACCCCTGGTTCTCCCCTCTCTGGAAGTGAATTTCACTTCATGATATGGTGGCTTTTGTTTTGTTTAGCAGTGACCCCTTAAGTGACTCCTTCACTGTGGTTCCAGAAGCTGAAAAGGTTCCATCTTTAATTTTCTGTGGCCAGCCTGCTCGTTGGATCAAGGGCATCACCGCTTGCGGGGTAATTGTGAGATTTTAATTGTTCAGTCAAGCTAAGCCTATATGAGATCCCAAGTCAGAGTTGTGGTAGTAAGTGTCACTCTAAGGCCACAGAATGGGGGACTTATTCTGAAAATAATAGAGTATCCCTGGGTTTGCTCCAGAGAGATGTAGGAACAGAAGGGCTCTAATTGTGGTGTGAGGTTCAGATTCCCAGGCTTTCTCTGTATAATGGCCGCTTCTTTGGACCTGCTTTACAAGTTCTCTTACCAAGGCTCAACCCCTTATTTGAGCCATGACTTCATGCAGGATAAATCCTGCCAGATAGAGTAGAAATTGTTATCTTTTTCCTCTTCCTTGTAGAAGGAGATTGGCATTGCTGCCCGGCTCACCTTTGAGACTCTGGCTGGTGAGAAGGCTGAAAGCTTCCTGACGGTGACCAATGATGGCAGAGCTGCCATTTGGTACAACTGGATGAGACTTCCCCAGCAGATCCCCTCCAGAGAAACCAAGGGAAGGAGGATACCCTGTTTTTACTTTGATACCAGACCAGGTATGAGACCTGCTGGTCTCCTTTGTACCTCAAGCAGAGAGCAGGAATTTGGGAGTTACCTGGGATGTGGAGTCTGACTAATGGCAGAGCATTGCTGAGTGATTTCTCCTGAGGAAGCCACCCTGAGTGTCAGAGCTGACTCACCCCAAAAGAGCTGTGCAAGGCAGTTCCCTCTCCTGGAACTTAAAGGAAAGGAGGTTGCTTCTGTTCTGAGTATAAATGGGTGAAATATTGAGAAGTGAATCATTTTCTGATGGCAAATGAGACATAATCTTCTGGAGAGAAAACTGAGCTTGCTGTAGAAGGAGAGTGCAATGGGAATAACACCAGTTCAGGGATATAGGGACTGAGAGTAAATCTGGAAGGAGAACAATAGCTGGATGAAGTGTGATAACCAGCTGAACTATGGGGAAAGAGTCTCCTAGAGAGATAAGGACACTTGGGGTGGTGTTGGAAAAGGATCAGGTTAACCAGGTGGCTTCTTGCAGACCAATGCATTTTCTCTCTTATTTCAGGTGTAATTTTGCCTGGAGAAACTCGGAGGTTTTCCTTTATTTTTAAGTCAGAAAGAGCAGGCATTTTCAGTGAGCCCTGGGAATTTAGGACACATCCTCTGTTATTAGGAGGAGCTCTGCTTCAGGTGACCCTTTGGGGAATTGCTGTGTATGAGGATAAACTGGCTGGCTTCAGAGAGAAACTAGAGGTAACCAAGCATGTAGCTGGGTAACTGAGCTTTGAACTTTATATGCAAATAGAGGATAAGGGTGGAAGTGGACAACATGGTATTTTTATTGTTGTGGAATTACTACTGGGAGTGAGATTTACAGAATGCACATACTTGAGCAGGTTTGCTAAGTGACATGAGGAACTCCTCAGTCTCTTGTAATGTTGTTACTAAAGACATGATTATGTCTCCTAAAGTGTTCACACTGGTCCCTTAAAGAATGAAAATTCTGTTGGTAATTAATTTCATTAGTTACTTAGTGGGAAGGGGATTGACTGCTGTACGCTATGATAGCAGTTAAGGTATAAATTGAAAATTACACTATGCTTTGGAAAGTATAGTTTCGGGGGAGGATTTGTAGAGTTTATTTGAAAAGCTGTTGGAAGTATTGCACTGCTCAGCAGGTTTTGCAGTCATTTGTGTCCTTGTAACTCTGTATAATGAATAATGTGGTTACAGGTGGGACTGAATTTGTGTGTTTGCATGTGGAATGAGGACTCACACATGTTCTTTTTGTGGTGCCTTAGAGTGAGCTGGCTGCTCGAGAAGGTGCTGCTATAGTGAAAGAGAGCCTGAACGAACTTCTTGACCAAATTCGGACACCCGAGCCCACCCCATCTCCTGTGGATGCCTATGTCACAGAGGAAGAACTGTTCCACAGGAAAAATCCTGAGGTGATGTTTGCTATTGGATGGACTGCACAACTGAAATAATTGGGGAGGGCAGACACATGGGGCTGCTGCATCCCTAGGATTCTGGAGCTGGCAGAGTATGCCTTGGAAGCTTTAAGAGTTGGGTTTGAAGAGGGAAGGTGCAGCCTTCATGTTTACCTTTTACCCCATTATCACAGTTGCATTATCAGCATCAAGTGGTAAAGCAGCTGCATAAACTATGGAGACAGCACCTGACTGTGCCTTCAGTCTTGGAGGAGGAAGTGCCCTTGGACCAGAGGAACACTGCAGAGGACATGGAGTACCAGGAGGGCACCTCAGAGCCTCCCTCTGCCCAGCGCAGCTCCACCAAGCTCCCACGTGGGAAGTACACATTGGAGTCTCCAAGGGAAAAGGGCATTGAGGAGGAAGAAGCAGGTCCTTCAGGATGGAGCCTTTCCTTTGATGACTTTAAACAGGTGGTTACCTCTGTTCCTACAAGGTGATAGTGTGTAAATTCCCCTACAAGCTGCCCAGGCTGCCCCAGTGTGAGCCCACCTAAATGCTGCTGCCAGTATGCTGGGAGTTTGAGAGATTTCCTGTGTGTTGGCTCTGCTGACCACACCCTCAGGGCTCTTGTAAAGAGATTCCCAAGAGAGACACTGTGGGCTGTTGTGTGAAGAAGAAAAGAGAACCACACAATATAATAGATATTTTAAGCTCTTCCCCTGTTAGCTTTCTGTCAGCCCAGGACTGAATGTGGGGGCAGGCTGGGCTTACAGCCTCCTGTGGTTCCCCCAAGGGCTATTTTCCTTGGAGAGTCCTTCCTATTCTTCAGAGAATTAAGGGGGCACTCATGACAGGCTGTGGATAAAGCACAGACCTCCCTAGATTAAAGCAAGAGTGCTTGGGATTTGGTTAATGGTTTTCCTGTTGTGCTCTCTTGGAAATCTCTCTGTTGTTTTTATAACTAAGCTTTGCTAGGGAGCCTTCTAGTTTGATAGAATCCTTGTTTCTCAGCACACCTGAAGTTGAAAAGGGTCTTAATATCAGTCTGATGGGGGAATCTCGGATTGTTCTGCAGATCTTGGGTACCTTGGCCATATCCTAGCTGTGTAGGAAGCCCCATTTGAGTGTGTAAGTGCCCAATGCAGCCTGTTTTCAGACTGGTGTCCAGGAAGAGAGTTGTAGGTTACTCCACTGAGCTCAGGGACTGGGAATAAAGGCTTAGAAGTGCTCCACAGCCCCTGTGTATTTTCTCTCACAGGCTATAATGTCAATCCCTGGGGAGGAGCAGCAGGAAGAAGCACTGACCCAGCTCAATAAGGCAGCTTTGGAGCTGTGTGTTGAACAGAGGCCAACTCAGTCAGACCTTCTGTATCCACTCTGGTGGGTTACCTTTGCAAGGAAAACCTTGAGAAAACATTGTGTGATAAACAGCCTCAGCAAGCTCTGTTGCAAGTGTTGTGATTCAGAGTGCACATAATTATAGAAGGTCTAGAAGTCATCTTTATGCTCTGGTTTTTTATAGCTTAATTGTAGCAGCTGTCTAGGACCCATTTTTTTTTTCCTAGAGATAAGTTTAGAATATTAAGTGCCTGTAATTTTGGAGAGTGTACAAGATTATTTCTGGCAAGATTATTCCAGTCTCTATTTATGAAACCTTTGGGTATTTTCTGTATCCTTTTACTCAGATAACTGTCTCCTCTCTCATGCAGTCTCTCTGTTCTTTGCTCAGGCTTTCAGACTGTAAACATATTAACAGCTTTGAGTTGCTTCTAAATTAGAAGGATGCAGGTTCCTCTTGGGAAACACAGAGCAGGTTGATTTACCAGCGTGTGTCATGTTGAAGAGCAGACCTAGTTTCACAGTAATATTTATGGGTTCCTTGGAGCCTGTTGATTTGCAAACCATTGAGACCTCAGAGAGATATAACATGAGGAAAGCAATTCAGCATCCCCCTGCACAGATATTTAGACAGTGGGTGCTGTTTTGTTGGTTTAGTTGCACAGGGCAGCTGTTAGCTATAAGGTGCCTTCACTTCTGGGCACAGGGTCAAACAAGGTAGCAGTTGCTGCACTGTCTCCCTTCTGATCCTGATAATTTTCTCAGCCTCCAGCTGTGGCGTGGAGCAATTGATGACCTGGTGAGTCAGTCCCTGAGGCTGAGATCCCTGCTTGGTTTGATTAAGAAGGACACCTATGTAGAGGTTGTTCCAGAGGAAACAGGTAAATGGTAGTTTTAGCACAGCAACTGCTTTCTGTGGGCCATTGGAAATACAAAAAGCATGATGAATTTGAACAGAAATGTCAATTTCAACATGTCTGCCTGAGCAAAAAGCATCAGGAAAAAACTGACAGACTGTGTGACAGTCACAACACTAATTGGGATCTGTGGTTTGGAATCAGTAAAAAAACACCCCCACAAAAAAAGCCTTCTAATTCAGCTAGGTCTAGCCATGGTTTTCACACAGACTGACCCAGCAGACACTGCCTCAATGAGACCTCTTCATTCTTTATTTAAACAAACAACTCTTCAAGGTATTGTTTTTCAGTGCAGTACCTCTCAGATTAATAAAAAGAGGAAAATATACTGCAGAAGTAACACATTGCCACTGTGCTAGTGAAGTGGGCTGGACTTTCTGGATGTCTGGATGCTTTTGGTTAATTAAAATCCTTTCTTTTGTAGAGGAAGTAAAGCAAGGAGGAGCAAAAAAAGGAGGAAAGGAAGACAAAATAGCTAGTAAGAAAGAAGAGAAAAAGGATAAAGAAGGCAAAAAAAGTAGAGGGACACCAGGGAAAGAGAAAGTGGTAGGTGTTGAAATGCTTGGTGAACCCTGAGTCTTGGGGACAGTGTGATCTATCCTGAGGTTGCATACCCTGAGTTTGACCTGATTTCCAACCCAGTGAAAGAGGTGCTGCTGCTGGGAGATGCATCTTGAAGCAGTATGAGCAGTGTCCTGACCTCTGTCCCTTTTTCCCTTGGTCTGTCCCTGATTAGGATCATTCAGGCAGCAGAAAGCTGAAAGCAAAAGATGAGAAGCAAGTATCTTCCATTTCAGTGCAGGATGTGAAAGGAGGAGCAGAGTCTGTCAAAGGAAGAGATGAAAAGCAGAAGGTGAAAGAGGAAGCTGCAACTACAGATGGGGCAGAACCTGCTCAGGAGCAGGTGGACTCTATTTCACTTGAAATATACCGGGAAAAGCTCTACATTGAAGTGAGTCTGACCAAAGCTTGTATTATTGTCTTGGTTTTGTTCTTGTGAGGCACACTGAGGCTCAGGGGGAGAGGCAAGCATTTTTGTTAAACTAAGAAAACTGGCAGACATAAGTCCCTTGTGCTGCAGCAAGGTAAGTGTGAAATCCAAATTAATTTGTTTCAGCCTGGAATCTGTTAGCAGAAATCCAGCCATCACACAGCCACATGCGGGACTTATATCTGGGATGTCTTTAGCATTGCTTGCAGGCTCTGGAGGGATCAGCTGAATTAATTGTACCTCAGATAACGTTAAACACACTTCATAGCCAGGGAAGTTATTACTAAAGCTCTGTTAGCAGCAGGCTGCCACTTCTGTGTGGTAGTGTGTGTCCCCATATAAAAATGTACCTCAGAAGCCATCTCTGTCAGTCTCAGCCTCAGGATTTCTTCATGCGTTTTCACTGCAACTGTCTTCTCTGAATTTCTGTAGGTTTACGGGCTGCTGGATTCAATGGTGAGTGAAATGGTGTCTTTATTTGAGGATCTAAAGCAGCAACATGCTCTGAAGTGGGAGTGAAGCCCTTTGAATGTAGAAATAGACTTGCTTAAAAAAAATAAAATAAATAATCATATTTACACAGATGGAGTGGAGATTCTTCTTTCTGAAGTGATTCAGTGATTACAAATACTGGGCTGCCTCTTTTCTGACACACCATGGTGTGAGACTATTGCTAGGTCATCTGTTACTGCTACACATGATGCTTGCCAAGAAGAGACAAGGCAAGAAGTATCAGAAAATGTTAAGACTGGAAAATACTGGTATTTCTGCTAAAGGAGAATTTAAAAGTGCCAGTTAACATGAGGTATGTTCTTTGTGTCTTGATTGTGCTTGGCTAGCAGGTTAGTTCTTGTACTCATCAATACTGGTACCAGGAAAGTAGACAAATCCATCCTGGTTATCCTATCTTTGGCAGCTTGTCCAGTCTCCCTTTGAGACTTGCTAACAGGAGGCTTCTCTGAGGCATTCTGGATCCCAGTAAAAACACTGTCCCAAGGGATGTGCCACCCTGACTGGTTTGGCACTCACAGATTTCCTTCTTGTGCTGATCTTGCCACCTCTTTCCATTGAGCTGCAGGTACCCATGCCCCATTCTGAGCCAGCTGTCACATGCTTCCTTCCAAGACTAATCACTCTTAAATGAGTGAAATTTGTGCTATAAAAGTTGTGAGCCATGGTAAGCCCTCAGATTAGACCCACCCCTCCTGTCTGTCTATCTGCCTGTGTGTCTGGGCTCATCATCATTTTCCATCTGTGTGCATCACTGCTGGAATGGCACTTTTTGTGGAGGCATCCCAGGCCTGAGTGTGGCACATTGGACTTTACTTGAAGTAGGTTCCTGAGGCAGAGTGAACTCTGTGTGGGGTCTGTCTTGCCCTGGTGTCAGTAAGTGCCACCTTCCTGCTAAAGCAGCTGGACAGCATTCCCGAGAAAGGCTTTGGCCCTGTAGAGCAATGCTGTCAGTGTAGATCATTAATTGGGGGTGGTGATCCCACTGGAGCTCTTAGGCAGCAGATGCCTATCCATGCTGAGCATCGCTCAGCCATGAGTTCAGTGACTCCAGGTGTGTCCCTTGGGCACGTGCCCCTGTCCCTGGGCTGGCACACCGCTTGGAGCTGCACATGTAGTGTGAAATGACTGCTCCTTCTGCTGAACTGGTGCCTTCTGCTTTCTCATATTAACTCCTGTGCTGTCCCTGGGGGAGATGATCTGTTCCTCCCCTTGGCTCCCAGCAGTACCATGGCAAAGCACAGCTTGTTTTTTTCACTGGCCAGGTAAGGCTCCTCATCTTTTGAGATGTTTTCTCTTTGTGGGGTGTGGGGAAGCATTTTGGCTTCTGTAGCACCAAGAGCCTCCTCTGGCCTAGCGGGCACAGACCCACAAGGGGAATGTCTCTGCTCAGCATTCCTGGAGTGAGAATTTCAGCAACATTTTGAGAATTAGGAGGAAAAAGGCCTGAAGTTGGGGTGTGTCTCACAGGCTCTGACAATAGCTCTTGCCTTCCTGGAGATGATTATCAGCTTGTGAATCTGCCCAACTCAAACTGCTCAAGCCATCTGTTTCTAGGAGAGAGGGAGTCTGCACATTCTAGAGGCAAACGTGATTGTCTGAGAGGCAGGAATCCTTTCATTTGGTAGCTTTACCTTAAAGGATGGCAAAGCCCATCCATGTCTCCATGGATCCATGTCTTCAGTCCAGCCTATTCAAACCAGGCTCCATGTGTTCATCTACTCACAGGAAAATCTGTTAATACAACACCAGTAGATGAAAATTTTACATCAGTCATGTACAATGGAACAATATCCTGTGCTGGCATCTTCCCTTCCGAGGGAGGAGTCTGGTGGCAGAGGGCATGTGGGTGGCATATGAGTTCTGCAAAGGAGAACAAACCTAATAGTCTGTAGTCTAATAGTGAATAGTCTAATTTCTTGTCATAATTTTTTGTCATAAATATTGTCAGTGCTTCTTCCAGCCTTGGACAAGAGTGCCCTCAGGGGCAAGGTACAAGCAGCATGCAGGAAAGGATGTGCTGGGCCAACAACTGTGATACTCTGCTGTCGGGCTGCTGCAGCTTTTTGTGAGCCAGCTGCCTTTTTTTTTTTTTTTTTTTTTCCCTCATTGATTTGTGGAAGTAACAGGATGAGAACTGCAGTGGAATTAGAGCTGGCTTCCACAGAGCAGCTTTAGAAACATATACCTCTTATTTACAGGACCAGTGTAAGATGTGTGCTCTGTCCTTAGCACAGAGCCCCTCCAGGCTGTCAGCTCTGCACTCTGCAGGACCCTGTAAAGCTCAGTCCTTGCAGCCAGGCAAGGAAGTTACTCCTTCTCCTCTCCTAAACGTGGGCATTATTTGTATTATTGTTAATAATTTGTGTTGTGTTTGCAAAATAACCAAGGTGAGCGACCTTCCTGGCCTTGAGAGTTGCATTCCAAACCCCACCTCCCCACGTGAGTGGGGCCTGAAGACACCATCGCCACCAGAGAGGATGGGAAAAGGGGGAATTGCAGGAAAATGCTGCAAGCAGAAGGTGAACAGAGCATTTGCAGAGGTTTCTCAATGGCAGAGAGGGTCTGCGTGAGCAGTCAAGCTCTGCTGAGGGCAAGCAGTGCTTTCCTGGGCCCTATAACTAAAATGTGGGGTTTGAGTCCCCTCAGCAAAGAAACCCCACATTTGTACAGCTCCAAGAACACCTCCTGGGTTTTTTTCTTTTCCCCATGGAGAGGTTCACTTTGCTTATAAAAAAATCACTGCCTGAAGAAAGGCAAGTTGTCTGCCTCACCATCTGACACAGTGAAGCAGGAGCATTGGGAACGGGGGAAGAGGAAAGCTTGGAGCTTGGGCTGCCATGAAGAATGCCTGCCTCTTCCTGGGCTGGGATGTTTTCTGGGCTGGGATGCAGAGCTTTTGGATGCTGGATATGCTCTTTTCCCACACTGCAGCTGGGAGTGGGACTAGATGCTTACTCAGCCTGCACGGCCAGAGCCTGTTGGGAATGTCAGGCTGCTGTGATCCGCAAAGCCCCCAGAGGCACACGGCCTCCCCCGAGACCCGAGGCAGGACCCTGGGGCAAGATGGATCTCAACTCTGCATTTCGTGTGGCTGGCGGGAGCAGCGGCAGGAAGGCATGACCCCCCTCCCACCCCAGAATGTCTCAGCACCCCTGAGATGCTTTTCCATCATGAAAAATGTCAGTGATACTAAAAAGATTATATGTATCCATAATAGTTGAAGGGCTGTCAGTGATTAAAATGGAAGGCAGAGGCCGGGAGAGAGGGGGTGGCATTGAAATGATCGAGAGACATGACTTATTTTGTCATGTCATCTGATGCCTCCCTCTCTCCCCCAAGCCAGGCTTCGGGAGCTGTTCAGAGCAGGGGAAGAACCCGCTCCAAATTTAGATCCTAGCAAAAAAAAAAAAAAAAAAAAAA
>VWYP01023740.1:242966-279769 GCA_013400435.1 Pycnonotus jocosus | reverse complement strand
CCGCCCCCGCGTCGCCCCCGCCGCCCCCCACGCTGGCCCGCAGACGATGGGGACCTAGCCCCACAGCCGTGTCCTTCTCCCACCTGGCCACCTCTTGGTCAAGGTCACTGCAGTAATTCCATATGAGCTGCTGGGTGCTGCCGTCTTATCTCCCACACGGCTTCTGTTTCACTGCCTTTATATTCCAGGGAGGGGGGGGATGATTGTGCTTGATAAACCCACAGCTCTTAACCCCACTGGCAGTTCCAGCCCTGATTATGTTCCTCTCATCCCTACCCGAGCCCATGCTTCCCATTCCTTTCCATTCAGACTTCCCAGGCCATCTCACAATGGGCAAAGTCCAGCTGGGGTCAGGTTTCTGACCAGGATGAGCAATGCTGGGAGCTAGTCACTGGACCTGGGGTTTGTCCAGCTAGGAAACCTGTTGGAGGCAGAAGGAACCATCCTGCCTCCTCCTGAGACTGCCAGAGTGTTTGCTGGTGCTTTCCAGGCTGGTGGCACCTTTGGAAAACGTGACTTTATCTCCACCTCGCTATTGGTGGAAAGCAGAGCATGGAGCCAAGTCCTGGAGGACTTTGCTGTGTTGCTGCCCTTGTCCCAGAGGTGTTTCGGTGCCAGGCGGGCAGTCTGCACCGCGGGCTCTCCCAGCAGGATCCAAAGGCCATGCTGACGGGCTGCATTGCGAAAGGGAATCGGTGCAGGGAAGCGTCTCGAGAGAAACTTCATCCGCCCGCGAGCGTGGCAGTGCCTGGCTCCTCTCTGACTCATGGGAGATGTTGCTGGCAGAGCTGTGGGGCGCCTGGCTGCTGGCCCACAGAAGCAGGAGGTGCTGGACTGGTCGCACGGGTTGTGTGGGAGCATGGTGGGCGCCATGCATGGCTTGTGGGCACATCAGCATGGCCCTGGCCCAGCTCTGATGGAATGGAGTGGTATCCTGAGCTGGGAGAGGGCTGGATGTGCTGTGGCAGCTGCAGGCCAGGGAGGTACCAGCACCCGAGGTGGGTGATGGAATGGACACTGATAACCACTGCCTGCAGACTGCTGTGTGGAAGAGATATTCCTTTGCTCACACATGTTATCTTGGATGGAGGAAAAATTACTAGTGAGTTTTGTCACAGCTGCATGGCGGCTCAGCTCCCCAGTCCTGTGGTGCAGCCCTCCCCAGGACAAGGCAGCTCCAGGTAGCCTCTGCCTCTCCCTCAGCTTGGCTCCCTGACAAAACGAGTGTGAACAGTGTCTTCTCACCATGCAGAGAGACGATGGGGATTTAGGACCAGCATGGAGCAGGGCACAGCGTTGTGATGGGCTCATGGGAAGACAGGTCCAGACTGCCCCACATCACTGCATCTGTGTCAGTGCACCACATCCCAAGGACAGGCATTGCCCGTGGGGAGGTACCAGGGCAGCTCCCAGCCATGCCAACCCTGCAGCCCTTGCGTCTAGGCCCAGAGGAGGCTCAGACAGCTTGGGGTTTTGGTGAGAGAGGCATTGCATTATCCATCCTGCTGGCTGACCTGGCACTGGCTGTTAACACCATGAATTTACCAGCCTCTCATGGGACCAAAATCACTGAATTTGCTGGGAAAACCTGCCTGAGCATCTGCCAGCACTAGTGAGTCGCGATAGGCTCTGACTCATGATGAGGTTTTGGGTTTGCAGTCTTGATGCAGTCTTGACAGCAATGAGAGTCTTGGGCTGACAAGTGGGACAAGCAGAGCTGTGTGCAGCTGCAGGTAGTGCATCTGGGGGTACAGGGAAACTCCTGGCTGCACAAGGGTTGGGAGGGTCTGAAACCAGTTTTGCCAGGACAGTGGAGCTGAGGCAGACAGGATCTGGAGGAGGGAACTGCCATTTTCAGATGGTTACTTTTAGAAGCAGAAGTGCAGGGTAGAATCTCCAAATGTTGCTGAATCCAGAGTCAAAACTTGTGGTGGCTCTGCAATGCTGGGTATCACTTGCCATGATATTTCTTTTTCCCTTGAGCATCCTGTGTGTCCAAGTTGGTGAGCCATGGCAGCCTGGGAGGGTGTACCTGATGTCCCTATGATGGTCACATCCACCTTGAGAAGTGTCTCTGGGCCAACTGAGGGCTCTGTGCATGGGTCTTCATGGTTGGGGTGATGCTGAGATCTTTGTGTCATCGTTCCTTGCTGCAGGTGCTGGTGAGGCTGTGGCCGTGCTCACTCATCCATTCTCCACCATTCCCACCTGCCACCAGCAGATCTCCAGCACAACACAGCCATGACGACGTCAGCGCTGCGCCGACAGGTGAAGAACATTGTGCACAACTACTCAGAGGCAGAGATCAAGGTGCGGGAGGCCACCTCCAATGACCCCTGGGGACCTCCCAGCTCCCTGATGTCAGAGATTGCCGACCTCACCTTCAACACAGTGGCTTTCGCTGAGGTCATGGGCATGATCTGGCGGCGGCTGAATGACAGCGGCAAGAACTGGCGTCACGTCTACAAAGCCCTCACCCTCCTGGACTACCTCATCAAAACCGGCTCCGAGAAGGTGACCCACCAGTGCCGGGAGAACCTCTACACCATCCAGACGCTGAAGGACTTCCAGTATGTGGACCGTGACGGCAAGGACCAGGGCATCAACATCCGGGAGAAGGTGAAGCAGGTGATGGCGCTGCTGAAGGACGAGGAGCGGCTGAAGCAGGAACGGGCGCATGCGCTGCAGACCAAGGAGCGCATGGCCCTGGAGGGCATGGGCAGTGGCAGCCACCAGGTCACCTATGGCCGTCGGGCATCACCCTATGGTGAAGATTACAGCCGGGCACGGGGCTCACCCTCTTCATTCAACTGTGAGTGTTATTGGCGGTTCACTCGGGGTCACGCAGGGGAGGCAGGTGTTGCATTTGGTTTGTACCTGCTTGGTGCCCGTCATTCTTCTGCATCTTTTGCGATGGTGGTTGGTGAAGCCCATCCTGCACCGCAGGGCAGAGATTTGGCTGGGCCAGTGGTGGACCCCAGCGGCAGTGGCAGCTGGTGGTGCCTCCAGCCTTAAACTCATGGCTTGTTCCAGGTAGGGAGCTCTAATGTGTGGCTACATCTCCTGGGGGGACTGGGCATTGGGACAGAGGCCTGGAAACTGCTGATGTGCTCCTCAAAATACCTCAGTCCTGATGCCACTCCTTCCCCTTTTCCTGTTTTATCTCTCAGCATCATCCTCATCCCCACGGTTTGCCTCTGACCTGGAGCAAGCACGTCCCCAGACGACAGGAGAGGAGGAGCTGCAGCTACAGCTGGCACTGGCCATGAGTCGAGAGGAGGCAGAGAAGGTAGAGTGGGTCTGCCTGTCCTGGGGTGTGAGGCATCTCCCTGTACTTTGCCTTATCTGTCAGTTCCCTGGGAAGAGGCAGGATTTTGGGGGCTGCCTGAGGCTGGTGCATGTACCTGCAACTGCACCAGGCTGCTCACATTGTGTCTGGCATCCAAAATTGCCAGTGGGCAGATGGAGGCATGGGCTGCTCCTGCTCCCTGTTCTCAGAGAGGATAGCACCAGGGATCTGTCCAGCCTCTCAAACCCCAGGGTTAACATGGGCGTGTCTTCTGGATTTACCCCAACCCCCACCCCCCAACCTGGTTGCCCTCTTCTGCCGAGGACTTTTGGTCTAAGCTCCCCCATTTCTCTTGCCCACCCACAGACAGTTTAGGAGGCAAAGCCTTGCCCAGTGGTTTGTGTGGATGCAGGGCCAGCAGCATCCCCAGGGCTGGGGGCTCACTGCACAGAGGTACTCCCTCCCATTGTCTGGTCCTTTCAAACTGGGCTAGAAAGAGCATTGGGAAACAGGCCCAGGAGGAATCAAGCAAGTGAGATGTTGTGCCCAGTTTGAAGCCACCTCAGGCTGTCCCCTCTCCTATCTGCTGGCCCCTTTTCCACCAATAATGGATTATTTGTTCACTGGCAACCAGCTGACGCAGGTGTGCATGAGCCTGTGGGTAAAGCCAGTACACAAAGTCAGAGGGACATGGAAACCAAGGAGCTGCATGACTGGATTGGTGGGCTTCCACTGGAGCTGGCACCCAGCACCGTGAGCTCAGTTCTGCCAGGACAGGGGATGTGCTCTGGAGATGGTGATTGTTGCTGCCAGTCTTTCCTGCCTGATGGAGGCTCTTTTGGAGGCAGAGCAGCATGTATTTTTTGTCCTGGAATGGGAGTATTTATAGCCTTCTCACACTGCCTCCAATGAGCACTGTAGAAACACTCTGGAAAGTGTTGCCTGTTTGTTGAAGTCCATCTGGGCTGCACATGTATGTGCACACATGTATGGATGTTGAGACACACAGAGCACCACCAGGGTATCCACTGCCAGCCCCCATGAGACCCCTCATTGCTGGAAAAGTGTCATGGGGCAGTGATCAGGGCTACCATGGTGGTACAAGGACAGCCTCTCCCCAAAGTCCACCCAGGTCTAGGTATGGGGCTGGCAGGAAACCCAAACTGAGGCCAGTCAGTGTCACAAAATGTTTTCCCCAGCAGGCTTCCAGGGCAAGGGCATCGATGCCTAACTCATCTCCTCTCCTTCACTGGCTGCATCAGGGTCCCCAAAAACCTTCCAGGGGAGATGCTGACTGCCTAATTTAGGGTCATCCCAGCCTCAATCCAGTGGCTGGTGATGGAATCAGGGAAGGAACTGGGCAGGGGCTGCAGGGAACCTGAGCAGGAGCTGGTAAGAGAGCACAGGGACACTGGGCTGGGGGTCTGCAGGCAAGGCCAGCTCTGGATGGGCACAGATGCTGTGCAAGCAGGCAAGGAATGGTTGTAGTAAGGAGGACAACCTCCAAGCAGTCCTGCAAACTGAGGGCAAGCTGAAATGTCACCCAATTTCCTCTGTTGCCAGAAGCCACTTCCTCCACTTTCCAGTACAGATGAAGAAAGGCAATTGCAGCTCGCGCTCGCGCTGAGCAAAGAGGAGCATGAGAAGGTACCTGTGTCCTGCAGTCCTGGCACTCCGCTCTCCTTGCATTTGGTCTTCTCTCTGTGGCACTGGAGCCTGAACATCATCTTGCTCTGGTGCCGGCTTTGCTTTCGCTGCTCCGGGCTGTCTGCTGAGTGCTCTCCCGGGGGACTCGGCCCTGGAGGAGCTGCTCAGATGCTGGGACTTTTTGGGTGGCAGCTCCTGTGCTGGCTGTGTCTCCTGGAGAAGGTGCTGGCTGCAGGGTTGCTGAGCTCATGGGCCCCATCCCTTGTCCCCATAGGAAGTGAGGACTTGGCAAGGGGAGAACTCCCTGCAGCAGAGACCCGTGGAGGAGACTGCCCCAAGCAGGGATGAAGAGCAAGAAGATAAGATGAAGAAAAGCCAGGTACAGCACTGGAGGCTGGGTGGCCACACAGGGGTGATCCTGCAGGTCTGCCAGGCTCCTCTCACCTCTTTATTCCCTTTCTGTCTGCAGTCCTCTATTCTGGAGCTGGCAGATATATTCGGGCCAGCACCAGCCCCCTCCAGCCACACGTCTGCTGACCCATGGGATATGCCAGGTGAGGACAATTTGCAGGCTGCCAAAATTTGGGACAGTGGCAGAAAGTTGTCCCTTGCCTCTGTTCCTTCCCAGTCCCTAGGACCTCAATGATGAGGACCTCTGCTTTCTTCTCCCTCTGCTGCCTACTCCTTTATACTCCCAGGTGGTACTGCTAGAAGCCATGGCCCCCTGGCCACATCCCTACCACTCAGCATTCCTCTGTACTCTGCATTGTTTCCCTCTCCAACAGTTTCCCTTTTTTTCCAGATATGAAACCCAAAGTGGAATTGGTGGCCTCTGCCTGGAGCGGAGCAGCGGATCCCTGGGTGCCAGTCCCAGACCCTGGTGGGGAGCCCCTCTCCCAGGCGAGCACCTCATCCCAGCAAACCTCTGCTGGGCCCTGGGACTTTCCCCCCAGCACCACTGCAGCCTCTGACCCCTGGGGGAAGGCACCCATGTCTTCTGGCTTCCCTCCTGCAGACCCCTGGGGAACAGCATCCCCCCCAGCTCCCCAGGGCTCCGGTTCTACACCAGCTCCTGACCCTTGGGCTGCTGTGCCCGAGCAGCCTCCGACCCCTGGTAAGAGGCTCAATGGACCTTTTGGTTTTGCTGAGGATTGAGGACAGCCTTGACCATCACTACCCTCCTGCAAATGGGCATCTCTAGGTTCTCCCACCTTCCTCCTTCAACCAGCTCCTCACCCTCCTGACCCTCAGCAGGACCTCTGCTCACCCCTCAGCATCCTGAAGACTTCAAGGAACTTTTAGGCTTTGTACAGAATAGGCTGCTTTGATTTACATGGCAGTTAATAGAGCCATCCCGTGGGAGCAGATGGCAGCCCCACACCTCTCCAGCAGCTGGGTGATGCTGTGTCCCATCAATGATACCTATCTGCTCAATCTAAATGACCCCTGAACACCCTGCCAGGACCAGACAGGACTGTTGCTGGTCGCAGCTGCCACGTTGCAGATGAGGAAACAGTGTAGGAGCAGCCCATGTTTCAAAGCTCAGTGCACTCCCAGTTCCTCCTTGGTGTTTCCTCCAGCCCTTTGCAATTCTTGCATGTATTGCCCCCAGTTTTGGTCCCTGGTCAGGGCTGCAGAACCTGGTCTGGGGGCCAGTGCTGGTCGCTAAAGCATTTCTGCAGACCTGTCCCCTCCACCTATCCCCACTGGGGCTGGGAAAGGGACCTGCTTGGTGTGGAGTGATGGCTGCAAGCAGTAGGGGTGTCTTGGTCTGCAATGCTCCCATGATCTAGCTCATCTAAGCCTTCCCCAGTGCACATTCCTGACCCCCAACTCCATGTCCTGCACTGCACCTCCTCTTCTCTGTCTCCTTGCAGGCAGCCATCCCTGCCTCTCTCCTGCCCTTCCATCTCCTGTCTCCCACCTCCCTGCTTGCTCCCCTCCTTGAGTGTCCCCTCTTCCCCCCAGCTCCAGGGGGGAACGCTTTTGATCCGTTTGCAAAGCCGTCTGAGCCGCCGGAGCAAGAGCCCTCGCAGCCGCCCTCCTCGGCCAAGTCCAGCAGCCCTGTGGGTAAGAGCTGGGAGTGGGCAGGTGGGGACGGTGACCTGTCCCTGCCTGTGGCAGGGAGGCAGTTCTAGTGCTGGCCAGGGTGTGTGTAGCTGCTTGCTGGCGTGGCCAAAGCTTGTTTCCATGGGCATGTGCTATGGCCTCAGTCTGCCCCATAGCTGAGGGAGCAGCCCAAGTTTCTTCATGTACCCATATCTACAGTCTCCCATGGTGGCTTGGGGGAGACTTGGGCAGGCCATACCGCAGGCTCAGCCCCACTGTGTCATGCTGTGACCTCGGGTGAGATGTGCAGTCCTGTGCAGTAACAAGGGAGGATGCTGTCACTCTTGGTGTCTCCCAGCTGGCTCATGTGTCTCATCTCCCCTCCTTCCATCCCAGAGCCCGACCCCTTTGGTGACCTGTTCCCCAGCACCAGGCAGGACGGTGCAAAGAGCTTTGACCTTGCCAGCCTGGCTGACTCCCTGCCTGAAACTGGCAAGGAGCGGAAGGACTGTAAAACGCCCGAGGCCTTCCTTGGCCCCGCCGCCTCCTCCCTGGTCAACCTGGACTCTCTGGTCGCACCTACTCCGGCCTCCAAGACTCGCAATCCCTTTCTCTCGGGTAGGTGCTTGCAGGGCTGCTGACTAGGGGCTTCCCTGGCCTGGGCAGGTGGTGGGCAGGGGAGAAGGAGGAAGAGGAGAGGGGCTGGGGGTGGCCTGGCTATCCTGACATGTCCTATCTTCTTGCCAGGTCTGAGCACGCCGTCCCCCACTAATCCCTTCAGCCTCTCCGAGCAACCTAAGCCGACGCTGAACCAGATGCGGACCAGCTCGCCAGTACCCGGCCTGCCCGCCGGCCACCCCGCCAACTCCATGACCTACAGCGCGTCCCTGCCGATGCCCCTCAGCAGCGTCCCCGCTGCCACCGCTGCCCTCCCTGCCTCCGCCAGTGCCTTTCCGCAGGCTGGCACCTTCCCCGAACTCCCCAGCACCTTGCCACAGCCTTTATTGCCGCTGAGCGGCCCCCCGGCCCCGCCGTCCACTCCCGGGGGGCTCAATCCCTTTCTCTGAATCCTCTGGACATGTGGACTTTCACCCCCTCCCCAGCTGTTACAATCCCCCCGATCTTTCCTTCCACCAAGACTTGGGGGTTTGCTAAGCTGCACGGGAGGGTGCCCTCACCCAGACTCTGCCCGTGGCCACCACTATGGGGGGCAGCCAGCATGAGCCCCCGTGCTTGATGGGCAACAGGGGACCCCTTCCCCTGCGAAGGCCGGTGTGGGGGGCCACGGTGGGGCTGGCTGGGGGGCAGCCAGCATGAGCCCCGGTGCTTGACGGGCAGGAAGGAATCCCCTTTCCCTGTGAGGCGCCATGGCGGAGGCCTTACAAAGGGTTGTGGTGGGGGGAGCTCTGTTCAGTGGGCCCGGCGGGTGCATGGGATCCGGTTGCTGGATGGACCCCCGGTGTGGCAGGGCTTTGCCCCAGAGCCGTGGGGATTTAGGGCAGCACGGGGCAGGCGGTGGAAGCCGCGGGTCCTCTCAGCCCACGGGGTTCGCCCTCCCTTGGCTGCTCCCCCTCGCTCCCGTCCCGCCGCCACCGCCCCCCGCCCGCTGCTGGGCGCCGCTCCAGGGGCGGGGCCGACGGTGCTTGGGCACGGNCGGGACCGGGACCAGGAGGGATGAGGGCTCGATGGAGGCGGGGCTGCGCCTCAGGGGCGGGGCCGGGACTGCAGCGGAGCCGGTGATTGGAGCCACGGCAGTTTATGGGGCGGGGCCGGGGCGGTGACGGAGGGGGCGATGGCTCTGGGGGCGTGGCCGGCGATGAGGCGGAGCCCGGGGAGCCACCGCCATGTTGGCGGCAACGTTTCGCTGCGCCCGCAGGTATTGGANNGGGTCCGGCTCTGGGCGCGGTGGCTGCGTGCCCCGCCAGCCCCGCTGTGCCGTCACCGTGTCCCCGCCACTCCGCGAATCCTTCCCGCACCTCTGCTGTGCTCCACGAGTCCTCTCTGCAGCACCCGCGTCCCCTGAATTTTCCTGCAACGCCCTGTGCCTCTCCTGCGTCTTCTCTAGGTTCTCTGTGCACTTTCCTGAGTTCCTCCTATAGCCTTTCTTTACCCGTACACTTCTGCCTTCCCAGTCATTCTCCCCATATCCCTCTGCATCCCCCTGTATCCTCCCTAAATCCTCCTCGTGCTACCGCAGCCTCTGCACGACTTTACATACCCTATACCCTCGTTCTGCACCCCTTTCCCACCTCCTGCATCTCAGCCCTGCCTCCCTCCTGCATCCCCATACCCAAACTTTGCATTTGCCCAGCAGCAGAGAGGTCTCTCTGGTCCCCTCCTGCTCCTCACTCCCCTCACTATAAAGAGCCTGTGCCTCCCTGCCTGCACCCACCCCACAGGAGGGAATTTTCCTCTCTGAGGGGATGTCCTCTCAGAGAACACGCAAGTCAAGTCCCACAGATGCTGCTCCTGCATTTACAGCTGTTGAGTGTGCCCCCAAAGTGTGTCGGTGGGGGGCAGCCCTGGGAATGGCCTTCACCCCACCATGAATGGGGTGTGCCAAACTGGAGAGCAACCTCTGAGCTTCCAATGAGTGGGAAGGACTTTTAAGGTCCTGGGGGGATTGAGGTGGACTGAGCCCCAGCAGAGCTACCCGAGGCTGGGGCTGAGAATGGTTCCCTCAGTGTGGGGAGCAGCACCCTGTCCTGGGGGACAGCAGGACCTGGGGTGGTGGTGCTGATGCTCTGGTCTGTCATGGCTCTGTCCAGAGGCTGAGCTTTGTTGTGGTGAGCAGGGAACCCCTGAGCCTGTTTGGTGTCACAGGAGCACATTCCTAACGGAGATTGCACCCATGGCCACGCTGGGGACACCCGGCCCCCCCAGCATCCCTCGTCACACTAACCGCCTGATTAACGAGAAGTCCCCGTACCTCCTGCAGCATGCCCACAACCCCGTGGATTGGTAAGAGCAATGGGGAGCCTTTCCCCCTCCTGCTCCTCTTCTCCTTGTGCCCGTGGGGCTGAAGCACTCTTGTCTTCCTCCCACAGGTATCCTTGGGGTCAGGAAGCCTTTGATAAAGCAAAGACAGAAAACAAGCTGATATTCCTGTCAGGTAACCAGAAACAAGGCATGTTTCATGTCTGCATGTGTTGGTCAGTAGATGATCAGATAAGTTGTGCTGCATCCCAAGCTGGTGTGTGAGTAGCCATGTAGGTATAGATGACCACCAGACAAGAGCGTTGCAAATGCTGAAGTAGCTCTCTTTTCATGGGCTACATGCAGGACCAGAGTCCTTGGCTAGTGTTTAGCAGCAAGAGCTGGAGAGTTCAGAAAACTTTCTCCTCCATCTCTTGTCCAGGGAGGCAGCAGCTGTTGCCCATAGCAAGGGTCCCATCTTTGAGTGTTTTCCCCATCACATGTTTGGTGCTCCCTGCAGAGGACCATTCCTCACCCATCTGAGCTTGTTTGCAGTTGGCTACTCCACCTGCCACTGGTGCCATGTCATGGAGGAGGAGTCCTTCAAGAGCAAGGAGATTGGGGATATCATGAATGAGCACTTCATATGCATCAAAGTGGATCGTGAGGAGCGGCCAGATGTGGACAAAGTGTACATGACCTTTGTGCAGGTGAGGGAGGCACGGGCAGGGCCTGGGAGGCTTTGGCTGGCTCCCTCAGGGTGTTGTTCATTGTCATGTTTCTCAGGCAAGCATAATCATTATATGGGGTGCTGGATGGGTCACAATGGTGGACAGAAGCACACATTTATCTTTGAGTGAGGCTCTTGGATGTGTTGGAAGGGCACAGAGCAGGTGCCTCTTGTGTGACCTTCATGCACATGTTTTTTGTTTTTCAGGCCACCAGTGGTGGAGGTGGTTGGCCGATGAGTGTCTGGCTGACCCCAGACCTCAAGCCCTTTGCTGGGGGGACGTATTTCCCTCCTGAGGATGGAGTTCATCGTGTTGGTTTTCGGACTGTGCTGCTCCGGATTGCAGAGCAGGTGCGGGGCAGGAATGGTGTAGCAGGCAGGACTGAATCAAAGGGGGCACAGGGAAGTTGGTCTGGGCTTGAACGGTGGTTGAGTTAGGAGATTCAGTAGTGGGGAAGAGTAGCCCAGAGAACAAGCCAGAGCTTTGGCTTGGTTAGAAGTGGGTTTGAGCTGATTTGGGGAGGGTGATCAAGAACTGGAGGTTTTGGTTTGGACTGGTGCAAGGCAAGAAGAACTGTCTTTTTCCCCTTGCATCTTAGTGGAAGGAGAACAAAGATGCCCTGTTGGAGAGCAGCCAGAGGATTCTGGAAGCATTGCAACACACATCAGAGATCCGTGTGCAGGGCCAGGAGTCACCCCCGCCAGCCAAAGAGGTGATGGATACTTGTTTCCAGCAGCTCTCCAGATCCTACGATGAGGACTATGGTGGCTTTTCCAAATCCCCCAAATTTCCCACCCCAGGTCAGTCTGGTCTCTGCTGCTGAGACCTGCTGTGGGGCAGACATCACTGTGGGGACAGAGCCCACCTCACAGCCTCCATTTTCTCTCCGTGTTTCAGTAAATTTGAATTTTCTGTTCACGTACTGGGCTCTGAACCAAACAACTCCAGAAGGTGCCCGAGCACTGCAGATGGCTCTGCACACCCTTAAGATGATGGCCCATGGAGGCATTCATGACCACATTGGTCAGGTAGGAGTAAATCTTTGGGGGTAAGCCCCTGTCATGCCCAGGAGATGTGGGGTAGAGACGTCTTCACATGGTCTTTGCAGGGGTTTCACCGCTACTCCACTGACCAGCACTGGCATGTCCCTCACTTTGAGAAGATGCTCTATGACCAGGGGCAGCTGGCAGCCATGTACAGCAGAGCCTTCCAGGTACAGCTCTGGCATCCCTCTGTGTGGCTCCCACTCTTGCAGGCTGCAAGGACTGGCCTGGTTTGGGGAGCAGCTTCAAAGCCTATTCCTCAAGATCCTCCTGATCCCATGGGCATAGAGAAATCCAATGCTCCCTTCATCTCCTGTTTATCCAGAAGTGCTGCACAAACTTGTGACAGTGTGGCCCCAGGGCTTTGAGCATAATGGGGGCGGAAACAGCCTTTGAGCTAGTCTTTGCAAGTCAGCAACCAATGCTGCTGCCTCTGACCTCGGTGTAACTCCAGCATTGCTCTCCACTTCCCTTCATAGATAATGCAGTATTCACTGATAGTAGATTTCTGTTGAAGGTCTTACTCTGAATCCATCCCTCATTTAAAATCCTTGGACTTTCAAATGCTCCTTTGCCAATTCTTCAAACTGAAATCTCTCACCATATCTTGCTCCCCCTCCACCCACGTAACACTGATGTCCACCCTGTATCTCCCACAGATTTCTGGTGATGATTTCTTTGCTGATGTTGTCCGAGACATTCTACTCTATGTCTCACGGGATCTGAGTGACCAGGTAGGCTCTTCACTGGGTTGAGCCAAAGGGAGCCACTTACCCTTCCCTGGGATGTGGCTTGGGGCTATTTTTCCCTCCCCCCCAGCTCAGTCTGGAGCACTGCTGAATGTCATTAGCCAGACTGCTGGCCTGCTAGCCATGCATTGATGGGGAGCTGGCTGAAAGTGCTGTCCTGGAGCTGGAGGGTCTCTCTGTTGTGTTTTTCCCAGGCAGGAGGTTTCTATAGTGCAGAAGACGCAGATTCCTACCCATCCACCACATCTGGAGAGAAGCGAGAAGGAGCTTTCTGTGTGTGGACAGCTGAGGAGCTCCGGGCTCTCCTCCCTGACCCTGTCAAGGGGGCCACAGAGGGGACAACATTGGGAGATATCTTCATGCACCACTATGGAGTGGAAGAGGCTGGCAACGTGGACCCCATGAAGGTGAGGGAGAGCAAAGACTTGCCAGGAGCACTGGTGGGAGACCTGCATCCATAGCATGGAGGGATGGCAGAGCAGCCCCAAAACACTCAAGAGTCCAACCTCCTCCCAAGGCCAATGGCATTTGTAGAATGTGTCTCTCTCTCCTGTCAGGACCCCCATCAGGAGCTGAAGGGAAAGAACGTCCTCATTGCCCGCTGCTCCCCAGAGCTGACGGCTGCCAGGTTCGGGCTGGAGCCGGTCCAGCTGAGTGCCCTGCTGCAGGAATGCCGGCAGAGACTGTCCTCAGCCCGAGCACAGCGGCCACGGCCACACCTGGACACCAAGATGCTGGCAGCATGGAATGGTGAGAGGCGGCTCTGCTCCAGGGACACATGCCTTGGCTGGATCCCCACCAGGGCCTGGTAGCCACAGTTCCTGCTGGGACTGGAGAGCTCCCACAGAGGCAGTGGGTAGACTTGAGATCAGGGGCTGTGTGGAAGCAGCTCCACACCTGCAAGCCTTGGGAGTGTCAGGTTACTGTTCTGGTTTTATTTCCCTCCCCAGCTACCAGCAGAGTGCAGCAAAACTCTTCCGCTGGCTTGGTCCAGCTCCTCTGGCTGGGCTGTGGGGAAGGGGTCTGAGTTGGGGACCCAGGACCCTGGTGGGGACAGAGCCCATCCTTACTGCTGTATGGATGAGGGATCACAGCACTATGTCTATCTGTCTGGGGGTCCTGCCTCAGGGAATAACTGCAGGATGCCAGGCTCTGTTCCCTGCAGTAGAATCCTGGGTATTTGGGTCTCGAGCTGGCATGGGCTGGAGTTATCCTGCAGACTGGAATAGTCTTGAGCCCTGTATCTACCCACAGGTGAGGGCTCAGTTCTTACAGCTGGCCTTACAGTACTCTACCTCTCTCTTTGATGACAGCGAGTGACTTCATTAGTGATTGAAACTGAGCAGAAGAGCTGAGACCTAACATGCTGGCATCAGGGAGGATGAGTTTCACATCATGACCATCCTTCAAAGGGTTGACAGTGACCCTTTCACCAGTTCCATGTGCTCCCCCTGACCTGTCCTGCTGTCTCTGCCTCCACAGGGCTGATGATCTCTGGCTTTGCCCAGGCTGGGGCTGCCCTGGCCGAGCAGGGATACGTGAGCAGGGCTGCACAGGCAGCTGCCTTCCTGAGGACACACCTTTTCGACCCCGACAGCGGGAGGCTGCTGCGGAGCTGCTACCGGGGCAAGGACAACTCAGTGGAGCAGTGGTGAATATCAGAGGGTCCACAGACTTGACTGGCCCCCTGCAGGTGCTGCCCAGGCCCCCAGCAGTCCCTGTCCTCTCTTCGAGGCAGGACTGAACTGGGAGGGAGGGAGGCTGTTTTGTGTAGAGCTCTGATGCAGTTGAGGAAGGATTAGTGTCCCCCAGCCAGTGAGGAGGAATTGAGGTCAAAATCTTTCCCATTCCTCATCTTTCATGCTGGCAAGTGTCTTCCCCTGCTTTCTTCTCCTGTATAGAACCCTCGGGCTGAGTTGTGTAATGGCCACAGCTATTGCTTTACTTGGTGGCATCTCCTTGGGTAGCAGAGACCAGTAAGCAGGGCTTTGCTGGGTTGGAGAACATTTCCAACCTGCTCAGTTTAGAGATTCTGATTTTCCTTCCCTGTCTGCCACTGCAGCGCTGTGCCCATCCAGGGCTTCCTGGAGGACTATGTCTTTGTCATCCAGGCACTCTTTGACCTGTATGAAGCCTCACTGGAACAGCGCTGGCTGGAGTGGGCCCTTCATCTCCAGCACATGCAAGACAAGCTCTTCTGGGACCCTAAAGGCTTTGCTTATTTCTCCACTGAGGCTGGCGATCCCTCCCTGCTCCTGCGTCTCAAGGATGGTGAGCTCAGGGGCCTGGCCATGTGTTCCTTGGATTGTGGTGTGGGAGGACAGGGCTGATGGCAGATGGTGGTGAGGTACTAGGTTGGTGGCTGATGTTGTCCTTTGCAGACCAAGATGGAGCTGAGCCCACCCCTAACTCTGTCAGTGTCACAAACCTGCTCCGAGCAGCTTGTTACTCCGGTCATATGGACTGGGTGGAAAAAGCCAGGAAGATCTTGGCTGCCTTCTCAGAAAGGCTGCAGAAGATCCCAATAACCCTCCCAGAGATGGTCCGGGCCACTGCTGTCTTCCACCACACTGTCAAACAGGTATGGGCTACAGCTTAGCGTCCCCTGCAGGACCTGCTGTACGAAGTGGGGCTGGCAATGGCATGGGTGCAGTCACAGCTCTGTTTTCTCTCTCCTGCTACCCATCCTCCCCCTGGACAGGTTGTTGTCTGTGGGGACCCGCAAGGAGAAGACACTAAAGAGATGCTGCACTGTGTCCACTCTGTCTTCAGCCCAAACAAGGTAGAGGTGCTCCCTGCCTCCCAGCCTTTGTCTGGTCTCTGCTGCCTGCACTGCTGGTGCTTCATCCTTTCTCCTGGTGCAGCTATTGCACTCATTCTCTGCTGTTCTGCCTCTCTTCTGGGAAGCATCCTGTCCTTTTCATATCTAAGCACAGCCAGCAGGGCCACGGTTGAGCCCTGCACCCCTCTCCCTGTACAGAGCATAGGCAGCCCAGCCCAGAAATGGCTGCAGCAGTGGTTGTTATTGCTGCTGGCTGTTTACACTGCTCTCAGCCTGAGCCCAGTGCTTTCCCAAGGGGAAACCTTTCATTCTGGTGTGAATGTGTCATGCCCAGTGTGGATGTGTCATGTACTGTGCAGACCCAGTCAGTGTCTGGGTCACCTGCTGCCTGGAGACACCCTCACATCCTTGGAAGTAACACCAGCTGGGAGAGGCTGCCTTTTCCCAAAGGTTTTCTCCCATTCAGCAGCTGTTGCTGTGTACCGGGGTTCCTGCCTGGCTCTGCTTGTCCTCATCCCTGCTTTGAGATGTATCAGTGCATCCCACAGAGGGGCTGGAGTTGTTGGCTGCATCTGGAGCTGGCAGGGAAGGGCAGCACAGCAGCTGGTGGGCAGTGTCCGTGCCTTGGGGATGATGGCTTTGACCTCAGCAAAGCTGTGAAGCTGAGGGAAATAGGACTGGGCTGCAAGCGAGGGGTTTGATGTTTGGATTGGATTCATCCCTGGCCATTGGGTCCTGATGCATGTTCAGTCTCAGTATGTGGGAAGCTGAGGCAAGAGCATCACTTTCCCTCTGTAACCTCAGCTAGGATAAACTGGGGAGGGCTGAGCCATCAGCACAGGATCCTCTGCTCTGTCCTCTCATTAGCTCAGCCCACGGGGGTGTTGCTCCAACCTTCTGCCTGTGTGTCCAGCAATGTTTAATGCCAGCATTGGAGGAGGAGGGACACATTTCCAGGGGCATGACTGGGGCACACAGCTCTCTGTCCTTCCTCTGCTGTCACCCATCCAGCAGCACCCTCGCATGTTCCTGTTCTGTGTGCGAGGCCTCTATTCCCACACTCTCCTCAGTCCCTTTGAAGGATTACTCTGGGTGACCCAGTTTGCAGGAACGGGAGCCCAGCACCACTGTTAACAACCCTGTGCCCACAGCTGGTTCAACCCTCCGTCCCCTGAGCCCACACCAGCAGTTTTGGGGTCTTGAGCAGAACAAATAGCATGGCCCTGTCCTCTTCTTTCCTGCAATCTGGCTCCCTGCTGCAGAGCTGGTAACCAGCCTGGCTGGTGGGTATGCTCCTTCCCCAGGGGAGGATTTTTCTCCCCCAAGCTTTTGCATTGTTTGGGGAAGGGAGGAAGATGAGGGCTGGGTATTCTGGATGGATAGTTCCATGGGGGGGTGAAGCCATGGTTGTGCCTACCAGGGCTGTTTGCAGGGGCCCTATGCTTCGAGGGGCATATGAGAGGCTGCAGCTGGAGGCTGACAGTGGGCAGGGTGGGAACCTAGCTCTGTTTGCCCCTTGTGTGTTCCTCATGTTGCAATGATGAGATGGAGGTGAAGCTGTTACAGTTTGGCTTTGTTTCCTGGGAAAAAATTGTGGCAGGAAGGAAAAGCTCTCCCCCAGAAGAGCACAGGCCTGTGGACACATATCTCCCTTTCCTCAAACATGAGTGTGCAGGAGTGGTAGGAGCATGATCTCTGACAGTAGCAATGGTTCCTCACCTTGCAGAGGTGATGGGAGGAACGGGGGAGAATCCCACTTCCCAAAGGGTTGCTGTCCCTCTTTCAATGCTGTGTCACACAGGCATGAGCATGCTCCTGTTCCTACCTGCCTCCATCCTTCTCCAGCTGCTTCCAGATTTCCTTCCCTGCCTTGGGAAGCTTCCTTAAGCAGAGCAGTCCTGCGTCACCTGCTCCAGGGACATGGCTGATTTGGGAATTGCCTTTTCCAAGGAGTTGGGGGAACATTCCTGTGTCCCCTGCACCCCCACTCCCTTTGTGCCAGCAGGATGCTGGGGGCCAGGCTGTGTGCAGGAACACAATTAATTAGGTCTTTCCAGTAATTAATTCCTTACAAACCTCGCCCTGAAATCCTTGCTGTAACGAGGTGCTGATGATAAAATTGCATTGAGGTTGCGATTTTAAATGGACTCTGGGTCTGGAGTAGCCCTTTGCTGCAGGCAGCTCTGTGGGGATGGATACAAGTAGGGGAAATGCTGACAGCTGTTCCTGTGGGTGTCCTGGTGCTGAGAGTAGAAGGAGTTGGATCCTTGCTCTGGGGCTGGATCCCAGCTCCTGGTATAGATCCCTGCCCTATTAATGGTCTTTAGGGTAATTATGAAGGATCCCATTATCTCCTCAGCTGCAGAGCGCTCGCCTGCTGCTCGCCTTCATCCTGGCCCTGTGAGAGGACCTTGGGGAGCTTGTGAGAAAAATGAATAATGAATTTCAGATTGGACATGAATTGGTAATTAATCACTCCTGGAATTAATTCCAGACAAAGGCAAAGGGGGAGGAGATTGGGGGAAGCAGGAGGCAGGCAGGGAGATGGGCTAAGCCAAAGCTGAGTCAAGCAGATGTGGGGTGATGGAGGGTAGTACAGGACTGCAGCAGCCACTATCCAGGGCAGGGCCTTAGGGATGTGGTGCCTCCCTGGGGACACAAGGGTGTGGGCAACCCCTGCCAGGCATGAGTGAGGCTGTGTGAGTATCTCTGGATGTCAGTGCTGGGTCTTCTGCTGTCCCTGGTGTAGAGGATGCTGCGTGCCAGGTGAGCGGTGCCCTGGTGGGAGATACGTGTGCTGTGAGAGCAGCATTTGGTGTCAGCATCCCTTGGTGGCATTGGCGTGTGTAGTAGGTACATGCAGTGAGTGTGTCCATGCTCAGCAGATGCGCAAGGCTGGAATTGATGCGGGCAAGGGAGAGCTGTGTATTCCAGCAGCAGGATGTTCCCTCTGTGCCTTGGGAAGGGACAGCCTTTTGCTCACCCTTTGAATCTGTGTCGGCATGAGGCTTGCTGCCAGCTTCTGGCCTTTTTCCTGATTAGCCTGCAAGCCCTGAGGCTTTAACAAACATTTTCCCTTTCAGAAAAGCTAATTATCCTGGCAGCCCAGTCATCACCTCTGGCTGATGCTGTGATGTCAGCCTTGAGAGTCCCTGACCCACTGCTCATTGCTGCCTGAGTTTTTCTGGGAAGCATGGGGAGGGCAGGCAGGACTGGGCTGCAGATGGGCTGGGGTTCCTGGGCTGGCAGGTGTCCCCAAGGAGCTGGCTAGGCTGGGATGTGCTGATCCCTGTGCTTCATCCTGGCTGCCAAGTGTCCTGTGTGGTTAAGGGAAGCAAAGCTGCCACATCTCCATCATGGCTCTTCCTGCACTGGCATTATAGGGATGTGACCACTGTGGGTGTCAGAGGGCTGGAGTGGGTCCCTTCAGCTCCCCGTTCCCTCCCCATTTTGGGAGAGTGTGTGGAGGGACACAGCCCTCAGCATGTCAGTGGGACAGGAAGGACCATTGCTGCCTATGCTGGCTGCACTCTCACAGCTCCTTCTCTGGGCAGGTGCTGATGGTCGCAGACGGAGACAGCACTGGGTTCCTCTACCGCCAGCTGCCTTTCCTTGCATCCCTGGAGAGGAAGGATGGGAAAGCCACTGCCTATATCTGCAGCAACTTCACCTGCTCCCTGCCTGTCACCTCTGTCCAGGAGCTGCGTGGGATGCTCAGCCCATGAGCCCCTCAGTCCTGCTGCTGGCAGGAAGGCAAGAGGGGAACAGACTGGTGTGTGAACATGGGAGAACCCCATAACAGAGCCACCCTGAGCACCATCCCAGATGGTTCCTAGCAGTGCAGTGGGGCTGTGCCCTTTCCCACCTGCAGCACTGTTGCTACAGCAGCGTCTCAGCACAACTGACTGTGGTCCTGGGTGCTGGTTTTGGTATTGCCAGGAGACACCCATGGAGGAGCATCTCCTGCCCCTGTATGCACGCTTGCTTCTCACCTCTTCTTGCTGAGGAAAAGGAAAACAAAATTAAATATAAACCTCAGTGTTAATGGAGAAGTCAGATGGGAAAACTGTTAGGGTTCCTATAGCAACCCAGGGTAACACTGTCAAATGCACCTGGATGACTTGGGAGTCAAGTGCTCTTAAAAGTGTTACTGGCTACAACAGCTGTGGTATTTTTCCATTACAGAGGAGATTGTAACATACGTTAACTTAATATATAGTGCATGAAAAAACCCTGCTGATTACAACTGATGTAAAGTTTCCTCCCCTCTTTCCCTCCTTGTCCTCCCTGCTTCCAAATGGGTGAGTACCAGGCTTTCAGCATCCTACCCACACCTTGTGCTCCCTCAGCATGGCACCTCACACCCGAGCTGGCTGGGTGCTGTCATCTGGAAACAAAATGGCACTGGCTTTCTAGTGGATTGTGGCAGAATTTGGGGGTAACTAGCCAGGAGAAATGCCTTTGAAGTAAAACAGGAATTTTGCACTTCATCTGAGTGCTTTCTGTGCTTGTGGAATAGGAGGGGTTTGGTTTTCTCTCCTCTCTTGGTTTTAAAAGCCTGAAGTGTTTCTGCCAATCCAGCTGAAAATTGCTGGTTTGGCAGATGGCTGCCTGCTTTCCTCTGAGTTGTTTTTTTTTGGTTGGTTGGGTTTTTTTGTTTTGTTTTGGGTTTTGTTTTCTTTTTTTTTTTTAACTTGGCATCTCTGCTGTGGGGATTGATTTGACACCTATCCTGAGGAGTGCTCAGAGCAAGTTGGTTTGTGTCTGCCAGGAGAGCATCCTCAGAGAGCAGGGTTGGTGCTGAGTGCCTGTGGGGAAGCCCACATAGATGCTACATTGGTGGCTGTCCCCGAGGTGGTGTGGGGCTGGGTTGACATGCTGAGCCCATTTTATTGCCTACCAGCCCTTTGTGGCACAGATACAGGGTGCTTTCCTGATATACCATGTTGCTTGTTGGTGTCTCTGTGATCATCACCCAGGCAGAGCTGTGCTGTGAACCTCTGTCAGGATGAATTGGCCTCACCTCTCAGTAAAATAAACAGAATGAGAAGTTCTTTGTTGTTGTGGCACCTCTGTCCTCTCAGTACCTTTGCCTTGCTGCTGTCACTGGGTGCTGGTGGCCATGTCCTATGCTTCTCACACTCTGCCTGACCCTGGAGCTACCCCTGGGCTTTATGGTTTTAGCAGGGTGTGGCTTTTCTGGAGTTCTACTGCAGTCCCCCTTGAGGACCCCTTGCTACCCCTTGGCCAGGCTCGATGCTGGTGCACGCAGGGGCGCTGCTCCTCATTGGTTGCTAGGGTGGTTAAACCCTCCCAGTGGTGCTTCCTGTCCTTTCCTGTCATCCCTTTCCTGTCACCAGCCCTCTGATTTCATGGTAAATGCTGTTTTGCTACAAGCATTGTTTTCTGGAGCAGTTACCAGGAGACAGGGCTGGGGGTGCTGCCCAGCCTGCCCAGACTCTCAGGAGGATGATGGAGTGGGATCTCCAGGCTCAGGGGTCCTGTGCCACTTCAGTGTCTATTTTCCTGACCCCTTCTCACATTCCCCTTGGTGGTGGATGCGGGGGCTTTCTCTGCCAGTGCGGAGGCTCAGGGTGGCTGGAGGCAGCATCCTGCATTCCCCCTGCTCCTCTCCAGCTGCAGAGCTGTCAAAGCTGCTCTTCAAAAACACATCAAATAACTGATGTGCTGCTTTTTTCCCACAAATACTTGGGTTTGCCATTAGGCTGCTGCAGATGGCACGGGGGACTTCCTCCTGCCTCGGGCTCTGGACTCACCTGGGAGCCCTAGCAGCCGTGGATGGGGAGAAACAGGTTTTCCCTTGGCGTCTTTTTAATATAAACACCTGCTTTAACATGTAACACTTACATTGTGGGATGTGCAGGGCACCCTATTGCTCAGACCACCAAGGCAGATGGGAGGCCTGACATCCACCATGCCCCTTTGGGGGGTCTGAGACACATGGGGTGAGGGGGAGGCAGTGTAAGCAGCCACCCTTGCTGTGTTAATGAGGCTTTCCCTCTAATTAATATTCCCTGGAAAACCCAGCTCTGGTTCTGGATCTCTCAGCTTTTATCTCTTGTGGCATTGATGTGACATCAATGGGAGATGGGCTTTGAAAGCTGTTTGTTGTGGGGGATGTTGCATCTGTGGGAGAAGGGGGATGGAGCTGGGATCCTGCTCCAGTGTCAATACCCCCATCCAAAACAGATATGGGGGTGCAATTTGGGCGTGCCAGCCTTTGAGAAGGTACCTTGGGCAAAATAATGAGATTTCTTAATCTGGGCACATGGTTAATTCACACATGAGCACCCCATTGCCCCACGCTTGGGTGGCCAAATAGTCAGCACCTGAGCACTGATCTGCTTATGCCTGAGTGGCTGATTAGCTCCTGCCTGAGGGGTATTTTGGGCATGAATAGGCAGGTTTTGGTAGCTGCAGGAGGAGGTTTGGAAGTGCTGCTCAGTGGTTGTTGCTCTGAAAGTGATGAAAAGGCTCCATAATGCCCCCAAATATTAGGGGAACCTATGACAGGCAGGTGCAGGGGGGCAGGAGATGTTGGGTGTGAGGAGTCCCTCCAAAGCCAATCCTGTGCTGTTGAGCCCAGTTACTCCAGTATTCACCCAGGGGGAATTTGCAGCCAGCAAGGTACCATGGTGAATCCCCTGAGTTCCAGCCTCTTCTCCTGAGTAATTTGGTGTGTTTGCTGGAGTCTCCCTGCAGCAGGATGTGCATGGAGGTACACGTTGGGTTGCAGCAACCTTCCTCTGGCATCCCATGGAGCATCTGTAGGCAGTGGAGGGGGCTGGGGGGCTCAGCAGCTCCTGCTGCTCCTCCCTGCCCCAGCATTTGCCTTGCACAAATGTTCACACCACCCTGCTCCAAGTAATTCCAATATTCCTGACAAGTGAATTTGGAGCTGAGGCTGGCTGACACTTCCTCAAAATGTGCTTCTTTCTTTCTAAACTGACCTTCCATGCAGATTGGTGCCATGGACCAAGGGGACACAGCCAGGCTGTGGTGGGGGGGACTCTGTGGGGGTGTCCCCTGTGGCTCAGCTGCTGCTTTAGTTTCCCCTCCCACAAAAGCATGTCCTGGCCATTTCCATCCAAACCCTACACCACCTGTGCATGGCCCTGGAGCATGTGCCCTGCCTGGCCACTCCCAGAGCCCCTACATGCTCCAGAAGGGTGCAGAGGAATTTGCAGCTCTCCCCAGACTGGGGACCATCCTCCCCATATAATGCTCAGCTGCTCTGAACAGGCTCTGCACCCACAGGCCAATGCTTAGAACCAGTTTACCACTTGGAAGTCTCCCATTCCTGCTTGGCAGCTGCAGCAATCCCACCCATTCCTCAAGGGACTGCCAACCTTGGCCACAGCTGGAAATGCAGGGAGAGATGGAGAGGGATGGCTGAAGGCCCTGTGGCGCAGCAAGGGGCCATCAGCACCAATTAAGGGTTATGGCCGTTGCAGGCCAGGGTAATGGGTGCATGTGGCCATTAATCCTCCTTTAATATAGTTCTGGTATTTACTGACTATGGTAACTGTTGCATTAAATCAAAATGTAATATTTATTTTGGAGGCTTTACAGAAGGACTAAGGAGGATATCCAGGGAAGGTGCAGGTTGGTGGGTACCTGGGTGGGAGGGGAGTTTTGGGGGTGTACAGAGGAATCAGAACTGCAGAGGAGGGATGGTCTTGCCATCAGTGTGGGGATGTTTCCACGTGTTGTGCCAACTGTCAGTCTAGTTGAGGTGACAGTGGCATCTCCACAGCCCTTGGAATTTTTGAGCTGCTAAATTAGATACAAGAGATGCTGAGGGCTCCCCGGGAGCCTGGGCTGCTAATCAAAGGGGAGCAGGCTCTGCTTTCCATCTGGGGTTTTATCCAAGACTCCAGGAGGGCTGAGGCTGCTCCTCTCCCCATGGCCGGGTGGAATTTGGAGTTAACTTCTTGTGTACTGCAGCCTGGCAGGAGCAGGTAGCAATATTTCACCTGAGACTAAAACCCACATAAGGAATGCTGAGGCTTAGGGAAACCTGGAGCTGGGAGGCAATGCCCAGATTTTGGGGCCAAACCTCTTGCTGGAATAGCAGCTCCCAGCCATAGGACCCAGGTTTCTGGCTGCAGCATGGATGTCCTGAGACAACTTCCCTGGTGCCTCTGGGCTGATGCCAGCTGGTTTGTTTGGGGTTTTTACCCATGGAGAAAAAACCTGAATGTCCCTGTGTGACCCAGCACTCTCCTCCCCTGATACCCATGAATCTGGGACACGCAGAGCTGGGCTTGCTGCAATTATCCATGGATTAATGGCAGCTAATTTAGTTTGAGTCACAGAAGCTAAACTGGATCAATATGGGGTGAAGAGTATAAAGGAGGAATCAATAAGTATTCAGAAATGCAGAAATTGGGCTGCACATCCCAATGGGATGGTGCTTTTGGGGCTGGGGCAGCAGTGCTGCCTGAGCGATGTGAGGCTGGGAGGGAGTAGTGGGGACATGGGAACGGGTGGCAGGCGATCCCCAGGGCAATGCACGCCAGCACGGCAGAACTACGACTCAGCACAAGGCTTTCATCGGGTTTGTGCAGCTCAGCAGACCGGAGGCTGCCGTGACAGGCGAGAGCTGCGGCTCTGCGGATTCCGAGGCACGGGTTTGACAGTCAGCCCCCGCCGGGGCCGGTGCCAGTGTGCTCGCCCCCACTCTCCTGGGGACGTCACGGCCGCCAGGAACCTGGTTTGATGTTCAACCACAATTTGGATACGAGCTGGCTTGGGTCACCTGCAAGGTGTGCATCAACCGGGCATCCTTGCAGTGAGATGGAAATTGGGGATGTCCCAGTGACCTTTGGGGTTTCTGTGCTCCTGTGGCCACCAGTGAGGGCTTGGTCTGACTCCCTTGTGTTGCCTCCTGGTCTGGCAGCAGGGCATGAGGCAGGGTCCTTTTTCATAATTGACAGGCCATGAATATTTATAGCAGCATATTAAAGATGGCCACTGTATCCCAAATTAGTCACGGGGCCCTGGATAGAGGCAGGGTGCTGGGTGTAGTGGCACTGATGTCACCCCTGACTCCATGGTCAGATGAGAGTAGCATGTCCTCTCATCTGGGATGGGATGGAGCAAGGGATCCCTGTCCCTCTGGGGCTGCATGAGCAGCTCTCAGCCTTGCCTTTCGACCAGACCCTGCTCCCTCATGCGACTCTCTCATCCCTCCTGGGAGCCTGCTCAGTGTGCCAACAGCACCCAGATTTCTATGCATGTTGGCTCCTCTTCCTCATCATCTTGTGTTTTAAAACTTGTGTTTTAGTGGCTGTGAATGAGATTTCCATCAGCTGCTGAGGGCTGTGGGAGCTGCTACCCCCACCATGTGCTGGGGATGTGCTGCCTCTGGGATGCAGCCAGAACAGGTGTGTTTATCTCCCAGAAAAGAAAGGAAATCCATGTTTTGGTGAACAAATAGAAATTAAAAGGGAAAAGGATGGAGATAAAGTTATTTTCCATCTCCTAAGGGGTTGGCAGGGATAATAAAGAGAAGAATCTAATTTAGAAGGAGTCTACAAAGACAGAAGTGCTGGAGGGGGTCTTTGCTGTAGTGTGAAGCTGCAGCCTGAGCATCAATGGAGCAAATCGATGGGGATGGGATGTGCCCTGGCAAGAGTAGGTGGCCCCATAGTGTTTGGAAACCCTTCAGCCCATGGGCAGGCTTGGCCAGGGGGTAAACTCTGGCAGGAGAAGGATCCTTGCTTTGCTTTTTGCGGCCAGTGCTGGCGAGGAGCTCAGGGAGGGCCCAGTCTGGGAAGCAGGATGAGGAGCAGGAGGACCCTGTGCCGGGAGAGCAGGCAGGCAGAGGCAGTAAGGCAGAGCAAAAGGAGATAGGAGACAAAATTAGGAGGTAATCAGGCTGAAAACACAACCTGGAGAGGGGAAAGCACTGAGCATGGCTGGGTTAACCCAGGTCAGTGCAGGGCAGAGGTTCAGTGTCACCGTCCCTGTGACTGCAGTGCTTTGGCAAAACCCTCAGAGGGGAATGGGGTGCAGGGGACAGCAAAGGCCTGGTGTCTTTTGAGACTTGCAGATCTGAGAAGCACAGGCAAAAACCACTCTAGGAAGGTGCTGTTCTCTCCACACCATCTCCCTGTTCTCCTGTCTGCCCTGCTGCTCTGGGCTCCTTCATCACATGCTAATGAAGGTCCTGGATACTGCCACTAATGAGGGACCTTGGCTTTGATCACCAGCACGGATCCTTCTCCTGTTTCTGGATGAGATCCTTGTGGCATTAATGAAATCCATAAATCTCTTTTATCTCCCAGGACAGCCAAGGGGAAGGGCTGTAGTGCAGTGAGGGTCCTGCAGCCCCCGCCAGGGGAGTGTAGCACTCAGGCTCCTCCTGAACCCTATCTCCACGGCAACGCTGTGGGATACTCCTGCTGGATACTCTTACAAGGCTACCAAAGGGAATCCTAGCAGCCTGGCAACTTTGGCAGGGTCAGGGAGAAAATGCCTGTCTGGGTTAAGAGCATGCCTGTCTGCCTGTATATTCTGTCCACCCACAGCAACATCCCTGTGGATATTGCTCAGAGGCTCTGCTTGACCCCAGCAGCAGCCACTTATAACTCACCGAGTCCATGCAACCTCTCCAGTGATGACGAGCATCTCCCACAACAAACAATTACAGAGTTAACCCCAAAGGCCTTTCAGCCCCTAATTTTCTATCCCTGACCATGGGATAGAAATGTCCATGGCTTGGCTTTGATGAGCCAAGGGATATAAAATCCCATCATTTCAGTAACACAGCACCAGTGCAGCCTTTGCCCCTTGATATATATTTTTCCTTAACATCTGTCTTTGCTTTTCACTGTGGTTTTTATTACCAGGCACAGTCAGATTTAAGGAAACACAGCCCAGGCACAGGGGGCTCAGGAGTTCTTGTGGTGCATTGGGAGGGGGAAGTCTGGGGCTGTTTCAGGTGAAGGCATGAGCTGGTTAGCAGAGAAATGGGATCCATCCTGCTTCCCTGAGGGTCTCCTTCAGGATGTCTTAGGGCAAAAATCAGCCCTGCAGAGGAAACACATTGCTGCGTTGTTGCTTGCTGGCTGGGATGGAGGTGTCTTGAGGGGGCTGCCCTCCTCTCAAAGTTGTCCCTCTTGTTCCCCCAGGCTGTGCACTGGGGAGCTCAGGTTGTTCCCTTTCATTTGTTGTCATTTATCTATAATTTAGAGCAGGGTTTAGTTATATTCTAATTGAGTTTCGTGTGTCACAGCATGTCTCAAACAGAAAATAAAATATTTAACAACCTCCACTGGTAATAAAGATTCACATTTGCCTCATTCTGGTTCACAGTACATGAATATTCTGCACTGCACTCTGCAGGTATTAACTTCATTCAGATTTCTCCCTGGTTATGCAATATAACAGTAATGACAGATAGAAGCCAGAGCTTAAAAAAATTATAATTAAAACCAACAACAGCAAATCAGTTGGATGTCATTAACTCCTCTCTGTTGGTTAGGGGAGTATTAATATGTTCCCTTTCTTTGCTGGCTCCTCTGTGTGTGCAAGTGCTCTGTGTCTGCCCACTATTATGGGCAGGAACTGGGGCAGGAGAAGGGCAGGGGCAGCTCCAGGGCTGGGAGAGATCTGGTCTTGGAAGGCCAGGAGCAAATTGGGCTGAAATAAAGCCAGGGTCGTGTCTCCATTGTGCTGCTCCTTGAGTGGGGGTGCACGTGAGATTGGATGTGGGCTAAAGCATCACTGATCCATGCTGGGGCCAGGGCTGTCACAGCTGGATGCTCAGGTGGTGAAAAGGGTCAGGCTCATGGTGGGGGGAGCCCCGGGTGATTTTTGGGTGGTAGCTGCTCTCATGTGTATGAACTGTATCTGTCCTAAGCAAACAGGACCTGGATACTGTGGGAAGGTAGCTCTTGGGAAAAGTCTTGGGACTTGCTGTTTTGAGGGTGACTGAGTGCCATAGCCAGGTCTGATGTGCAGGGGCTTGCCCAGGGCTGTGCTGAGGGAGATGAAGCCACTTGAGGTACAGTCTGGTCCAGGCTTTCCACTGCAACAACTACCAGGAGGCAGAGACAGGCTTTGATCCTGTTGATGTCCTGTGCTTTGCTGTGGGGCTGCTGGGAAGTTGGTGTGGGGTACCTGCCAGTCCTTTGCCCCATCCCTGGAGAGTCTGAAGACTTGGGCTGTTCCTTGGAGAGCTCCCATGGGAAAGCCTGGGGGCTGGGATGCCTTGGAACCTCCAAACCCACTCATTACCCCAAGAAAAGGGGGGATGCAGGGACATACTGGTCTGGACCAGCATGCAGAGCATGAGAAGTGGCATGGGGCTGGCACTGGACTGCCTGTGCTGTGGGGCTTCACAGCACCACATTCCCTTGTGTTTCCTGCACCCCAAAGGGCACTGGATCCCCACCAGCTCTGCCCTTCCCCCACGCTGACAGTCCTGACCCACCAGACCACGCACTTTCTGCCCCTGAGAATCTCATTTTGTCCCTGTTGGCTCTGTCCCTGAGCACTCACGAAGGGCTGGGCAGCCCCAAACCAAGCGCTCCCCCTCACAACCACCGACGGGTTAACCCCAGCGGCAAAGCTGCTCCTGCTGCCCGTGGATTCGCTAAGGTATTGATGATTCATGCCAGGGAGAGGCCACACACAGGCGGTGTGATCCAGCTAAAACGTGTGGGACTGGCTAAAAGCACCCCAGGTGCCACCAGCACCTCCCCGCCGGCACAGCGAGAGCTGGCACAGAGGAAGGACCACACGAAGCTGCTGGCAGGTGGCTCACTCCTGGGGCTTGCCGGGGTCACCTTGCTGCTCTGCCACCTCTCACACTACATCCCTCGCTTCTTGCACATCCCCGTGCCTGCCATGGCTTTGGGGCATTGCTTCTGTTGCCTGGGTTCCCGTGCATCCTGAAGATGCTGACAGCTGCTGAAAATTCAAAGTGCTCTTTTAATTATGTACCATGAAGAAAGAAGCCTCGATCCTGAAAGGAGGCTAATGATGGGACCAACAGGATATTTTCAGTGGCAGAAGCCCAGAATCCATCTCAATGTATCTTTAGAAGGGAAAAGTTTCAGGTCTGCCAATGAAATAATTAGTAACATATAAACAATGACATCACCATACATGTCGCTGCTGGGGAGTGATTTAGAGATGCCTTGCCGATGTGAAGTGAGAACATCTGCTCCCTGCTGGAAGGAGGAGGAAGATCTCCTCAACAGCATTAAATTTAAATGAGCCAGTCCTCACTTCCATGCTTGTGCAGTGTTCAACTCCTGCAAGAAGGTGACTGGGGAGCACAGGCTTCCGTGGGGGTTCAACAAACCGCTTCTCCATGCCTGGCTTTCTAAGAGTGTTAAAATCAGACTTTTCTATACAAGAAGGCTCCCTGGGTCTGTATGGACCCATTTCAGGGTGGGATTTGGTCTCCACTTGCCCCAGCACTTTGTTCAGCATGTTGTCCCAGCAGAGCCACCTGTGCCCCATCCCCCACGGGAGGGTGATGAGATGTACCCCAGTATTCCCACAGGTGGAATGGAGAAGTCCAAGAGCTCTTGGTGATGTGGAAATTGCTTTAGGGTGAAGTGAAGCCAGGATGACCCCATCCCAGCATATTCCAGTACCCCCACACCCCAAGCTGGGCACCTGTCTGCAGCCATTCAGGTGCACTGCCCCCCATCAGCCACCCCCACTGCGAGCTGCTGGCAGGCTTTGTCATGTTCCACATTATTTTTAATTATATATTATTTTAAATGGCTATTAATTACAAAGATTTCCCAGCAGAGGCCTTATATGAAAAAAAAATCAGAATGAAAGGAGTAAAAACCCCCTGCTTTTGACATCAAGGGTTCTTACATGTGAACTGGAATGTGAATAAAATTGAGAGGGGTTCAGCAGTGAAGGAGCAAAGTTAGGAGTGTGTAAAGGCCAGTGTCACCTGGGGTACCTCCAGTTCATGGCCAAGATAATTTGTGGGTGCAGAGCCCCCTTCCTGGAGGAAAGACCTGCCATGCCAGCCATCCTAGATGTCCTCTCCTGCAGCTGGCAGCTTTGGGCAGCACTCACTGGGATGAGATGTTCAGTGGGATGGAGGGCACAAGCTCTTGCTCATGACCCAGCACCCTGCTGGCTTGGCCCCAGGATCCCTGGCTCTTGACCTCCACAGATGCCAGGTTAAAGCCCCACTGTCCCTCTTGCTGTGACCCCTTTTCTCGTGGTCCCCCCAGGGACAGGTTTCTCCGTACCCATGTCCTCCCTCTTCTCTGCTCCTCAGAGAAAGGGAGGCATTTGTGCCATGTCAGTCACTCACTGCTATCAGTGCCATATGCTTATTTAATATTCATTTATTTAAAAGCCATTTGGGTCATTCTCTCCCCTGCTGGAGAGAGAAACTGCTGTTTTAGGACAGGGGAAGAGGAGTGGTGGGTGCGGTGCTCACCTGACCTACCATCCAGAGATGGGAGTTTGGGGACAGAGTTGGCCTCTTTGAAGAGGGATGTGACACCCCCCTTCCCCACAGCAGCACAGCCCTTGCACAGGCGTTTAATGATTTTGACCTACATGAGGTGGGACTGATGCCTTGGAGTGGCTACCTAGAACAGAGGCTGGACAAGATTAAGAGAATGAAAGTGGGTATTTATTAAAGGCCTTCAATATATACACCTTGGGCAGTCAGAAACCTCTGAGAGCCTACAGCCAAAATGGACAATGGTCACAAGTTTTTCGGACAATTTGGACCAAATAATTATTATTTGGTCTATTTACATATAAGGGGTTAATCCTGCAATTACAGCTTCAGGTGATGATGTCATAGTCCCTCAGTTTGCTCTCCCCCCAAACTCACTTTTGTTTGTACTTTTCAGGGACTGAGGCAGTAGGGTGTGCTTGAGTTTCAGGCCTAGAGGAATTGTTTGTCTGATCAAAATGTGAAGACAGTAACTAACACTCTATATGGAGTTTAGAGTTATACACTAAAGCAGTACAGGATTTGAAAAATATAAAAGCTAAAATCCTAACACATCTGGGCTCAGCTGTTCTGTGGTGGGAGAGCTGGCAGGAAACAACTTTTACTAGGGAAAATTTTGAGGTTTCTTTTTAAATATGGGTCAAGATCTGGTTTTCTCATGCCTGGCCACCAACTCTAAGAGCTACTAACCTCTCCCTACTCTCTCCCCCTCCCATGTCCACCTTTTCTCAATTAGCAATTTAGCAAATTGCTCAATTGTTCAGCAGGTGCCATCACAGCTCCTCCTCCTCCTGCCTCCCCCTTGCCAGACCTGGGGGTAGGAGGGTGTTTGGTGCAGCTCTGGGGTGAAAGTGTTCTCTGGCTGGAGCCCCTGAGCACTCAGGTAAGGGCCCACGTGGAATTACTGTGCTGAGATCTTTGTCTCTTGCGCCAGTAGAGAGGGGTTGGTGATGTCCTTGTGTGCCTCTGGCTGCTGTGGAATTTTTGATGGAGACAAGGGGCTTTTGAGCTTGGAGCTGCTGTGAGGGCAGGGCAGTGACTTCTGGGTGTCCTGTTGTTGTTTATAAGCTTTCTTTTCTTGCCAACCTGCACATGCTGAGTGAGATCAGGGTCCTGATCCCTGCTGAGCCTAAGTCTGGACTCCACAGCCCATGCTCAGGTGTTCCCCTGGCTCTGCCCTTCCCCTTGCCTGACTCTCGGTTCTTTTCTCTTTTTGGCACCTTATACCACTCCTTTCTGAGGCCATTCCTATCACTGGGGATGCCCTCCTGAGCTCCCTGGGGTGCTGGAAGTGCTTTTAGCAGTGCTGGGGCCAAGGCAGGTGCTCTCTGTAGCACCATGTGGCATCTTGGTTGCTTGGCAGAGCTGGCAGCAGCAGAGCTCGGGGATCCAGGGGCTGGCAATAGGAATCTTGTTTCCCTCCTGTATTCCTGTCAGAAAGATTTGAAGATTCAATTAGAAGGGGAATCACTGATAGCAAGGCTGGTGTACTGCTTGTGCTCTGTGCTCACGCTTAGTGGGAACTCAATGAAAGCCAAAGAACTTGGGAGAAAAAAGCAAGAAATGCAAATCTGAGGGGGTTGGGGGATGGTTTAGAGCACACATCTTATGAGGAGGAGCTGGAGGTGTTCATGCTGGAGAAAAGGAGGCTAAGGCAGGACCTTATTGCTCTCTGCAGCTGGAGGGAGGTTGTAGCCAGGTGGCAGTTGGTCACTTCTGGGTAACAGCAAGAGGATAAGAGGAAATGGCCACAAGTTGTTTCAGGGGAGGTTTAGATTGGATATTAGGAAAAGTCTCTTCATGAAAAGAAAGGGTGGTCAGGCATTGGAATAGGCTGCCCAGGAAACTGGTGGAATCATTGTCCCTGGAGGGATTTAAAAGATGTGTGCATGTGGCACTTACAGATATTGTTTCATGGTGGGCTTGGCAGTCCTGAATTAATGATTGGACTTGCTGATCCTAGAGGGCTTTTCCAGTCTAAAGTGTTCTGTGACTCTATGGTTGGAGGCTTGGGGGTGTGCTCCAGCCCCTGGCACTACATAATGGTGCCCACTTGGGAGAGGGACCTGAGGAAGCACCAGGCTGGGATAGGGAAGACCTGGCATGACCTAGGGAAGACCCTGGTCCACAGTGTGTGCTCAGTGGGGTGGGTCTGAGTGTTAGGACAGGACTCGCTCTCCCAAAACCTCATCCCTCAGAGCTGGGTCTCCAGAGCAGCAGTGAGAGCAAGCCAGGAGCTGGGCTGAGGCTCCGTGTCCAGGGGTAGAGCAAGGCAGAGCCTCTCTAGGGTATTGGGCAGGGACCTGCCTTGATCTTGGCTGGATGCAGCAGAGTTAATTTTCCATATGGAGGGAGAAGGCCATGGTAAATATGAGAGGATATTTAACAGGGACAATATCCAGTGTAGTGCGGGGTCCTTGTGTGGTGTCTGGGGGGGCTTTGTGCCTTATGATGGTCAGAGCCAGGATGTGGCCACTAAAACACCCAATCTTCCCAGACAGAATAGTCTTGAGAGGGCACTTCCCTCTCCTCTTCATATTTTCTGGAGGTAATAGAGGTTGTGAAAGGAAATGTAAATTTTTAAAAGATTATGGGGGCAGAGAGATTTTTATTATAAATTATATTTTTACTATAAATTATGTTCTGAGCTCCAGAGTGGAAACGTGTGCTTGGGTCAGCTCTTGCCAGCTCAGGAGAATGAGCCACATCAGTGCTATAGCCTCAAGTGGCTCAGCCCTTGCAGATGTATCAGTTCCAAAACTTGGGCCATGCTCAGGCATGGATTGATGGTGTACCAAAAAGTCAAGGTGCAAGCATTGATCATGTAGGAATGTGCTGGTAATCAGCCAACAATAAGCATTCCCCAGCCTAAATTATTAATTCCTTCATGCATGCCAAGCAGATTGCACTGGTTGCAGATGACTCCTTGCACAGTGTTTGCGCTTTGTGCTGTAGTATATATTCCCTCCAACTACTCGTCTAGCTCTTCACTTAATAAGGATTGAGAGAGACAATAAAAATATTCATTAAAGAGGAAAGAAATGAAAAATGAAGCCCTGCTTGTGGCCTCTAGTGGTTGGTTTCATTAAGCTTCTCCCAAACACTCCATGGTGGTTCCTGGTGCCAGGACCCAGCCCCTGGGGTTTGAGGATACAGCATCAGGCTGGAAAGGCCATGGCGTTGATGGGATAACTGGGAAGAGCAAGAAAGTGTCTGGATGATGACAGACGGAATTAGCAAAAGGAGCTCTTGGGGGAAAGCAGGTGTTTGGATGGGGTTATGGGGAGTTAAGGTGCTAGGTTGTCCTGTGTGGAATGTGGAGCTGGTCAGTTGCTCCTCCCAGATCCTCCCTGCTGTCCATAGGGGGGAAAGTATTCTTTGAGCTGTGGGTACTGAGGATGGGAGCATCCAGCAGGGCTGTGTCAGGGCTGGAGCTGGGAGGAGCAGCCAGGTCACTGGAACAGGGAAGGCAGGGAAGCAAGGTGTGTGTGAGGCTGGGTTTGGTGGGTGTCTGCTGTAGCTGTGTCAGCTCAAATACTGTGAATGGTGTTTCTCAGGGGGTCAATTCACTGATGGGGCAGCCAGGAGCCCTTTTACTCAGCAAGGGCTCTGATCACACAGAACTGGCTGTCACTGGTGGGGTGGGGGAGCAGGGACAGAGCAGATTTGCTGCTCTCAAAGTGCTCTTCCACAGCATTTGAGTCTGTGAATCGGTCGTGGGAGGCCTGCTCTGCCCCCAGACTGTGACATCTGAAACGAAATGTGTGTTTTCCCTCTGGTTCCAAGGTATGAGAAGAGCTCTGGACCTTGTTGTGATTAATCACTCAGCCCTGAGCCAGATACTATATGGGTTCCATCTATAGCTCCCAGAACTGATAGAAATATTGTCCTGCCTTATTAAAATCACCCACAGCTACTGCAGCTGTATGTCAACAGTAAAACAAATAGTGACTGGTTCCCATCGGGTTGGAGCCTCTCTGCTGAGGCTGTCTTCAATACTCCTCCTGCCAAAGTGGTTACAGATGTAGGCTTTCCCTACTGCAGCTCAGAGTAGCTCCTGTATGGCTGATTCCAAATCCCATTACCGTGCTAGAGCCAGAGCCATTTTTGTTGAGTATCAGCTTGGCTAAACCTCCACCTTGACATGAAATGTTGCTCACAATGCTTTTCCTGGAAGGACTGCTAAGGAAGAGAGTGCAAGGCTGTGCTCCCCCCAAAAACCCCCTAAACTGTGTGGTAGAGCAGAGCAAGAGGGCTGTGCTGGAATGAAAGAGGGCTGCTTCCTCCTCCTCAGGTGTCCTGGTCAGGGGTCTGCTGAGTAATTTGGGGCTCATCTCAACTGCTGTTGAGGGCATAACTGGTGTTGCAGTGCATGAGTCCCCTTCCTCTTGTCCCTCCAAAACCACCACAGCCCTAAAATTCCTGCCACTATTTAAGCTGTCCCTGGCTCACTCTCATCCCTTCTCTCCTGTGCTATCTTTGGTCTAATTAGAAGGCCAGGACTGTGCATGTGAGGTGACTGTGGCCTCGTTAGTTCCTTATGCTGTATTGAAATTTCTGGTCATTTACACCCCAAATCCCTAAATGTGCAGCTCTGGTCTCTGGGGTCACTTCTTGCTGCTTTCCATCCTTTTCACCAAGGCTTTGGGCTGGAACACTGTTCCCTGCTCTTGATAATTCCACTTCTATCTGGAAGCTGAGCCCCCCTCAAACAAACCCCCTTGTTTGAGGAAGACAATTCCTGGTCTAGCCTGGGCACAAGGGCTCCCTGGGGAGATGCCATGGGCTCAGGCAGTGCTGGGAAGGGCTCCCACCCAGAGATAGGGGTGGGCAAACAAACATCCTGGCTGGGCTGTGCCAGGCTCTGGGTTCTCATGCTGCTGAGATCCACAACCAAGATCACTCTTCCCCTAGCAAGATCATCTTTTTAGTTTAGTATTTGCTCATGCCAAACTCCTGTTAGGCTGGTGGTGCTGGCTTGATCCTCTTTGGGAGCTTTACTTTAAATTTAGGCTTGACAGACCATATATCCTCTTCCTTTTTTCGTGTCCTAGTTGAAGGGAGAATGCTATTGGAGATGGGAAGGTTTGCATTGTCTCTCCTGTGTGATGTTGGATCCCTTTATAGGGCAGGTATCTTCTAAAGCAAAATGCTTTCAATTCTCACGGTGAGCACAATTCTTGAAAATGTATGCAATAAACAAAATGAGCCAAATGTAATTAAAATGGAGACAGCATATAATCTGGTAACCCACTTAGAGGCTCAAAGCTTCAGCTTTAAAAAAATGTTTGCTCCAAATCCATTTAAATAAAAAGACCGACACACAAAGGCTCTCTGTACATTATCGGGATACAAAGAGAATCGGATCAAAAGCAGCTGTGACCAGGCTGTACATATGTAGCAAGGAAATTGCTTGATCTAAGACTGCACCTTGTACATGCAAATGTGTTTGTGGACCTTCCTGGGAATTGCATTTGTACCACAGCCAAGCTGTTGAGCTGTGCTCTACCAGGGAGCAAGGGTTGGTGCATGCCCCACGGCAGGAGGGTTGGCTGGGGGCTCAGGGAACTCTTGGCGTGCTCATGTGCTTTGGCTGCTCTGTGCTGTGGCAGGGAGAAGCCAAAGACAGCTGAGCTCTGCCCCTTCCATGCACACACTGTATCCAGAGGGGGGAATCACTCACAAACCTGGGGAAAAAAATGGGAGTCCCATGTCCTTAGCACCTTAGCATCATGGGCTCTCCACTCACCTGGTGTCACACATGCCATGTGCTGTCACACCAGTGTCCCTCTGGCCTTGCAGGAGGGTCTCCTGGCCCTGCACTGTGGGGGCTGTGTGGTTTGAATCTCCTCTGCCTGGACACTGTCGCTCACAGCTCTGCAGCAGAGCCTGGCTGGCCTTGAAGTTTTGCCAACAGCCATGTGATTTGTCTCGGGCTGGACAGCACAGGCTGTGAATCCAAGATCAAGTGTGCTCCCAGGCCAGCAGGATTTGGCCAAGAGAAGGCATTTTTTTTTTGTCAGACAGGAGCATCTGCCTGTTGTTCTTGCAGGTGTCTTTGGACTAGCTGGAGCTCTTGGGAAGGACATGCTCATATTTATATAAATATGGTGGACCGGCTTCTGGGGAAGGGTGAGAAAGCGGGAAAAAAAAATTTTCTAAGCATTTAGAAGCAAGGTCCTGGCTCAGCCTGGGGATGTCAAAATGCGGGGTGCTGGCAGAAAATCCTTTACTCGGGTCCCGCTGGGGGAAGGCCTGACTCGGCGGTGGCGGGAGCGCCCAGCGGGCCGTGGCCCTCGCTCGGGGCCGTGTGTCCCCCCGCCTGTTCCCCGAGGCGCTGGCGGCGCTGTCCCCGTCGTCGGGGCCAACTCCCGCCGCGGCCGAGACTCGCACCGCCAGAGGGAGCTCCGGCCGCGTCCACCGAACAGGGGGCACCAGCTGCTCCCACGGTTGGGGGGTGACGGCTGCTCCTCTCCTCGGGGCCGAGCCCCTCTGCGGGCTGCTGGCCGGGCTCGTGTACCCAGTCAGCCCGGGGGCGATCGGCTTGGGACAGGGTGACCACTCTCGAGCAGCCGGGGACTGCTAGAGGGGAACACCGATTCTTGACCCACATGCACCGGGCCCAGTAGCACGGTCTCCGCTCTCAGGCGGGGGTGGATGGGGCAGGAAGCAACCCCTGAGGACCCTTAGCAGGGCGAGGATCTCGTGCAAGGCTCGGGCAGTACTCGGGAGGGCTCCATAGCGTCTTCGGCAGCTCTCTTGGCACTTTGGCCCTGCTGGCCTTGCTCTCCTGGCGCTCTTCCCTCCCGCAGGAGAGACCGCGCGGGGCGTTCTCCCCCCGCCGCATCTCTCCCTCTTGGCTCCCCGCGGCTTCCCCCTCTCTCGGTGCTGCAGTGTCCCACTGGAGGTTGCCTCCACCTAACGCGGCGTGGGGCTTTTCCGCTCTTCCTCGCCCCCAGCGTTCGGTGCTTCGTGTCCTCGTTGTCCCCCCCCCCCCCCGCAGGGCAGGGAGTGCCCGGCCCCGGTGCCCGGGCGGGTGCGCCCCGTCCAGCCCCGCCGGGGACCGCGCTGCCCGTGCAGCTGTGCCCCCGGACGGACACGCGCGGCAGCCAATGGGG
>VWYP01023740.1:232297-242761 GCA_013400435.1 Pycnonotus jocosus | reverse complement strand
CCCGCCATGGCCGCGCCAGTCTAGGCGTCCCACCGGCTCGCCCCGCGTCGCCCCGGCTCCCCCGGGGCCGCCGGCCGGAGGATGGACGAAGATGGACCACGAGCGGCAGAGGAGGATCCGGAGCCGGGCAGAGCCAAGACTTTCATCCGCCTTAATGACCTGTCCGGGGCCGGGGGCCACCCGGGGCCGGGGGCCAGGGAGGCGGGCAGCGGCGACTCGGAGGCAGAGGCTCTGCCCTACCCGGCGCTGGCCCCCGTCGTCTTTTTCTACCTGAGCCAGGAGAGCCGGCCGCGGAACTGGTGCCTCCGGCTGGTCTGTAACCCGTATCCTTTGCAGGTGTTCGGCGGCGAGGTAAGCCCCACGGGGCCCCCACGCCTCCGGAGCGGCCGTCAGGGCGGGGGACGCCTCCCGTCTGGAGCCCGCCGGGGGATGGGGAGGAGCCGGGGTTTGGGAGGACCCGTCACCCGCTGTCCCCTGCGTAGCGGGGGGCACCCGACGATGCTGGCCCCCTGCCCGGTTCTCACCCGGGAAGTTTTCCGGGTGTTGCTGGGGCTTGGCTGTCCATGTCGTGGTGCTCCCTTCCCCCGGCCGCCCCGCCGCGGTTCCCGCGGGCTTCAGCGCTCTGTTCCACAGGAACTCGGAGTGGGAGCTGCTGGGGACCATCCCCCCTGGGGATCGACAATGTCCCGTCCCACTCTCCTGGCATACTGAAGGACCCTAACCCCGGTCTCTTGTCTTGCGGATCGATTCTTCCTTACTGACCCCGTTTCTTGACCATTTTAGGTTCCCTGGTCCCTTCCCTGAGTGTTTGTAAGACGGATGCAGTCTGGAGGGAGGCGAAGGTTTTGGGGGGTTGGGTTGCTGCCCAGTTCCAGGGTCCCTAAATAATTTAAGGTGCTTGAGGCCCGTCGAAGGGCCCATTCTCTGCAGTCCCCCGGGGGATGCTTCTTGCTTGGAGGGGTTGGGGCAGGGTGGATGTTATGGTCTCGGGTGTGCATTGGCAAAGGGCAACTGTTTGTCAGATCCTCGGGTGAGCCGTGACCCCCCAAAGGCTTCTGATCTCCTTCCAAGCTCCCTATCTGCTTTGGCAAAGGCCGAGCTGCTTTAGTCAAGTTTAAGCTTTCAAAAGAAGGGGAGAAAAAAAAACAAAAAAGAAATAGAGGAGACAATAGAAAAATTTCTTCTTTCCACAGTCTTGGTGTCTTTAAAGCTTCCCTTTGGAGTTGAGTTGCAACCAGCATATGGCTTGTAGCATTCTGAGTATTTTACCATCCCCAAAATCCAGTTTTGTTTATTATTTGCAGAAACAAAACCCCGAAATGAAATAAAGTGAAGCGATGTGGCTTCCAACAGGGGCTGGTGCAGGAGAGGCAGCCGCTTCCTGGGAAGTTCCTGCGTCCGTGCTGTGCTGCTGGCGCGAGAGGCAGGCGAGTAGGTCTGGGCAGCAGCCCCACATCTGGAGGGGGAGAGGCTGTGCAGCAGCAGCAGGGAGGACATGTTACATGATACAGAGGACCAGAATACCCTGTGCTAGTCCTTCTCCACTCCTGGTGTGCAGGAACTGTTAGGGATTACATATCAGCTGAGGCTGGTGTGCTTGAGAAGAGTGGTGAAGGTCTGCTTGAGTTGTGAATATTGTTTTACTTGAGCTTCAGCAATGATTTCTTTGATAAACAGGCAGCCTTCTCTTCTAAAATGTCCCTCAGGAGGGAAAAATACAAGATTTCTCTTCCCAGTCATGAATACTCTCAGCAGCTTCTCCACAGATCTCTTTCAGACCAGCTAAGCAGTTCAAAGCTGCCTTTATTTAAACATCTTAGGAAATCTTGCAACTTTGTGAAGCCTTCTGTTTTGGAAAGAAATATTAACGACAGGCTGCAAGTCAGTGTGTTCTTTTTGCCTGCTATGACTAATAATATTTATGGTTGCTGGTTTAAATATGTTTCCAAGTATCTCTGGTTTTTCTTTTTTTCAATTTTTAATCTTTGAAATGATGTTTTGAATCTGATGTTAACACCTGCATGTTTTAGTGTTTTCAGTAAAATCCTCCACTCCAGTAGTGGCTTGAAATATGTTTTCTCCTCTGTGGCTGCAAAAACAAGCTGATTAACTTTTGTCCTTGGAAAATTAGTGGTATTGTGGGAACCGGCAAACATCACTGCAAGCCAGGGATGAGCATTAAGTGCAGTCCCACTAGCTGGGATTTTTGCTGCCGATTTTTCACCTGTTACTGACAGAGAAAGGATCTTGCTGGGAGTCCTGGTGCCATGAGGGAGATGCTGTGGGTCTTTGAGTCATGAGGCTGCATGCAGCTGTTTGTTTTCAGGGTCACTGACCCAGAATTGGGGAAGTTTATTTTAATACAACACAAAAAAAACCACCATAAAACACCCAGTTCAGCCTTCAGATGAGAGGAAGGCAGTAGCTACTTTGGTACCTCCACTGTGTCCCATCACTTGTTGGACTGTTCAGCAGAGCACTGTCTTGCTCATCCCTTTGCCTCTCTGTCACTCCAGTGCTGGAGCTCAGCCTGCTCTTGTTTATATTTATTACTTTTTTTTTTTCCCCTTTAGTGTGGTGCCCCTTTTCAGGCTGTAATCTTCTAGGATTCATGCCCCAGTGTTAAAACCATGTAATCATGTTGCTGGAAAGTCTTTGTTGCCACCAGCTGCCCTGCAGAAGAGTGACAGTGCATTGGCTGATGTGGCTGGTGAATCCTGCCCCAGCTCCAGGGAGTTTGGTGCTTTCACTGCCTTCTGCTACTCTCTCAGGTGGATTTTACCTTTCTGCATTGGCTCCTGCAGAAACTGGATGGGAGGACTCTGTTTTGAGCTGTGCTTGTGGACATGCAGAGCTTGGGGCTTTTCCAGGCAGATTTGTGGTGCTCTAATCTGACTGATAAAATTTACTGTTGATGGGGTATCGGGAGGACATGCAGGACCCACCCTTGTCCAGGAAGGACAGTTGGTACCCCTGAAGTGCAGCTGGAACTCCTAGGATTCTGCTCTATATTCCTGTCCAGGCAGTTTGTGTGGCTGTGGTACCTGAGGCTGGGTTAGGAGAGGATGATGATTGAGATGCTGAGTATCCAGCAGGAATGCAAAGTCCTGATGAGTTTTTTGGGGGGGTTTTCTGCCATGTTTCTGTCTAGAGCATCCTCTGCCTGGACCAGGGAGCTTTTTCTCTTGCCCCCACAGCGATGTGGGGTATTGTGTTGCTCTCCTGCTCCTCCTCTCCCTTAGGGCTAGAAAGAGGTCATGAAGTTGGTCCTGATCCAGAAATCTTCCAGAGCCTGAAACCTTGGGATTTTTAACTCTAAACCTGTACCATATGGCCAACTTGTCTTCCCCCTCCACTCTAGTGTGGTCTTTCACTGAAAACCTCTCTTGTAGCCGTGAGGACCTGGGAGGATGGATGACAGCCTGCATATTCCTGGTGGCTCTGGGGTGGAAGATTCTTCCCTGGGTGAGAACTGCCTGGGTCAAGAGGGAAGAAGGAGCAAGGACAAGTTTAGTCATCATAGTGCCGGACCACAGGCTCAGGGATGGGAAGGGCTGTGGCACATGCAGGTTGTCCTGGTGTGTATGCTGGTGAGGCCGTGAGAGGAGAAGCAGGAGTGTCTGAGGGAGAGAAAGAGGAGGCAAGCTGGTTACTTGACTTTCACTTGTAAAATGAAAGAACCATGAAGGATGGGAAGATGAAAGGCTGTATCAGGGTCTGTGCCAGGCTGCTCCTCTGATCAGAGACAAGAAACGAGGCTATTTCTTGAGAGCTGTGGAGTGATTGAAGAGCGGGGATGGAGAAAATAGGGAGGATGCTACCACTTGGCATTAAGAGCTCTGAATAGAGAAATAACAGTGTAACTGAAAGGGCTTGTGATATCTATTGTAGTACTGAAAAGTGCCTCGTCCCCCATGCCTGCCTGCCTGCAGAGCCCTGCTGCCTGGAGAGCAGCACACAGCAACGTGGCGCTACAAAAACCTGCTGGAAGGTGCCATTCCAGGGGAGACATACCCGAATTGGCTGAAATCCTGTTTTTTCTTCCTGGGTTGCAGGGTGAAGGGCAGCTCTGCAAATTCCCTCTCTGGGAAGGGGAGGTTTGGGTGGTGCCCAGAGGAGTGCTCCCATCCCACCTGGCTGCTCTGTGGCACAGTCCCTGGGACTTGGACTTTGGGAATGGCTTTGGCAAAGAAACGTTTCTTGATCCAGTCACAGAAACCAGCCCTGCCTTCTGTCTGCAATAAAACAGAGAGGACTCTTCCAGCAGCTGCCTCACATGGCTCTGCTCACTCCCCAGTAGAGAGAGGTGGGTGACCAAACCTGGGTCCTGGGGAGGTGCTGATTGCCCCCAACTCCTGTGGAAGTTGCAGATGCCCAGACACCTCCAGGAATGGGTCTGGAACCCCCATGGCTTCATGCCAAGGTGTAGCTGAGATCTGCACCAGGCTGGCTCACAGGTTGGCTGGAGTTGCTATGCTAGAGCTTGGTTCTTCATGGAAGGCAGTGCTGGCCCCACTGAGGGCACACTCAGCCCCTACTAAGCTCCTGCTGTGCCCTGGTCTGTGTTGGAACCACTTTGTGCTGGTCTGGTTGGATCCAGCTTTTCAGGAGGGGCATGTCCATGTGTCTGACTGCACCAGAGCCACGACCCTCCTGCCTGGTGGGGGTGAGACCTGAGGCTGCTGATCTGTGTTGTGGTTTGGGCCCCCCAGCCCCAGCAGTGCCCCCCCAGTACCCCTTCTCATGGGGATGCCTGAGGTAAGGGTGATGGGCAGCTGGAACCTCTGTCACCCTGTGGGAGATTGGGGTGTCCTCACTGCCTCTTCAACCATGTCAGCTCATGGAGAGAGCCAGGCACAGCTTGTGCTGCTCTTTGAAGAGTTCAGTGTGATGCAGGGTTAAAAATATATTTTTTTGTTGTTATCAAAAGGATGTTTTTTGGGGCAAGTGCATGTGGTATCTTTACACTTCTATACATTTGTTCCAGCCTCACTTCTGAGTTTAACAAAGCAAAACGCTTTGATTTGACAGATCGGACCTGAAATGGATCTTGTTTTCATTTAAAAACCCCACAAAGGAGCCAGAATCCATTTGCTTCACCTGTGTCTGATCCATCCCAGGGCACCTGAGCTTGTTTCTCTCCCATGACCCAGTTTGCCAGCTGGTGCCTCCCTCCTCTCCCTGGACAGACGGAATTTCTCCTGCTGTGGCTGAGCCTCTGCTGTCTCTGTGCCCCTTCCCTGGCTCCTGGGGAGAAAAGAAACCTGGCTGGTCTGGCTGATGGCCGGCCGAGGGGTCTCCCACAGACCCTTGGCCCTCCTGGCTGGCACGGAGCATCCTCATGCTCCCAGGGCAGGTGCTGGTACCTCCCTAGGCACACTCCAGCTCCTGCATGACGATCTCGACCCATCATCTTTTAGCAGGGTAGGACAGGGGTGCTGTGGTTATTTCTCCCCTGTCAGGAGACGAATAACTGCAAATCCTCTTCCCTGCTGTTCACAAACATTTCGGGAGCTCAGCGGGAGCAGCAGGCAGCGTTTGCTTCCCAGAGCTGGGCGCAGTGGCCAGAATTCCTCTTATCCCTGCCTCCCTGGAAGGAGCCAGAAGCAGCTTGATCCTAATCTAGGTGACACCTCATCTCACCAGCGATCTCTGGACCCATCCATCGCCCAGCCGTGCCGGCAGCCAGGCGCTTCCTTTGCTCCCTGCGTGTGTATGTGTTTTTTTAGGATTCTTCTGTGAATTCCTCCTTCCAGGCTGTTGTGTCACATCTGGAAGTTTGTGTAGGAGTTTATCCAAGTGCTGGAGTACAGTGCAGCTTTTTCTCATTTAAAAATCATAGGCTGGCATTTTGAAGCGGGCTGGGGTGGGGTTGGGGGGGAGGGAAGGGGAGAGGGAAGCTGTCTGCCAAAAAGGAGACTGGAACAGAAAAATCGTAATGACTTCCAGAAGTTTTCTTTCTTTTTTCCTTTCTTGCTTTCCCTCCCTCTCTCCCGGCTCAGAGACAAAAGGCTCGGCCTCATGCAGTTCGTGGTTATGTCATCCCTGAGCGGGGAGCCCCGGCCGGGAGGGGTGGCCCCGTCCTGCCTGGGGATCCCGCGCTGCTCGGGGACAGCTCTGCTTCGGCTCCTTGTAGGAAATCCGGAACACTTGCTCCCATATGGGGTGGGGGAGCGTCTCTGGAGACTTGCTTGGTATCAGTTCACAGAATATTCTGAGCTGGAAGTGACACACAAGGATCATCGAGTCCAGCTCTTAAGTGAATAACTCATATGGGGTTGCTTTTCATCTGAGGCCAGGAGCAGGGGCAGGGTGGCTGGGAGAAGATCCTACTTCTCCCACAGCCCCTCATGCCCAGGGCAGGAGGGTGGTGATTTGGGATGGGGTTGGACCACCCCAGCCACCACTCATCCATGGGGCTGACGTGTCTCCCATCAGACTCCCTGCTCTCAATTTGATCAGCTTTTGTGTTCTCTGCCCTGTTCAATATTGTGGGCTGTTGGAGCCAGTCTGGAAATGCCCAAGATTTTATGATGCAGAGAAAATTTTCTGCTTTCTTCTTCCCCCACACCCCCTGCAGAAGCTTTGGCATCGTGCTGAAAAATGCTGCTTTCTCGTTTTTATTTTAAACTCTTTTTCATTTTGTTTTTCTCCCCATTCTGAAAAGACCAAGTTTCAGATTACCCCAAGTTCCCTGCCCAGGTTTCTCTCAACTCTCCCTTTTTTTCTGCTGTTTTGCTGGAAGGGAGCAAAATCTTTGGCCAAAGTGAACCTCCCTGATGGCTTTTTCACTTGGATCATGAAATAATTTTCCCTTGGCAGAGGACCCGTGGGGAGCCTTTGCCCCTGGCAGCTTTGCTGACTGGGAGTAGAGTCTGAGGGAAGGGGAATATCCTTGGGGAACTGTGGAAGGAGCATCTAGAGTCAGGTTGGGAGGACTTTGAAGCTTCACTGTGGTTTGGAGAGGGCTGAATTTCCTAGTTAATTAGGAGGCCTAAGTGTTTCTGGGTTTGTTACGAGGCCAGATTGTGGCTTTCTCTTCCCCGGTGCCTTGGCTGTCTGCTGAGCAACCTAGATGTGAAATGTTCCCTTTGGATGGTGATGCATGCAGAGGTTTTCCCCAACCTGGGTTCATTTGGCTTTGGATTTCTCCAGCCTTGGCCTCTCACCCAGGAATCCACAAAAAACCCAAACCCCCCCCCAAAAAAGAAAAAAAGGGAGGAAATTCTCATAGCTTTATATAACGGAGTGGGTAACAACTGGTCATGCTTTGGGATGCTCTCACATCTGCTTCCTACCAAAGCCCCAGCAAGGAAGCTTTGAGCAGATGGAAAAACCACATTTTTCAGCCTGAATATTTGCTGAGAGAAGCTTTGATACTTGCTCTCTGTGCTGGCTGCCGTGGTGCTGGTTAGTGCCTTACGGGAAAGGGGCTGTTGAGGTGCCAGGAGCAGCATCCCGTGCCTGAGGTGCAGCACGGCCGGGCAGGTCCTGGCAGGAGCTGGGGCCGTGCGCACGTGCGTGGGACCGGGACGTGCCCATGACTCAGCCCTCAGAAGTTCATCAGTTTAGTCACAAGTAGATGGAAATTGTCTATTGGTTTGGCTCCCATGCCTGAAATGTTGTTTTGGTTGGGATTTTTATCATGTTTCCTAGGCACAAGGGACTGGTGGCTGTTTGGTATTGGGGTTTTTTTGTCACCCATGTAATCCTAGTTTTCTCTCTCTCTTTCTCTCTCTCTGCTAGGATGCAAAATCCAAGGGAGAGGGCAGGAGAGGGCTGAAAATGGGAACAAAATGCTAAACAGGCAATGACTGAGAGCTGGGAGCTTGGCACAGATGATTTTATAAAGAAAAGGCAATTTATTTACTGTAATCGAGGTGCTAGCCCCACACTTACAGGGTGCCTGGTGCAAAGCATCCTTACGTTTATCTCTAATTTGGTTCTCTTCCAAGAGGTTTCCCTCAGTGCATCCACTGAACCAGCTTCAAGATGCTCTCTAACCCTGGGGGCTGAAGGCAAACCCACAGCCAGCGGCAGTGGAGCTGGGCAAGGGGACTCATAGAGATTCACCCACCTTGGCAGCACAACCACCCGTGGGGGGGTTTATGCCTGCAGGATTTCCTGTGATTCATACCTTAATCAGGTCATGTTTCCCAGTCCCTCCTCCTGTGTTATTGACCGCCTCTGTGCTCCCTCACGAGATGCTGGTGGCCAGAGCAGCCCAATGCAGAGCCCTCCCCTGCCCAGATGGAGAAGAGGGCTCGTTAATGATTTGTTAATTCAATTAGAAAGTGCTCATTAACCCATGGCCAGGCTGAAGCTGCCTTCTGGACAGCAGGGCTCACCCCCATGCCTGTGACCCTGTTGCCAAAACATTTATTTGGTGTTAAGCTGCCAGCCACGCTATGCAAATAAAGATGTTAATCATGAATAAGGTTCATTTTTAACTCTGGGTTGAGACTAGATTTGGGAAGAACCCTGCTCTGGGGAGGGGAGAAGGTGGTAGGAGCTCTGCTGTGGGTGGATGTGCAACTCTCAGGGCCAGGTTGGCTGGATCCTGTGGAAGGGAACAAATGTCTCTGCTCCTGCTTGGCCCCAGGGTCTGTAGGGATAAAATGTTCCTTCTGTGCATGAATGAGGCTTCTAAGTGCATTTGATAGCTGCTCTTTAACCAGCTTCCTCCACATCAGTGCTAGCTACTAAAAACACGAAGGGGCTGGTGGTCCCTGTGCCTATGCTGGATGCAGAATGTGTTTAATTTGGGAACCATCATGTCTAGATAGCCTGGCTGTAGCAATTCTACCTTAATGGGAGAAAACAAACTCCAGTAAGAATGACAAATAATGCAGCCCTCTGATGCTCCATTGAATTAATATTTATCCAAGCAGATAGGGAGGAAAGGAATTAAATTAATATCTGACTTGTAACTGCTACTGTATGTGATTATTGACTTATCTTGCTTTGGAGGGCCATAAATATGTCTCAGGGTATACTCCTGAGACCATAATCTGCTCAGGATCACTGTGCAGGTCTGTCTCTGATGTTCCTTCAGAGATTCATCCTGACTTCTAGGGTCAAAAATGCAAATTCCTTTGACAAAGGACCCAGCCATATGCAGAGGGTAATGTGTTTGCACTATATGGAGAGCGTACAGCATAAATCTTGAAGGTCTCTGCCTCATATAAATTGCTTTATTGTTTGTGATCTATGGCTGGTTCAGCATTGGAGGGTGTGAAGCTTGATTCAACTCAGAGGAGAGGTGCAGGTGAAACTTCTTGGCTCTGGAATTGGGATGGATCACAGCTGGAGCCTCCTGCTCTTGTCCACTGCCTTTTTCCCTGTGCTGGGATTTTGTGCCCATTAGACAGTTGTTTAGGGGTTAAGGATGGCTTGGGGAGATAAGATGGGCCTCTCAGCCTGCCCCTCAGTAGCCCTGGCCCAGGGCTTTGGGTATCCATGAGCCTGGGGAGAGGGGTGAGCTTTTCCCTTTCAGCCTTTGATATTGCACAGATGCTCCTGTTGATGACCCAGTGGATGTGAGCTGACCCAGGCACCCCAAACCATGCTGGCCATGGGGGTGGCACAGGGCATTTCACAGCTCAGTGTGCTCAGTGTCCTTTGTACCCACACATGTGTGGTGCACACAGGGTCAGCAGCTTGGGAAACTGATGGATGGTGGCAGCAAGCTGACCTGTCATGGTCCCCTCGTGAAGCTGAGCTGGAGCATCCATGTGTGGCTGAGCTGTGGCAGGATGTCCTTCCTCTAGCTGAGGTGGATGTTTCTGCCTCTTGGGCTCTGTTTTATGTAGGGGATAACTCACTGCCTGTGTGACTCCCTTTTCAGCTGTGTATATTCACTCACTCTCTGTGTTAGTGCAGGAATCTCCAGGCCATGAATGGTGCTCTGAGCCCCCAGCTCTCCTCTTCCTCTCACCCATTGCTTCAAAGCCCTGCTGCCTGGATGGGGCATTGCTGTGCTGAGGGTATTTTTCAGGATGCTTCTGTTTTATCCTTCCATTCTGTCCGTTAGGATGGTGCAAATCCTGCCCACAGCAGCCCCCTCCAGACACCAATGTGCTGTTCCCATGGGAGCAATTTTCCCTGCTGTGGGCAAATCACAGCCCCTTCTTCAGAAACTGCTCATGGCAGCAGTACAGGGGAATCCTGTCTTTTTCCAGGAAAAGAAGAGCAAAGGAGCCCAAGGCCAGCACGGGGTACCCACAGCGAGGGTGGAGACACTTCTGCCTTCATCTCAGTAAATGGGCTCTGGCTCCTCTAGCAGCGGATGTTCACATCTCAGCTGGGTTCTGGGCTTGGCTTTGTGCTGGGCTTTGTTTTCTCTTTTCTTGTAGTTCCATGAAGCCGTGCTGTCTCAGCTCTGGGAGCTCAGAGGGTTGAGCAAGTGGGGGTCAAGCTGCAGATCTTGTGGTGAATTGGGAGACAAAAGGAAAGTGCTTCGCA